>JAYESA010000020.1:42442854-42712854 GCA_036927795.1 Iris macrosiphon
TTCATTTTCCCTTCCCTGGACTGATACATAACTCCTGATACACACCCTAACACAACCCCTAATTCATAATGCACATATAACCTTAGACACTCTACACTTACTGCTCACTTACTCACTGAATCAAACCACTACACACACTACTACACAGTGTCACAGTCTAAATTTTTTATACCCACACCCAGCTATACTCACACAAGTGAACTGGAGTTCACAGTTCTCTCTATTCAAACACCAAATTCACAGAACTACTGATACACTAAGGATTCTGGAACCATACCTACAAGACACTGGCACAGCAGCCTCTAGCCCGAGCTTATGCACAGCTAACATAGCTACCTCACACTGATACACAATACCCACAAACCTATTTCCTATACTGCACTCACTGAACTGAAAAGAACACAACCACTGCTCTCCTACAGTCAAACCAAAACCCCAATTGCTGATACACACAGGAATCCCTGATACACACAGAACTCAAGAACCCGACCCTGCACAGGAACTCCCCACAGACACGACCCAACCCTCACAGCTGAACCTGACTGTGCAACCACTCAAGGATACTCAAAAATATAATAATACATATTTGCATACATATATTTATAAGTATACATATCAAACCATAAGAAACTAGGTTATAGAATTAGGCATTTCCCTATGGAGCATTCCTACAAACACCCAGGGGGCTGAAATTGGGTTTCACGTAAGAACCCATGAATCCTCAAACAAAAACCCTAAAAATCGGGATCTAGACTATAGGTAGGAGGTGTAATCCTGTCTATATGCAAACCCTAGGATTTGGGTTCACAAAAATAGTGAAAACCAACCATATGAACACAAAACCTTAGATTCTCCTAGGTCTCCATGTAGAAATCCCAAAATTATGAAATCTAAACAATGGTGGGTTCCTAATGGCCAAACAACAAATGAAAAACAGAATTAAATGGGTTTAAATTCGGATTCTCACCTATTGGGAGATGGTTCCCCAATGTAGGTCCTCTTTCTTCAAGTCTTCTTGGTTCAAGCTCCTTGATTCTCTTTGATGGAGGAGGGAATGGACTTCTAGGGTTTTAATTTTTGAAATTTATGGGGAGGGAATGGTTTTTCTAATGGAGGCTAGGTTTAGGCTTTCTTCATGAATGAAGAAGCTTGAGGGAGGCTTCCCTTCATTATATAGGGCTAGGGTTAGGGTTTCAAATGACAAGGATTAATTAACCCTTCATGTTTAGTCATGAAGAAATTTAATTAATTAGGGTTTAGTCATTTCTAGGGTTTTTAAATCTAAAACTAAAATGAAATTTAGGGTTTCACTTAAATTTAGAGTACCAATTAGGGTTTGGTCACTAGGGTTAAACCTATTAGGTTTTTAGGGTTTAAACTAAAACCTACATTAAGAACACCTCATAATTTATTTAAATAAACTCATCACACATATTATTTACATAATTAAATTAAACAGGAAAATTACAATAATGTCCTAATCTGGAAATGTGGTTGTGACACCGTATCTCCATCGTGTCCAGGAATCAAGTAATACAATATTATAGACATTAATCATAAAAATTATCAAATAATAAAAACTATCAGAGAATATACTTGCTTGTGGTCCTGAGCAAGGAATGTAAAACGGTGTCTGAACCGGTGTCACACGGACCTATATTTGAAATTCTAAGTTAAAAGGTGTTTCTGAATCATGAATAAGTCTAAAATAGGTTAAAACCATGTTTCTAGGTCAAGTCTAGTCAAACTAGGTCAATATAGGTCCACACCTTGATTCTAGGTTCAAATTACCTATTAAATTGACTTTAGAGTCAAACTAGTCAACACTAGTCAATACTTGGTCAAACATAGGTTTCTAGGTCAATACTAGTTACATCTAAGTTATGCTAACCAATACTAGCTAATACCTTGCTAACATTAGGCTACACTAAATCTCAAGTTACCTTAGCTAATATTAATTAATACTATATTACACTAGGTAATATTATATACCAGGTATCATATATACCCTATCTAAATACCTTAACCCAATATCTCATATCCTATTTTAACTCAATACTAATACCCATACCTTAACCCGTGTATATTACCTTATCCATAATATGTACCTTAGTATCTTATCTATATTTAAGATAATATCAAATTCCACTTCTAATACCTTACCAAAGGTATTCCATATCTAATTGATACTCATCTCATATAGCTAATATCATTCACATGGATACTCTTGTATTACTCTATTTAATTTATACTTGTATTAGGATACTCACTCTCACCGAATACATACTAGACACTCAATGAGCACACCTACAAAACCTCACCCACAACTCACTTGTGTACTTGTTGCTGATACATCCCCATAGACCTACAAAGTCTCTGGTTCTTAACCTGGACTCCACCTCAACCATGCTCTCAAGCCCCTCTCCCCCATCTTCATTGACACAGAGCTTCCTCCATGCCCCAATACATGCACCATTATGAACATCAAGTTGCAGTTGCTGCTTATTCTCACTTCCAATTCTTCCCTAATCATCCAAATACCCCTTTCACCAACTCTCCATTCAGTTCAGTTTGAACTGACTGAAATACTCCCTACTGGACTAGACCCAAGTAGTGCACCCTAACACAGTCCAGGTGCACACTGTGCACTCTATCTCAGTTTTATTCTCTTAAAGTTTATGGTGCATTTAGAAATCCCCTAATGTTAACATCTGTCATGACCCGCACCCGAAATAAGGGCACGAGTGGTGAACAGCGCCCAGCCTACGTCGTAAGAACGACGTAGAACGCTGTCTAGATCCACAATAATATATATATATATATATATATAAGGTACGTGTCATGCCATCTCAACTCCAAATGGAGGAACAAATATAATGACATGATAAAATATCAATACTCAATCACAATATCAAACTAAGGAAGATAGAGCACGATATGGAATAGAAAGATGAAATAAGAATCACAAAACATCCACAAGTCCACACTATGAGTCTAAGCACAATTTCCAAAATAATAATATGCATGCTATGAGTCTAAAAATAAGACTAATACAATGTCTAAACAATATAAGTCTAAGCCTCCTAAATCACTGGCACTAGGTTCTCCTACTCTAGGGGAGTATCCTCTAATGGTTCACCGTCTTGCGGTCCATAGTAAGTGGGACACTACTCTTCAAGCCAAATATTTGAAAAATATATCCAATCAGGATTGGAGCAAAGTACAAACCTCTGGAAGCAGTTCCAAATACATGATAGAATATAGATGACAAGTAATAGAAAAGAATACAAGATGAACTAGCAACTAAAAAATGGAAATAAACTATAGTAAACAGGTAATGTACTGAAAAGGAAAGAACGTGCAATATAGAATGACTGCACATAAAGAAAATAGATAAACTAGCTAATGTGCTTTAGAGTACAAGCTCGTTATGTGATCGGGTTAGGTTGAACACGAATATAATATGGTAACTCGATTACACGTGTGATATATAATCGACATGTACACGAATACACTGGGCTTGATCACATAACCAACTCCTACTCCCTCATCCCCAACCAATACTCATGGATCCAATCACGACACGTTACGAACACAAAAATAAGCACACTGAACATGAGCAGTGTGTGAACACGAAGTACATGATAATCAATACACGATTCACACGATAAAATTCATGTGAAGGAGTATCCGCTGAACACGGTAGGAGATAACATCCTATGACAGGATCCACTTAGTACCAGTCCGTGTAACCACTGTGTCAGAATCAAGTAAATAGTTCTAGAACATGTGATATATCCACTATCATGAAATAAAAACTAACAGAGAGATGTACTCGTCTCTGGTCCTGAGCAAATGTGTCTCTCGATGTCCAAGCTGGTGTCACACAATCATATTTAGGAAACATTATGTTAAATAGTGTCATGAAGTGATAAAATGCTAAAATAATCTAAATCATGATGTTCTAGGTACATACTAGGTTATTTTAGCTATAGAAGGCCTAATTAGGTCCATACTAAGTTAATTGGTCTATATGGGCCACTAACTAACTAGTACTAGCTAATAACAATAATATATATATATATATATATATATATATATATATATATATATATATATATATATATATATATATATATATATATATATATATATATATACTCTATGTATCCAAATATTCTAACTAGTATATAATTAATTAACTAACTAACTAACTAACTAACTGATACACTAAATAACTACTCATAACTATATTAACTTAAAAGTGATACTAACATATCACTAATACACTAACTGATATCTAGTTATATACTAACTTACTTACACTAACTTACCTACTCTAGTATAACTAACTGATAATTACTAATTTAGTACTCACTAACTAAACTAACTGATACTAATTGATATTCACAACTGATACACCTATAGATATATACTCACTGATATCCTAATGTTCACTAATCAATCACCCAACTAACATCGAACTAGTACTGTTTATAACCAACTGCTAATACATAACTGATATCTTAACATAGTATCACATTTTCCCCTACACTCACTACCACACCTGTACCTGAGTGCACTTAGGTATTACTTTACCCTTCAGTCACTGGTTCCTCACATCCCAACTCCAACACGCTCATATATACACTAGTATCACTCAAAAATGTATTCACTAATGCACCCACATCAGTATTGTTACATTGATAAACACCTATAGCAGTGTGTTCACACTGAACACACACATCAGTGTTTCACACTGATACACACTCATCAGTATGTTCAGACATGAGCTCTCCCCCTCTCTTATACTAACCAACTGTTGTCTATTATCAGTGCACAAGTGTTCACTGATACTCATGGTACCACACCCGAGCATTCATCTCTCTCCCAAATACCTATTCACTAATACCGATGTTGTGAGCAACACATCCCTAACTGGATGATGCTCCTGATAGACCAACCCCTAAATCGAGTTGCAAAGCAACACACCTGACCATAAGCCCCTATACATCTGCTCTAATCTGCAGTACAACCCGATACCTAACTCTAAACATAACAAGCTTGCACACGACTGTGGATAAACTTGCACAAATTACTATTTTCCGAGCCCCTCCTGTAACGCCCCGCAATCGCACGGTGCGTTACGCTGAGTCGGACTGAATGAGGTAATAGCTGGTTATATTTTAATTTGTTAGATTTGAGAACGAGTATTAATTTGAGTTGGTTTCATGTGTAGATCGCTAGCGGAGTTCGTTGAAAATCAGAGCAGTACTGAGATAGCTGGATTGGAGCGATAATATCGTCTTCCTTAGTCCGATCGGTCGGATGATTTGGATGGCATGACCTGCTCGCATGGCCATACCAGTTGAGTAGATCGTGCTTTGTATCGGACCACGGGTTCAAGGGATCGGCCGTATCGGTAGGACATGATGCTTAACGGAATCAAACTTGGTGAGTGGGCACTGTCCCTTCTCCTCTACTCCTTCATGCCTAATAATATGGAACACACGTAAAGACTTGAACACTTGGATTGGAACTTGGGATTCACTACAATGTGGCATGCATAGAGTGTACGTCGTTTGCTTGGATAGGTTTGTGGCTTGAATTAGTTTTTGCGTTGGATAGTTGGAGCTAGAGTTGGATTATACATTTGGGACAGTTGGAGAAACAGTTGGAATATCTTGGTTGGAACATCGGGAATTTGGGCGAGCGAGCGTGCATCCGTGAACGAGTATCACTTGGGCACTTTGTTAAGCAAAGCGTGCAATTGTGGTTCGAAACCGAACAAATACATCGGCGAGGGCATTGTGCCACTGTTGGGGCATTGTACAATAGGATTGTTCAGAAGCGAGGGGTGTTGCACCAATTGGAACACTGTGTCGAGAAGCGGCATAGTGCCTATGGGATAACTTAAGATTTATGCCTTGGGCTATAGTTGGAGAATAGTTATGGATAATTGGTTGGATATTTGGTTGGATGAGTCTAGGATCATTTGGTGGGGCCATGATGTTCGATCCTCTCGTCATACCTACTTGGTGTTTGTATGTCACGGACAACCTGTGTTGCACGGGATTTGGTCTTCTCGAACGGGAAGGCTCTGGGGCACCGGGACCGTTCGGCCATAGGGGAGACAAATTAGTAACGGCCCTCGGGCACGGTGCCGGCGGTTTAATGCGATTCAGACGGGTTTGCTACTTAGTGTTGTTTCGAGTAGAACCGCAATTGATCAGTCCGATCAAAGTCATTTATAGCTTGGCCAGTGACTTCATATAGATAAGAGTTGGTTTGCTTTACTTTGGGTTGGTTTGTGCTTTCGCGTAGGCGGCGGCCACCTTGCCTCGGCAAGAGTGTGCATATCGAGATTTGAATTATAAGGTTTGGCTTGAGGATGGATATTGAGGCTTGGATAACGGTTCGATAGGTTTTCGTGTTGCTTGAGTTTAAGTAGGACGGTTTGCATGCTAGTTGCCTTCGTATTGGATATATAATTGCTTGTCTTTTGGCTTGAGATTGAATGCTTGCATGCTTAACTTGATTTACAGTTTTCCTTAACATATTATGCCTATGCCATAAAACGAATCTAGGATTCAACTAGAAAGACTTAATGTCGGCTTAGACGAGTGGGTTACCCCGCTCACCAGTACGACTGTGTACTGACCCACGTTTGTGGGCATTATTTCAGGTACACAGGTGTAGTGGTGCTGCTTGGATATACGAGACATAATGTATGAACGGTAAGTACCTTTGTGGGCTAGAGAAAGAGCAAGAGTATTACATCGCCTTCGTGGTATTGGCCTTTGTGGCATTTCATTTGGACCCTATCGTGAGCTTCGCTGCGTATACTCTGATGTGTGCTTGGTACACAATACTTGACTTTTGTTGCAACTTGGTCATTTCGATGATAACTTTGATGTTTGGCAACATCGCCTTGTGCGAGCGCAACTCCAGGCTCGTACGGCATCACGTCCCGATGAGAACGATTGTCCTATGGAAGCGCTGCAACATGGTGATTCACGTTCAACGGGGACTATTGAGCTTGCGGAAGATTGGGGCGTGACACCTCTTCTATCATGCAATGGTACAACTAAACACCAATGCACCACACAAACATGTGACAGTCACTCTTCCCCAAAGACTGATACTAAGATGAACAACACATATACTTATATAAACACTAATATATATATCACCACAATATATACAATATTCATATCAACCGACACCATCACCAAACCCAACATCCTCATGCGTTTCGATATTATAGTTTACCTATTGTGCACAATAACATGACACCCTCACTACCTCACACATAAATACATATACACATAACTGAAAATTTAGTGCACAGGTACCCTCCCCCACTCAATATAGACCTCCATACCACATTTACACCATCCCTTCATAGACACAACACCACATCCATCACACACATACACTAGGCATTAAATTGAGCATGTGTCATGCACTATATAGTACACTAAGATACATACTTAAATAGAATGTTAAAACCCCAAATACTCTACAATAATCCTCCCTATATATTAATAACTATGATATATAACTAATGCAACTTGCTACAATGAGAATTGAAGAGTAATTATACAAAACACCCAAAATAGAGCCCCGTATCACACGGTATTGCACTATATCGTGATACGGCCTACTCGTGTCCAATTGTTGACACGTAGCTAGTGTCCAAACCCTGATCTAAGTCCAATATGAATAAATTAGCGTCATGACACACACTTGATGAGTCACTTGATGAGTCAATCTTGTAATTCTTCCAAAATAGACATAAATTACCATGTAAAAGACACAATACACATCCAATTAGACTAGAACATGTTCCTATAGGTAGCCTTATGCCATGGGAGGGTTTCTAATGGTCAAATGCATTATTTGGAACCTACAATGAAGGTGAATTCATAATTTTACCTATTAGGAGATGGATTTTTAATAAATTATTTTCACAAATACGATCCGGACATAATCTCCTTGCCAAAGCTCATTCTCCTAGTGCTCTTTGCAACTCTAAACTCCAATGCTCCTTGAGTGATGAGAATGAGAGAAATTATGAAAGAATTAAGAGGAATTGATAAAGGGATGAAGTGAATTGGGGATCTAGAAATTTGAGAATCTAGAAATGAGTACAAATAAAGAGGAGAGAGAGAGAATAGCCCCTCTATAGTGGCCGGTCCCTTTTTTCCTCTCCAAGTCACCACCAAATATATAAGTTGCCGCTACATGAAGAATTATAAAAAATAATTAAGGATGACTATTTTGGAATTTTTTTACACTATTGCATATTAATCTAATTATACTAATTAATTAGTAGAAATGGGTCTAATGAGCCTAGTCCATGTTGGACTCAATAAGTTATCATGACAAGTCTAATTGGGTTCACTAGCGTCAAGTCTAAATAATAGGCTAGCCCACTACTATAAATAATAATACAAAACAACAAATAATTATATAACACACTAAGTAATATTATCTCTAAAGATAAAATAACTATGTCAAATTACTAAATTATCCCTATTTGAAAAAGTGAGGGTGACAATCCTACCCACCTTAGAAAAAATTTGCCCTCAAAATTTAAGGAAGAAACTAACTACCAAAAATAATCATAATAAGCAAGAAAGAATTATACCTCACAGCTCAAAAAGATAAGATATCGCTCGCGCATCTTGGCCTCTCACTCCCAGGTAGACTCTCCTGGATAGTGATGCCTCCATGTGACACGTACCAAAAGAATCGTCTGGTTCCGCATCACCTTCTTTCTGCGATCCAGAATCTCCACAGGCTACTCTGGGTAGCTGAGAGTCGGACCCACCTCGATCTCCGAATGATCCAATACATGGCTAGGATCTGCCACGTACTATCTCAGCTGCAACACATGCAACGAGTTGTTCACTCCCTCTAGTGCAAGCAGCAAGTCTAATTTGTAAGCCACTGCACCGACTCTCTCAAAAATATCGAAGGGTCCGATGTACCTTGGACTAAGCTTCCCGCCTCCACCAAAGCGAATCGTGTCAAGCTTCCCGCCTCCACCAAAGCGAATCGTGTCCCGTGTCGGAGAAATCCTCAAGAACACCAGATCTTTGACCTAGCACAAAAAACATCCTTAGTACTCTAACTAAAACAAGCAATCACAATCAATACAAATAACCTATACCTCAAACTCCAAAGGTCACCGATGGCTATCGGCCCAATGCCGTTGTCTATCCTGCGTCACCTGAAGTCTATCTCTGATAAGCTTCACATTCTCAGCTGCATATACGACCATCTCTGGTCCCAATAAGGCTTTTTCACCAACATCATCCTACGACAACGGAGTGTGACATCTCAGTCCATACAACACCTCAAATGGTGACATCTCAATGCTGGCCTGGTAGTTGTTGTTGTAAGCAAATTCTACCAGATAAAGATGATCCTCCCAAGAGCCTCTAAAATCCAAAATATAAGTACGAAGCATATCCTCGAGAGTCTGAATAATCCTCTCCGACTGTCCGTCTGTCTGAGGGTGATATGTGGTACTAAACTTGAGCTGGGTGCCCAAGCTAGCATGTAAACTCCTCCAGAAGTGGGATGTGAAGCGACTATCTCGATCTGAGACTATGCTCACAGGAACTCCATGCAATCTGACTATCTGTCGTACATACATCTCCGAGAGCTTCTCCGTGGACGCACCCACTTTAAATGGCTAGAAGTGGGTCGATTTGGTCACCTTGTCAACGATGACGCAAATCGTGTCTTTATCTCCTGGATAACGCGGAAGCCCTAAAACAAAATCAATCGCCACATGCTCCCACTTCCACTCTAGAATGGGTAAAGTCTGAAGCAATCCACCTGGCCTCTGTCTCTCTGCCTTTACCTGCTGGCATACCAAGTATCCGGATACGAAGCTTGCTACCTCCTACTTCATACCAAACCACCAAATATGCTCTCTCATATCTCTATACATCTTATTGGCACCTGGATGCATAGAGTACTGAGATCGATGCGCCTTCTGAAGAACCTCTTCGCCAACGCTCTCTCGGCACATATAATCTGGTACCGTACCGCAATGATCCATCCTCCGCAAGAGTGAAGTCCTCTGCCAATCACATCCGAACCTGCGCTCTGATACTCCTCAAAGAATCTTTCCCGAACTATGCGGCTCTGAATCGGTCCATCAACTCTGACTGTACCTGAAGTTCTTATATTTGTGTCGCAACTCCAGGAACTAGTACCTCAATACCCAAGATATAAAGATTGGCCAATAAATGTCTGTCCCTCGTCAAGTACATAGCCACTCGATACCTGCTTAAGGCATCAGCGACTACGTTGGCCTTTCCTGGATGGTACTGCAAAGAGATATCGAAGTCCTTCATCAACTCCAACATCGCCGCTGCCTCATGTTGAGCTCTTTCTGTGTAAACACATACTTCAAGCTCTTTTGGTTTGTTAATATCTTCACACGCTCTCTGTACAAGTATTATTTCTACATCTTTAGAGAAAAGATGATTGCTGCCAACTCCAAGTCATGGGTAGGATAATTTTTCTCATGAGGGCATAATTGCCTGGAAGCATAGACAATCACCTTTTTGTTCTACTGCAACACACAACCCAAACCCTTATCTGAAGCATCATTGTAGATGGTAAAACCTCATATCCCCGATGGCAATGTCAATACTAGAGTTGTAGTCAACCTCTTCTTCAGTTCCTTAAAGGCGACCTTACACTCCTCTTTCCAGATGAACTCTACATCCTTCCTGGTCAGCCTAGTCATCGGCTCTGCAATCCTGGAGAAGTCCTGAACAAATCTTCAATAATAGCCTGCCAATCCAAGAAAACTCCTGATCTCTACCACTGAACTCGGAGTAGACCACGACTCAACTGCTGAAATATCCTTCGGGTCTACTGAGATCCCGTCTCCTGTAATCACATATCCAAGGAATTCAATATTATCAAGGAAGACCTCACACTTCGAAAGCTTGCCAAACAGTTTCTCCTTTCTAAGGGTCTTCAAAACTATCCTCAGGTGCTTCTCATGTGTAGTGCCACGCTCCGCATCGGCACTATGTACAAGAGATATCGATTTGCTGACTCAAAAAGGATATCTTCCTTAAGAGATCCTTGTTGAACCAAGAGATGACCGATCTAGGTGAGTGGGCATAAACTTTATTCTATGATTCTTATACGCCTTAATAATGAATTTGAGTTTTATAATGCCTGTTGCTAAGAAGATTATTGTTTCTGTTGTCTGATAATAGAACTACATGCTTAGCTAGAACTTGAATGCTTATCAAGAACCTTGCCATGCTAATAAGAAGTGTAAAAGATTGCTTAAACATGTTTTCATATCGCTTGTGTTTTGAGAGAACCACATCGTTCTTAAACTTGGGCAGCCAGTCTGCACAGAGATAGATAGTATGCTTGTTCATTTCGTCTGCATCATAGAGTTTATCTGATAGTGTTTTATGCATACACATCAGTCGGACAATGGCTATTAGTGAAGAGCTGAACCTTGGTCTCGACTGCTAATGATAGTGAAGAGCAACCATGAGTCACTGCTGCTAATAGCATCAGATAAAAGAGTCATTGGTTAGCTGGATTATGGCTACTGATCCTGAGTTTCTCGGGGACCAAAAAGCATATAGATAGTTCATCATGTTTGCTTGATAGAAGGATAGTTCCTAGATGGTGCATTGTCCCTAGAATCTTTGGGTATAGCTCACGAGACACGTTGCACACACCCTGATAGTAGAATAATCGGCTTACTTTGTATGCTTGAATGAATCAAACATGAACTCTGATTTCAAAAGATGTTTCCAAAAGAAGTAATATGACTTCGTTCCTATGTTGCATGTAACGAACGTAGGTAAAACTAGAAAGATCACTAGTAATGTAATATTTTATCACATGTTTACTTAGTGTTGGTTTTAGTGAATGTTGCTTCTGTTCATTATTTTTAGACTCACTAGTACTTTCTCCAAAGTGCTGACCCACCAACAGTTTACTTGTTCATAGGTGTTGTATCGTCCGAGGAAGCGATAGGTGTTCCTCATCCCCGGGACCCAAAAATCTGGTTTCGATGCCTTGAGCCATATCGATTGCTTTGAGCTGCTTTTGTATAGAAGGACATAATATATGGAACGATGCCATTATATTCAGAGAATCTCGTGCCTTATAATTTGTCTCGTATACTCAGATGGATTATTGTTTGCAACACTGTCCCTCTGTTGCGTACTCGATCGATTCGATGATAGCCACAACTTTAACGATGTTGCCTTGTGTGGACGCTACCCCAGGCTCGTACGGCATCACGTTCCGATGGAAACGATCGTCCCGCGGGAGCGCTGGCGCGGTGATTCGCGCCCAGCGACGGCGGCCGGTTCCTACGGGAGATCGGGGTATGACATAATGGTATCAGAGCAACTCGATCCTCTAGCCTTATGCCCATTTTACTGCTGATTCTAGGTGATGATTCCTTGTGCATTGATATTATTATTGAATAGAGTGTTCTATACAATAAGTCCATAGATATTCTCAAAGTTGTGTAAAAGTTTTCTGGATTTGATTTGTTTCTTGAGAGTTGTACTTTCGTGCTTGTGGTTTGCTAGAGTTTTCGATTGAGGATGGTGAGGGATGAGGACTATCACTACTCTGGATATCAAAAAGTTTTTTCTTGAGTTTCGAGGATGAAACTCTTTCTTGGTAGGTAAGTATGTAGTGCCCTGCTCCGTGTCGGCACTATGTACAAGAGATATCGATTTGCTGACTCAAAAATGATATCTTTCTTAAGTGCTCCTTGTTGAACCAGGAGATGACTCATCTAAGTGAGTGGGCAAAAACTGCATTCTCTGATTCTTGTACGCCTTAATAATAAATCCGAGTTTTATAATACATGTTGCTAAGAAGATTATTGTTTCCGTTGTCTGATAATAAAACTACATGCTTATCTAGAACTTGAATGCTTGTCAATAGAGAACCTTGCCATGCTAATAAGAAGAGTAAGTGATTGCTTGAACATATTTTCATATCGCTTGTGTTTTGAAAGAACCACATCGTGCTTGAACTTGTTCAGAGAGGGCAGCCAGTCCGCACAGAGATAGATGGTATGCTTGTTCATTTTGTCTACATCATAGAGTTTATATGATAGTGTTTCATGCATTCGCATCGGTCGGACAATGTCTATTAGTGAAGAGCTGAACCTTGGTCCCGGCTGCTAATGATAGTGAGAGCAACCATGAGTCACAACTGCTAATAGCATCAGATAAAAGAGTCATTGGTTAACTGGATTACTGCTACTGATCCTGAGTTTCTCGAGGACCGAAAAGCATATAGATAGTTCATCATTTTTGCTTGATAGAAGGATAGTTCCTAGATGGTGCATTGTCCCTAGAGTCTTTGGTATAACTCACGAGACACGCTGCGCACACCCTAATAGTAGAATGATCGGCTTGCGTTGTATGCTTGAATGAATCAAACATGAACTCTAATTTTAAAAGATTTTTCCAAAAGAAGTAATATGACTCAGTTCCTGTGTTGCATGTAACGAACATAGGTAAAACTAGAAAAATTACTAGTAATATAATGTTTTATCATATGCTTACTTAGTATTGGTTTTAGTAAATGTTGCTCCTGTTCGTTGTTTTTAGACTCACTAGTACTTTCTCCAAAGTGCTGACCCATCAACAGTTTACTTGTTCGCAGGTGCTGGATTGTCCGAGAAAGCGATAGGCGTGCCTCATCCCCGGGACCCGAAAATCTGGTTTCGATGCCTTGAGCCGTATCGATTGCTTAGAGCTGCTTTTGTATAGAGGGACATAATGTATGGAATGATGCCATTGTATTCAGAGAACCTCGTGCCTTATGTCACGACCCGATTCCTTAGAATCGTTGGGGCGTCCCCCGAATCGTGATGCCGTGCGGGCCTGGGGTTGCGCCCGCATAAGGCTAAAGTATTTTACATAGCAAGAACATATTCAGAGTACGCAGATAAATTAAAACACAGATTTGAAACATGGAAAAGTTCTCTTTATTGATAATGAACATCTATTATAAACTCCTGAACGAGTTAGCTAATATGTCGAACGGCTTACAAAAGAGATGACTCAAAATGAGATAGCAGTCCTGTACATTACATCCCTTTATAACTTCAAAATGTATAGACCTCCAAGCTGGAGGACAGCTTTGCCACGGAGCTGCATTTGTGTATGAAGAGTTGCAGCTTCTAGCTTCTTAATGCTTCAGGGGGCGCGGTGAAGATGCACCAACAGCTGGACTGGATCGGGAAGACGACTTCGGCTCCTCGCTCGGTTCGCCTTGGTGCGGAGAACCTGTTTCAACGAGGGTCAGCATGTCGAAACATACTGGTGAAGGCGAGCTAGCCGAACTATACCAATCAACACGTTGTTTTAATGAAGCATGCATATTTTTGTGGGTTTCTATCTTTCCTTAGTTCATTTACAAGTAAGCAGCATATAGAATTTACTGAAATGAACGTGCCACCGTTCGGTGGATTTTATCTGCCCGTTTGAATTACCTGTACAATACTTACCATGCCTTCCCTGCCACGAAGACACAAGTTAGTATGCAACAGGTTTAAATATACACATTGGGATCACTGGCTAGAAGCCATAATGGACCGTTTAGTCTTTGAACGAGGATGGTGTGCAACGAAGCACATGAGGCGCTGCACGCCATCCCGTTCGCACGTGAGACTATCGTGAAGTTCCGCCCGGACCGGATCGGTGCCAGTGCCCCAGCGACCGTCCGCAGGAACCCGTTACCTTGTGCACAAGTTGTCCGTGATCAATCGTTCGTGGCACGTTAACGTTGATGCAGTTGAGGCACGTGAACATGAGATAAGCAACATTGCATGATTCGTTTTGCATAGTCTTCCTGACAGTTTATTTCATAACAAGTGTATTCCATACTTACCATAATTTATGGAAGAAGATGCATTCTAGCAGACTTGAAGCATGTAAAGAACATTCATATGAACAAGCATGCAGTTTATTAAGTATCCGTTCGTGAAGTTTATTGACAAGCATAATATACCAAGTCTATTCTCTTTTTATCTTGGTTTCTTTTATTATTACTTGGTATCGTTTGATCGTGGCAAAGGAGATTGCAGATTTATTAGATGTGAAGGTTGGAAGCAGGGCTAGCTAATCGGGTTGGTAGCCACTCACTTAGATTGATGGAAGGAGAAGGAAAAAGGCGCTTCACGACTCCGCTCGTAAGCCGCCTACTGCTCGTTCACCTGCACACGAACAACTCGATTAATACTTCTTCCTCTCTTTCCAATCTCGGAATTGAAGTGCAGTTCAATGAACGAAAACAATGAAAACCATCGAAACCGTTCAAGGAAAATAAGCAAATCCCAAAACTAACTCAAAGCACGAAAGCAACAAGCGACATCGAAAACCGAGGCAATAAAAGATAGCAGCGGAGAGGTCCCTCCTGACTCTGCCGCTAAGCCGATCCTTGGGGCGCGGTCCACTGAATATGGAAATCGATTCCGAAGAAATAAATCCATAACGAGGACGAGTTCTTAATTCAATCTATCCCGATCGAACGATACCGTTTGTGTTTCTTAGCCGCGCTCCCCGCACCGGGGGAACGGGGCACTACATCCTACCCAACCAATTAGAAGTTTCGTCCCAAAACTTAAGAATAATGCTTACCGTTAAGGATGATGAACATAATAGTTTGGGCAATCACGAATTCGGTGGGTTGAGTCACCGCAAATGAGACATTGCCCGAGTTTCTTGCGGCACTTATCGGACGTGTGCCCTTGTTTCTTACAGAAATTGCACGAAGGCCCTAGATTTGCTCATTGTGGACCGTCGTGGTTAGGACGCTTTACAGCGGTGTTTCCTCTATCGTTGTCTTGGCGTTTGTGATTATAGGTATGCACAGCGCCGGTGGAAACGTGAGGATACTGCGGTTCAAGTGATAGGGCATGATTCATGACTTCACGCATTGTTCCATACTGATTGTTGACTACGTGCCCATGAATGGTAGGGCACAGACCGCCTTCAAACCTTCTAGCTCGACTCGCTGCATCAGGTAAATAGGCCCTAGCGAATTTTGAGAGTCGGTTAAATTCGGCGGAGTACTGCTTCACCGTCATACTGCCCTGCCTCAGTTGCACGAAATCATTTTCCATTTGACGTTGTACTGGAGGGGGTATAAACTCCTCTTCAAACACGGCACGAAAGGTCGTCCACAAGATCGCCTCCTCTCCGTGATCAAATTGGAGAGATCGTCGATGCACGTTCCACCAATCGTGTGCGTTGAGGTGGAGCTGTAGTTGGGCGCAGGCGACGCGCTTATCTTCGGGGACCTCTAACAAAGCGAAGTGATCTTCAAGCTCGGCTAGCCAATCAAGAGCTACCACTGGGTCCTCAATTTCGTTGAACGGAGTGTTGCAGACTTTCTTGAAATGGCCCAAGTTGAAGGCAGTCACGTCCCTCGGCCTTGGGATTTGAGGCGTCTCCACTTCAAGCACGGGCTTTTCCACCGGAGTTGTTGTTATTGCGGCGGAATGATTGGCAGCCAAAGTCTGAACGATTTGTTGCAGGGTATCTACCTGCTTCTGTTGGACTGAGAATCGGGTCTCTAGATTGCTTTCGAACTTGGCTTGGCGAGCATCGTCTCTTTGTCGTTGCGATTCTAACATTTGCATCACCCGCTCTAGCGGGTCGACTTGAGACATGCTTCGCTGGCTCCGAGAGCTTTCCGAAGTGCCCGAACTGCTTTCTTGTGTTTCGTTCGGAGCTTGCGCTGCAGATTGTGCTGGTACCATTCCTTCAAAAGAAGGTAAATTACATTAGAATCATAATGTATTATGGACTTATTGCATGAACGTATCTCATTTAGGCCTAGCGAGTTCAAGGGTTCGCACAAGAATTTGATTGTTAAAGGAACTTTTCCAGCACGAAGTCTAAGGAACTTTGAATCTGTGCTCTGATACCACTATGTCACGATCCGATTCCTTAGAATCGTTGGGGCGTCCCCCGAATCGTGATATCGTGCGGGCCTGGGGTTGCGCCCGCACAAGGCTAAAGTATTTTACATAGCAAGCACATATTCAGAGTACGCAGATAAATTGAAACACAGATTTAAAACATGGAAAAGTTCTCTTTATTGATAATGAACATCTATTACAAACTCTTGAACGAGTCAGCTAATATGCCGAACGGCTTACAAAAGAGATGACTCAAAATGAGATAGCAGTCCTGTACATTACATCCCTTTATAACTTCAAAATGTATAGACCTCCAGGCTGGAGGACGGCTTTGCCACGGAGCTGTATTTGTGTATGAAGAGTTGCAGCTTCTGGCTTCTTAATGCTTCAGGGGGTGCGGTGAAGATGCGCCAACAGCTGGACTGGATCAGGAAGACGACTTCGGCTCCTCGCTCGGTTCGCCTTGGTGCGGAGAACCTGTTTCAACGAGGGTCAGCATGTCGAAACATACTGGTGAAGGCGAGCTAGCCGAACTATACCAATCAACAAATTGTTTTAATGAAGCATGCATATTTTTGTGGGTTTCTATCTTACCTTAGTTCATTTACAAGTAAGCAGCATATAGAATTTACTGAAATGAACGTGCCACCGTTCGGTGGATTTTACCTGCCCGTTTGAATTACCTGCACAATACTTACCATACCTTCCCTGCCACGAAGACACAAGTTAGTATGCAACAGGTTTAAATATACACATTGGGATCACTGGCTAGAAGCCATAGTGGACCGTTTAGTCTTTGAACGAGGATGGTATGCAACGAAGCACATGAGGCGCTGCACGCCATCCCGTTCGCACGTGAGACTATCGTAAAGTTCCGCCCGGACCGGATCGGTGCCAGTGCCCCAGCGACCGTCCGCAGGAACCCGTTACCTTGTGCACAAGTTGTCCGTGATCAATCGTTCGTGGCACGTTAACGTTGATGCAGTTGAGGCACGTGAACATGAGATAAGCAACATTGCATGATTCGTTTTGCATAGTCTTCCTGACAGTTTATTTCATAACAAGTGTATTCCATACTTAGCACAATTTATGGAAGAAGATGCATTCTAGCAGACTTGAAGCATGTAAAGAACATTCATATGAACAAGCATGCAGTTTATTAAGTATCCGTTCATAAAGTTTATTGACAAGCATAATATACCAAGTCTATTCTCTTTTTATCTTGGTTTCTTTTATTATTACTTGGTATCGTTTGATCGGGGCAAAGGAGATTACAGATTTATTAGATGTGAACGTTGGAAGCAGGGCTAGCTAATCGGGTTGGTAGCCACTCACTTAGATTGATGGAAGGAGAAGGAAAAATGCGCTTCACGACTCCGCTCGTAAGCCGCCTACTGCTCGTTCACCTGCACACGAACAGCTCGATTAATACTTCTTCCTCTCTTTCCAATCTCGGAATTGAAGTGCAGTTCAACGAATGAAAACAATGAAAACCATCAAAACCGTTCAAGGAAAACAAGCAAATCCCAAAACCAACTCAAAGCACGAAAGCAACAAGCGACATCGAAAACCGAGGCAATAAAAGATAGCAGCGGAGAGGTCCCTCCTGACTCTGCCGCTAAGCCGATCCTTGGGGCGTGGTCCACTGAATATGGAAATTGATTCCGAAGAAACAAATCCATAACGAGGACGAGTTCTTAATTCAATCTATCCCGATCGAACGATACCGTTTGTGTTTCTTAGCCGCGCTCCCCGCACCGGGGGAACGGGGCACTACACCTTATGATTTGTCCTGTATACTCAGATGGATTATTGTTTGCAATACTGTCCCTCTGCTGCGTACTCGATCGATTCGATGATAGCCACAACTTTAACAATGTTGCCTTGTGCGGGCGCAACCCCAGGCTCGTACGACATCACGTCCCGATGGAAGCAATCGTCCCACGGGAGCGCTGGCGCGGTGATTCGCCCCCAGCGGGGGCGGTCGGTTCCTGTAGAAGATCGGGGCGTGACATCATGCTCCTTCGGGGTCGTCGAATATATCAATATATCATCAATAAAAACTACAATAAACTGATTAAGGTACTAATGAAACACCTTATTCATCATGTTCATGAATACTGCAAGGACATTGGTCAACCCAAACGGCATCACCAAGAATTTGAACTGCCCATACCGAGTCCTAAAAGCTGTCTTCGGAATGTCTTCCTTCTTCACTTTCACCTGCTGGTACCCCGACCTCAAGTCTATCTTAGAGAATATCTTCGCTCCGCTCAGCTGATCAAACACATCATCAATTAGCGACAACGAATATTTGTTTTTGATAGTGAGGTTGTTCAAAGCTCTGTAGTCGATACACATGCATATTGACCCATCCTTCTTTGGTATAAATAATACTGGAGCACCCCACGGTAATGAACTAGAGCGGATGAAGACCTTATCCTGCAACTCATCCACCTGCTTCCTCAGTTCCTCCAGTTCACTTTTGTTCACCCTATAGACGTGCTATGATATTGGCTCTGCGTCTGGCACCAAGTCTATAGAGAACTCCATATCTCTGTCTGGTGGCAACCCTGGAAAATCCTCTAGAAAGACGTCCATAAACTCTGCAATCAACAGATGTGGCAACTCCTGCTCTTCCACCATAGCTCCACAGAAGTCTCTCTCACTCTTTTTCGCTACTCTCCTGACAAAATCAAACTCTGGCTCTCCTGACATATGAAATAAAATTATGCCTCCACGATAATCGATACTAGCATAGTGCCTACTCTACCAATCCATCCCGAGTACTATGTTATAGCTCGGAAGTGGCATTATGAGTAGACACACGCTCTCAACTCTTGGCCTCCAAAAAAAACTCTTCGATCCTTACAAACATCACTACCAGGATAATGCCACTTCTCAGGTTCAGTATATCGTTCAAGTCCTCGCCAATGGTTCAGTCTCAAGATGGTGCTTTAAAGCAAAAGATACAGATACAAAACTATGTGAAGCACCGGAATCAAATAAAGCATGAGTTAGAAAAAATCAAGATATACTGAACCTGAGACGACATTACCAACTAGCTTCTCCTCCAAGACAGTCAAGGTGAAAGTTTGCCCCTGCTGTGCACCTCTCTGATGCTACTAATGCTGTGAGAACCTCTACTGCTGTATCGGCAACCGAGGTCCTCTCTACTGTTCCGCTGGTGGTCTCAAGGGTGCTCTCTGTGCCTGGGCCCCGCCCTGAGATGGACGAGCTAGAGCCCTAGGACAAGCCCTCAACTGGTGGTCTTATGATCCGTAGAACAAACATTGGCCCAATCTCATCCTGCACGCATCCCATCCATGTTCCGGTTTCTTACAGAATGGGCAAAGAATAGCCGGCCGAGCTGGCCTCTGAATATGGTGTGCCTACTATACTAGCGCTCTAGCTGGTGCGGGGAACTGCTTCCTCGGCTGCTGGAAATATCTTTGATGTTGCTGCTGAAAGTGAGGCCGCTTTCCTGGGCCTGCACTACTGCTAGCTCCTAAAGGATCCCTCATCCTCTTGGAGCCAAACTCCAAATCATCCTTCGCCTGTTGTTCCTGTGCTAGGATATCCTCAAATATAGTGGTACGATGTCCGCTAGTATAGGATTTTAGCTCCATGTTCAGACCCTTTCTGAACTTTCGGGCCTTCCCCCGGGGATTCTGTCAATCTACATTACTCCGCCACATACTCATCCACTGTCAAGCTACCCTGGACGAGATACTGAAACTGGTTCTCTAGAGAAGTCAGAGCCACGTCTGAAAAAAAATTCTCCTCGAAAAGCTCCTTAAAAGCTTTCCAGGTAAGTCCAGGTGCTGAGATCCTCGGATCTGTCCTGAACCATGTCAAAGCAAGTCATACATCATGCTCCCTATTGCGTCCACCTCTAGTCTCTAGAATCTGCGCCAGCTGTAGGTTTCTCTCTATGTCTTCGATCCAATCATCCGCATAAATAATACCCTCAATGTCCTTGAAATTCTTGGGCCCCATTCTCTTGAAATCAATGATGGTCCCCGGCCTCGGTTGCTGTAGGGCAGGCAGAGGTGGAGCTACCTGTGGCTAGACCAAGGCAACTCTCTCGACTGCGATGAGTGCTAGATGGTGGGCATTCTCAACGCCCTGCCTTGTGACCTCAGACTGGCACTACTGGGTCTCCGCCTGGGCCCTCTATGCCTCCATTATCTACTGAAAGAGTGCAAACACCTGCGCCGGATCAACTGCTAGTGGGGGTGGTAGAAGCTCCTCCGAAATTGTAGGCACGGTCCTCTGTACTGGAGGTGGAGCACTGTAACCACCGATTTCTGGATTTACCAAACGCTTAGAATTTTTAAATTTATTTTCTAATTTAAGTCTTATAAATATTATTTATATTTTAAAATTTACGAATAGAAATTATATATGTATTATGGCATGAAAGTTTTGGAGTACAAAGGATTGTTTAGAAATGAATTCTTTTGATTTTATAATAATGAACATTATTTAGAAAATATTGATTATTTTTAGAATGGTTTAGAAATTAATTGTCCTTGGCTAATAAGGATTTAAATATACAGATATAGTTACAAAAGTAGTTTTAAGAAATTTTGAATTAAAGATAAGTGCTATTATTAAATTTATAATAGAATACAATATTGGAGTTCATTGGAATATTTGAGCCATAAGTTTTAGTAGCTAATAGGGTAGCTAGTCATTTAATTTTGATATTGTTTTAAATTATTGGATTTTATTTAAAGATGGTTATTTATAGGATATTTCTTTGGTTTGTGCTAATGGACTAATTAGTTAACTAATTAAGAGATTAGTTATCCCCTTAGAAGCCTCATGAAGCTACCCCATGATTCCTTGCCATTTTCCTTCTAGCTTATTACTACTTGTGCCACACTCATGACTTGGGAGACAAGTTCCATTTCTTTATAAGGAAAACAATTCTTTCCTTCCATTTAATCCATCCTTTTTCATAAAATAAATTCCCAAAATCAAACCATACCAAGTTAATTCCACAACCAATTTCATAACCACAGCCACCACCATCACCACAGATTGTGTCTGTATTTGTGTCTGTGTCCACTACTACTTTCTTCGTGTCAGACGTGTCAGGCCTCAGGTCCGACCCTGGGTGTCCAAACCATTTTATTTCTTGTATCATTTAGAGCACACACCCATCCTTGTGTCCGACACACTCGGACGCGACCCCAAATTGCCATGCTGAACCCATCCTTTCCTGTGTCCAACCTTGGACACATCGATACACCAAAATACAACATACCCGATACATAATCCTGACACAACCCAAACCCTAAACCCTAAACCCTAAACCCTAAACCTAACCTTAGATCTGGCCTCCCTCCGTCGAGCTATCCAGATCCACTCCAGCGAGTAGTTCCCAGTAGCCGACTCTGGTCTTCTCCTTCACCGGATCCGGCATCAACACTGAAGCCGTGATCTCCCTCGAAACATCATGTCGTTTACCCTTCACTCAGCCGCCAACCGCAAACCAACGCTGACCCCGACCTACTCCAAATCCGAGCAGCTGCCGTCGGTTCTTCAGATCTGCAGTCGACGTCGCCCGAGCTCTGCCGCTTTCCGGCACGGGTTTCCAGATCTGTCGTGATCGGAGTTGCCGTGACTCCGGCTCCTCGTAGCATTATTCCAGCAGCCGTGCCCTGATCCGCCACCGAACCTACACGTCGACCGCTCGCCTGACCGTCGGATCTAACCGGTGTGGGCTTTCTGGTCCAGTGTCGACCATCTTGACCGGAGCCGACGCCTCCTCGAGGTGAACCCTCAATCTCTTCTCCTCTTCGTCCTTTTTTCTTTCTTCATTTTTGTTTCTCTTTCCTCAGTTGAAACAAAGGTGGCGGTGACGTGGCACAATTTTAAACAAATATTTCATAATTGGCAATTTGCACTTAACCCCCTCCCCTCGTTTGTGTGGTTGAGATTGTGCCAAATCACCGCCACCCTTGTTTTTAGAGTGAGGTGCCATCTCACCTCCCTTATTCTATATATATATATATATATATATTATAATAAGTTGTGGATTATAAGATTGGTTATATAATTATAAATTAGTAATGGTTAATGATTTTATAATAGGAAATTAATGAGATTTTTACAAGAGTTTGGTATATTTTAATAGAATAAATTATTATTTTCAAACAAATTAAGTTTGGTATATATATAAAGATAGATAGATAAATAAATAAATAGATAGATAGATAGATAAATATATAGTCTAAAAATAAGTAATTTCATATAAATCTATATGTATATTTTTTATAAACAATCAAATCTTTTCTCTTTTTGTTTAAATTAAGTAATTATTGAGCTTAGCTAATTTGTGCATTTTTTTCTCCTTGCGGACAGTTGCGGACCGGTACCTTCATCTCAAAATTCATGCCGAACTTCGATTCAGGACTTCTATATATCGTTCCTAGCTTTTTGGACTACTCCGGACTCTCCAGAACTATCCTTTACATTATTTGGGGTCATCTTGAGAAGTGTGACATTTTACCTATTTTGTGTCGATATGTTCGTGTCGCGCACATCGACTCCAACCAACTAAGGTGAGTACATTCTCTAATAGTTTCCTTATTTGATAGTCTCCCTGATCAATTGTTGCATGGCAAGGAGTGTTCTATTTATAGCATATTTTATAGAAGAAGTAAACATTCTACTTGTATTTATGCATATGATGAATATTCTAAACGAACAAGCATGCAAGTAAGTAATCATTCACAAATTTCCTTTGACAAGCAATATTATCCAAGTCTATTCCCTTATTATCTTAACATCTTTTAGTTAATACTTGGTATCGTTTGATCGGGGCAAGCAAGAATACAAGATTTTTAGGTGTAAAGACTGGAAGAAGGGCCAACTGAATTGAATATAAGCCACTCACTTAGTTGTTGGAAGGAAGAAGGAAAGAGGTGCTTCAGGAGTCCGTTCGAGCGTTACCTATTGCTGGTTCACCTGCATTGCCACGAACAGTTGATCAATACCTCTTCTACCCTTTCCAATATCGGAATTGAAGTGCAGTTCAGCGAACGAAAATAATAAAATCCATCAAAACCGTTCAAAAAAACTCAAGCAAATCCGAAAACCAACTCAAGGCACGAAAGCAACAAGTGACAGCTAAAACTAGGCAGCAAAAGATGCAGTGAGAGGTCCCTCCTGACTCTGCCGCTAAGTCGATCTCGGGGGCATGGTCCACTAAATATGGGAATCGATTCCGAAGAAGCAAATCCATAAAGAGGATGGGTTCTTGTTTCAATCTATCCCGATCGAATGATACTGTCTTGTATTTCTTAGCCGCGCTCCCCGAATAGGGGGAACGGGGCACCACATGCGCCGCATTGATCAAGCCCCCTGCGCCATAATGATCCAGGCCGACCGTTTCTTAACTAGTGTTCCCATGTACAAGCAGTGTCATACGCCACTAAGTAACTAGTGTTCCCATGTACCAACAGTGCTATGCACCACTAAGTAACTAGTGTCCGCATGCTCCATCAATTTCATGCGTCGCTACTCCCTTAAGCATCCCCATGCTCCAAGAGGAAGGACACTTCACAGATGCGTCATTGCAGTTCCTGTTGTTATCTCCTCCATGCTTCTGTTCAAAGTATTCTGAACTTAAAAAACTTACAAAGTTTAAAAACTTTGAAGAAGCATGAAAATCATGCTGGCCGTATAGAGCTCGTGCCCCTTCAAAATGAAAGCAGATCGCAGAGAAGCCACATAGAGCCCATGCGGCCCAAACAACCAAGAAGTTGAAAGCCGCATAGAAAGAATCCATGCGGCCTGAACAACCACGAAATAAGGGGCCGCATGAGATCCCCTGATATGACATTCAATACCTGTCAAAAGTTCTGACACACCACTCGTCACCCAGAGCGCTTCGAGAATCGTGAAAGAAGAGGCGGTGACTCATAAAAAGATGGAAAGTTATATTAGTGCATTAATAACTTCATCAGATGTGCGATGCCACGTGTTCCCTCATATGTGGCTATAGCCCTATGCGGCATCGTCATCATACGGCCAAAGTGTCCATTCGACCAAGGCCAGACGAGAGTTCATATGTGACCACAATGCCATGAGGCTGTAGTGTCCATAAGACAAAGGCCAAAGGAGAGCATGTATACGGCCATGACTCTATGCGTCTATGATACCATGCGACTCTCAACTTGCAAGATCTTTCCATTACAACTGAAAGGATCTTCACACAGTTAGTGCTGATTACGTGTCCAGCTGACCAAGTCACGCACACAATAAAGATAAAAACAACCCCGAGAAATTATCAACAACATATCTCAACCGAAGCCACATGACAGCATGTCCGTGGTATGCGGCTACAGTTGCAACAGTATTCTGTTGAAGGATCCTTATGTGGCCACCGAACAGAGGTATATACAGCACCTATAGCCTAACAGAATGATGGCTATAAATAGGAGGAACTTGGACGTTCCTTGGGTCCTCTTTCGGAGACCATACACCCCCCGGCGAGCTACGTACGTGCACATAAGCTCAAGAGAGAGAAATGAAAAGAGATCATCCTCATTCCTTCGTTGGCCCGTCAATGGAGTAAATAAGTCGCTGCAGTACTCGATCTCTATCGTCACATTCCCCAGATCAAAAATATTGTACTTAGATTTTCTGTCTAGGATTTTCTTGTACTTTTTGTTTGTTATTAAACAAAAGATTCTCAAACTTACACCGATGGCAAATAGATATCGACTCTGATAGGAACATCCTTCTCCTCTGTTGAGAAGGTCATGACGCAGTCCAACACGTCGAAGCTGGGTTCGACCCAGAAGATGCTGGTTGTACATTTCGACCAGCAAGCCTTTGAGAAAATGCTCTCTAAGGGCGGTGCTTAACCGAGGCTGGCAAAGCCTAAGAAGACCCGCATGACATGGGTTGCAAAGGCCGTTGTGCCTCACCTAACTGCGGAGCATGTGCTCCCTATTTCTCTTCATGTTGTTAAAGACGCATATCACGTGTCTACCTAAGCTGCCCCTGGTTATGCGACAACCTTGGCTGAGAAGAAAGGTGCTCAACACCCAAACTCTAACAGACGAAAATACTATGATGCTAAAAGTTCAGGTGCTGATGCACGTTCTATGCGGCCACATCAAAGGCCGCATAAGAAGGATTATGCAGAACCGATCGACAGTCGCAGGAAGATGGCCGTATACGGCCAGAACAACAACAAAAGCTTGATCTTCGACTGAATCTCATGCAACGTTGACTCCATGCACCATGTTGAGAAAGGAAAAAATTCAATCTTGGGCTCTTCATACTATGCACCGGTATATGCTAGAACAAAAAAGTCTAGGGCAGTGCGAGCTCGCCAAGCTCAAGCGATTGCTCATCCGAAAGACCGTCAGCAGGCACCGTTAACTGTTATGTGTGCCCCTGACGGGAAGCTGTATAAAATCGACCCATGTGTCCATCCTGCAGCAGCAAACAGATAGGTTCGGTCTCAAAATTCTTTCACTAACGACTCGGAAAAAGTTCTTGTATGAACCCCAGGCCAGAGAGCAAAGGCAATGCCCATAAACTCATATGCTCGGTCTACCCGTGCTCATAATGAGGGTGTAAAGGTGAAGCACCCTTCGGTCAACTTGCTCAACGTGATCAATCAGAAGCGTAAAATGCGGTAAATAACGATGGCATGGGAGGTGTCCTCTCTAGGGCATCAATGTACCAATGTTGTCATCCACTACTGCTATGCTAAGGAAGTCGCACCTGTAGACAGGCAGTCGGTATTCCAACGACGGCGACTAAGAGCACCCTTCCGGCGGCATTCTAAAAAATAGGTACAAATACCAAAGGAGGAGGAGTTGCCCTTCGCCTCATGTTGTTCCACTTGGAGGTCTCCTTCTACGAAGGGAGGTCGAAAGTCTAGCACCTCCAACCCTGCACTCTCAGCCAGCATTTTGAGGAACCAGAGGCAAGTAGCAGTGCCTACAAAAGGAGTATTCCTGGGCACCCGCTTAAGGACAAAATTATCGTCAGGTGGGGGTAATATTTCCCCAAGATCCAAGATGACTTGGCAAACTGCGGGTAGTCACCCTCATCAAAGTGAAGCATCTTCTGACATTGGGGGTAGTGCTCCCTCTGAGTCCGAGGAAGATGCAACGATATCCACCTTTCCTGAGGACAGTGCGACTAAAGAAGAAGAAGCAAAAAGCAAAGGGTCTATTACCCTATCCACCTACCCCCATGATATGATAGTGTAAATGGCATAGGAGGACAACTAGGGCACCTGCAATTGCAAACGTCTTGATTCTCTTGACGCAATGATACACACCATGAGTACCACAATGCAGACTTTGGCCTAGTCGATCCTGGAGACAAAGGCGAACGTGGTCCTGCCACCCTCAGGGCTGACAATAACTCTGTAAGCCGGGAGTAGTAATCTTTCGGTAATCCACACCTACCTGTCATTCCGTGAGGACATTGATTCCCAGGAAATAGACAATGACAAGTCTGGGGGTAGTCGCCCTTGAAAAGTCAGAGCAGTATCCAAACCTAGGGATAACATTCCCTCCGAGTCTGAAGATGATGCAAAACTAACGGTCTTCCCTGAGGACTGTGCGAATCTGGAATCAGAATCCCCAAAGCCGAAATAGACTATCTCCTTCGATGAGGATGATGTCATTAAAATCTTCAACGTACTAATGAAGGACAACAAACTCCGTCTACCAAACATCAGATACCCTGAGGAGGCAGACAAGGTTGATGACCCCAAGTACTGCCACTACCACCGGTACGTCCATCATCCAACCAAAGACTGCTCTATGTTGAAGAGGCATATCCAGCTGCTGATCGATGCCAAGGCGCTCACCCTCGACTTCGAGGACAAGACGGTCATTTCGAACATAGTGTCCCTCCAGTTGGGTGACTTCCCGTTGATGGAGGCCTAGGACGGTGTTGTCCCGATCTCGAGGACAACAATGGAGGTTGTCAATCTTCCACCCGCTTGCGGCCAAATAATCGGTCTGGTACCTCTCAACACACCACGGGGCAAGTCATGTGGGTTCACCCTGACATTGCTCAAGACTTGACACAACAAGTAGCACCTTCAACGACCAGGTCAAAAGAAAAGAAATATAGGCCGTGCCGCTTGATCTTCTCCTCAAAAAATATAAATTATAGACTTCGGATGCCCACCGCAGCTCAACAAGTCTTCTTATGCACAAAAACTAAGCCTTATATGACTCATCAACAAAGACGAGACAATGCTTCTCGACGAAATAAGTTTCCAGCAGCAGGAAGTGTCCCTCTGCGTATTATTTATATACGCGCAACAGGCGGTGGTCCTTGACGTAATAAGCAATCGTGCGCACATCACAGTAATCCTATGCACACAATTCAGCCAACTCCTTCATGTGTACGCGACATTGTTCCTTTACACCTGACTCCCCGTTTGTCACAAGCTAAAGCATCGGTAGTATCTGGTACAATAAATGATGAGCGACTACAATTTTATTATTACAGCCAACAATCACTCCGTCTTATGCAGAAGATGGGCTATAATCTCCAGAAAGTTGAAGGTCTAAATTTTGGCAAAGGACGATGTATTCCTTTACAATCTGATATCTATTTCAACATCACTCGTAGTAAGCTGGGATACGAAGGTGCTAGCACGCATCGTTGCTCCAGTAAGACTATAGTCCGTAAAGCTTGAGCTCCAGATTTTGTCAACAATTAAGAGCATATCTGAACTCTTAATCAAGGACAGTGTATTCTCGAACCCATCAAGGACAGTATTTCCTTAATCCGATGCTTTACCAAGGACATTGTCTTCCCGATTCAATAATGGTTATAGGCTCACAAAGCTTAACTGAGACTTGCCAATGATGCCTATCATGGGTAAATTTCTCAATAAGTACTACGTCTAAGCTAGTACTTCCCAGAAGATTAATTCAAAATATACAGTATTTATATTTTGTTATCCCAGCAAGTGAAAATGCATAAGAGGATGTGTGTCCCTCCATGATTCCTTGCCAAATCTATTATCTGTGTTCAAGAGATCCTGAAAATACAGAGGATAATGGATATACAAAAAAAATCTCCAATTGAGCAGTTCTCAGGTCCAGCGAAACGTTCTCGATTCCCTACCACCAAGCCATGCTCAAAATAATCTTTACCTTCGAGGGGTTATTCATAGAGCATATCCCTCAGCTGCAAAATATCGAGGCTGACGCCATGGCCGGCCTCGCTGCCTCCCTGGCAGTCTCGGTCAAAACCCATTAGCTGATCAAAGTAGTCGGTCAAGAGCTGGTCTGCCCAAAAAATAATATTTGTATGTGTCTAAGCTACACAGAGGAATAAGACACCGGCATCTAAGACTGGAGACTCTAATTCATCGACTATGTATTCTATAGAATTATTTCTGAGAACCTAAAGGAAGCCACTTCTATCAGAAAAATGTTCCCTCCGATTCTATTACGATACGACTACCAAAATGTTGTATCATCATTCCTACGATAGTCTTCTACTATGATGCTTATCGAATTCAAAAGCAAATCAAGCTCTCCGCGAGGCTTACGATGGGGTTTACGGTATCCATCAGCCGGACCCTAGCTACAGGACCGTCTCCGGAGAATGGGCTTCTATTGGCCGATAATAGTAGCAGATGTTGTTAATTATCCGAGAAAGTGCCAAGCGTGCCAAATTCACGCATACTTTATCCATCAGCCCTCAGAATTCCTACACTCAACGGTAGCATCTTGGCCGTTTGAAGCGTGGGAAATGGATATTACCAGGCTAATTAGTCTACCTTCTTCTAAATAACATCGGTTCATCTTGGCTATCACCGACTACTTCTCGAAGTGGACGAAAGCTGTTCCACTCGCTGAAGTAAAGACCTCAAACATGATCAGCTTTGTCAAACATCACGTCATTTAACGCTTTGGCCTTCCACGAAGGATCATCCACGACAGTGGTCCACAGTTTGTAAGTCATACTTTATACTGGTTTTGTGAAAAAAAACTGAATCCAGAATGTGGCATCGACTACCTACAATCCAGTAGCAAATGGTCTTGCAAAAGCATTCAACAAAACCATTATAAAGCTACTCAAAAAATTTGTTTCATCCAATAAGCGCGACTGGAATGAGAAGCTGGGTGAATATTTCTGGGCCTATTGCACAACGGTCCGGACACCTAGTGGCAGTACATCATTCTCCTTATTTATGAAAGCGAAGTGGTCCTCCCACTCGAGATCCAAATTTTATCGTTCCGAGTGGCTCTTTCCAACCGATTGACCATTGACTATAATTATCGTTGACGGCTACAAGAGTTAGAAGCATTGAGTTGTCCAAGCATGCCTCTTAGGGGCCTTCAAAAAATGGGTTAAGGAAAGAACTTACCAAGTGGGTGACCTTGTCTTAACAGTAAGAAGGATGATGGTTATGACCCACAAGACGGCTGGTAAATTGTAACCTAAATGGGAGGGCCCGTTCGTCGTGGAATATGTGTTCTCCAACGGCGCCTACCGGCTCGCAAAACCCAATGACGACTTGCTCATAATGCCTATCAATGACAAGTTCCTCAAAAAGTACTATGTCTAATCTAGACTTTTACTCCCTTTATTATCAGCTGGACAACAAAGATGTACAGTGTACCATTCCCGTTGTTCATCTCCAACAAGTGTATAAGCACAATATGCACTTTTTCTTTACGAATCACTGTAAAAGTCATTATCTGTATGCCAAGAGTCCGAAATATGCAACAGATAATGGATCCTCAAATGCTCCCCAGAGGAGCAATTCTCATGTTTATCCATACTTTCGGGTAGATCACTCATAATCAGTTCTCTTGGACATTAGTTCACGTTCACATCACCTCTGAACTACTGTCCTAACAGTTCTCTCCAGCTGGGTTTTCCATATCCATATTACCTCTGAGAAAACCTTTTTATATGACTATCGATTGTCACATCCATAATACCTCTGATATCGGTCGTCATCTAAACTTATCAACCGTACTTAACTCTAAGTACACCAGCGGTGTTAAGGCCACAAAATCTATCACGTCTGATAGGGTTCCATTTTGAACTTATTACTTGCACTCATGTGCGCAAGAAGTAATGATGCCACAAAATATATCACGTCCATATCACCTCTGATAGGGTGATATTTCAAACTTATTACTTGTACTCTAGTGTGCAAGAAGTAATATATCTACCAAAGATCTCCCAGTATGATATTCTCAACAAAAACAAACAGTTCACGTCCATATTACCTCTGAACTATGAGCTGCCCATGTTCCCCATCTAAAGAAAACATTCATGTCCATATTACCTCTGGCTCATTTTCTTTTTCTTTCATAAAATACCCCACCATGATCGTACCTAAAAAATCTGCTTGACTATCGGTTATACACCATAGTATCCCTACCATCGCAGATAATGTCTTCACCGAACCTCCTTAATGGAACTACTTTTACCTATCACGTTCATACTACCTCTGATAGGACCTAGCGTTATCCTCCTTATTATGTTGTACTATGTCTATATTACCTCTAGTATAAATACTCATAGCCAAGATATCCACAGCAACAAGAATATTTCTAAACATGAAGTCCCAGGTGGGATGAATTGCCCCACCACTTTCACACATCCTGGACGCATACAGAGAGAAGCTACAATGAGCCAGGTTGGAAGATCGTGGACAATCCTCCGGGTAATGTGCTTATTTGTCATGAATAATGATAATTATAATAACCTTCCATGCTCTATCAGGACAAGCAATCCGAGAAAGTCCCTTGATAAAATATGCTCATTCCGATAGCTCAGAGCACGAACAAAGAGACCAAGTCTATTGCGCCAAATAGTCAGCTATGCCAAGTTAAGTGGCCACATCTGACGTACTAACACAACCAGATGCGCCAACTGAACAGATGCGCCAAGCGGAAGGATACTTTATAGATGCGTCGTTGAAGTTCCTGCTGTTATCTCCTCCATGCTTTTCTTTAAAGTATTCTGAAATTAAAAAACTTACAAAGTTTAAAGTTCAGAAACTTTAAAGGTGGATCTTATAGAAGCATAAAAAATCTCTACCGTGCGCCAACAGTAATCAAAGGCCATGCGCCGCAGAGATCAAGCCCCCTGTGCCATAATGATCCAGTGTCATGTGCCGACCATTTCGTAAGTAGTGTTCCTATGTGCCATTAATTCCATACGCCACTAAGTAACTAGTATTCTCATGCGCCAGTAGTGCCATGCCCTACTAAGTAACTAGTGTCCGCATGCGCCAGTAGTGCCATGCGCCACTACTCCCTCAAGCATCCCCATGCTCCAAGCGGAAGGACACTTTATATATGCGTCATTGTAGTTCCTGCTGTTATCTCCTCTATGCTTATGTTCAAAGTATTCCGAACTTAAAAAACTTATAAAGTTTAAAAACTTTGAAGGAGATCTTTTAGAAGCATGAAAATCATGCATGCTGCATATTGCTCGTGCCCCTTCAAAATGAAAGCAGGCCGCAGAGGAACCACATAGAGCCCATGCGGCCCAAACAACCAAGGAGTTGGAAGCCGCATAAGAAGAATTCATACGGCCTGAACATTCAAGAAGTAAGGGGCTGCATGAGATCCCCTAACATGGCATTCAATGCCTGTTAGAAGTTCTGACACACTACTCATCACCCAGAGCGCTTCAAAAATCGTGAGAGAAGAGGCGGCGGCTCATAAAAAGACGGAAAGTCATATCAGTGCATTAATAATTTTGTCAGATGTGCCATGCCACGTGTTCCCTCATATGCGACTACGGTCCTATGATGCCTTGTCATAATACAGCCAAAGTGTCCATTCGACCAAGCCTAGACGAGAGATCGTATGCAGCCACAATGCCATACGGCCGAAGTATCCATAAGACCAAGGGCAAAGGTGAGCACGCATACGGCCAAGACTCTATGTGTCCACGACACCATACGGCTTTCAGCATGCAAGATCTTTCCATTACAACAGAAAGGATCTTCACACAGTTAGTGTTGATTACGTGTCTAGCTGACCAAGTCACGCACTCAACGAAGTTGAAAATAATTCCAAGATATTATCAACAACATATCCCAACCGACGCCACAAGGAAGCATGCTTGTGGTATGCGACTACATTTGCAACTGTATTCTGTTGAAGAAGTCCTATGCGGCCACCAAACAGAGGCATATGCGGCACCTATAGTCCATCAGTATGATGGCTATAAATAGGAGAAACTTGGACGTTCGCAGGGTCCTCTTTTCAGAGACCATACCTCCCCCCCTCCAACGATCTGCGTACATGCACACAAGCTCAAAAGAGAGAAAAGAGAAGAAAGTATCCCCATTCCCTCGTCGGATCATCAACGAAGTAAATGAGTCATTGCAATACTCGATCTCCATCGTCACATTCCCCAGATCAAAAATATTATAATTAGATTTTATGTCTAGGATTTTCTTGTACTTTTTTTGTTGTTAAACAAAAGTTTCCCAAACTTACACCGATGACAAACAACATGGAGTAGCACAAGCCTACGGATGGAACCTTGGCTAAACCAGACTAGTTTCATCGAACAAATGGTTGGCCACCATTTGAGATGATTGGCAATTTTGACAAAGTAGCATCATCCAAGAATGGAGTGGTATATAACTACAACCTATTGCACAATTGTTTGCTTACAAGCCATAGACATAAAAATGACGGAGTGCAATGACTATTAGTTCTAGATCAATTCACCATCGAGAAAGTTTTCTTTTCGATTGACAATGTAAAGTATTCGAGAGAGACATGCAATTATGTGTTAAAAAAGTACTCTGGAATAATTGTTAACCAAGGATAGGCTAGCAAAATTTGGTGTACAAGTAGCAGATTTGTATCAGGGTGGTTGAGACTCAAGATTACTTAATTTGGGATTGTTCTCTATCAATTGGATTGTAGAGTTAATCCCATAATAAATTCAGATTACCAATATAATCGAGGTTGTCTCTAAAGGAATAAATTAAAGTTTTTCATCTATTGTGAAATAAGGATGACTCTGAGTTGATAAGAGCTGGTATCATACTATCATTAGTCATATGGCATGTGTGGTGTGTGTTAGCCCAAGGATTATTTTGTATTTAGTTACGATTAATTGATTAAATTTTCTATTAAATAATTATTAATTATGGCAATTGATTGAGGGACATGCTAAATATTTTATATTGTCATCGTTCGCAGTTGTATTCAGAAATTGTTATTAGTGGCATATATGATATAGATACTTGTTTCGGCATACCCTTAGCATATCAAGAACTCGTTATTACAAGTATATTAAAAGTGTAGGTTTTGCTATTACAAACTCAAGTGTGTTAGCTCATAATAGACTACATATACATCATTATTGACAAGAAATGGAAAATATATGTATATTGCTTTTATGTCAAACTTTATTTTGTAGCATAGCAATTCAGGTAAGTCGAAGAAAGATTGTTAATGGGTATGTGTCAATGATACAAAGAAATAATGTTAAGCCAAAGATATAAGAAATAAAGTCAAATCAAAGCGAATATTAGACTTTTTTATGTAATTATTGTAATACCATGCTCCGCGGAAAGACATTACGCTAGAATTATAGATGGATCAGACCGATAGAATACAAGTTGTCATGCACCAGTCCCAAAATACGTAGGACCAGGAATACGTAACACGCCGGCTACGCATTCGACCAGACTCTGGTCTGACTCGAATATGTATAAGCTGTATAATAAAAGGGCACTATCTAAAAATCCCATAAATGTAAACATCTATGTCTCAATCCACAATGGACAGAAATATTCAAAAAAAGCCACATGTGCTAAAGTCGTCCGCCCAATAACACTCTCGAATAGACTCGAGAAGAGGTGAGTCTACAAAAACTAGGCTACAACAGCAGATGAATAATCAATATGAATAAAGTAACCATAATGCCGGAAGAAAAGATATGAGTACCTGATACCATGCCCGCAAGACATGCCACTACATCAGCAACTCCAAATGCTCCGTAATCGTCTATGCTGCAAAACTTATAGGAAACCAGGTCCTCAGAGGGACGTAACAAGGTACAAAAATACAACATGCCAAAATACAACAGAAAGTACAAGTGCAACGACGGTGTAGTCTAGCATAACCAACTAAGTGAGACACAGTTTGAAGACAATGTTCGACGCGTGGGCTGTCCAAAATAAAATCGTAGCTCCGGACACGGAGACACACGGGACATACCGCAGCTCCGGGCAAAGAGTCACATAGGTGATACAACTACACTAGATACATGATCACTACAGAAATAGTACATATACATATATAAGCGCGTGCAGAGGAGCCCAAACGTCTAGTAACTGTCTTTCCCATCCCAAGCGGTCAACGATTGTGCATTGAACCTGAACCTCTATCTAACAGTCTCGACACACAGAAATAACTCAACAGACGCGACCCTAAGGTCGTCCCAGTCTTCGGTCATGATGTCAGTATCAGGATACAGGAAATCTGGCACGATAACAGTGTATGAATGTGTCCTAGGGTGACGATGTACTCAGGTACGTACATTGAGGTATTACGAACATCTAACATTCGTTACAAGACGTTACGACGAACGTCTGTACCTGGTTGTGATACGAACGCGAAGCAACGATCTAAATAAAACACGCGCACAGTGTACATAATGAAACAATAAATATCTGTAACTGAAATACAAGGTGGCAAGGTATACTTGCCTGCGTCCGGCTGTTGAAGATGGGGATCCGGTACCACGTCCAAGTCCGCAGGTCCCGTAGTACCTAGAGACGAGATACAAGCTAAATCAATAGACTATCATGTAGGAAACAGGGATGTGACACACGTCTAAATATATGCTCAGACTCAGCTACAACTCACAGGGACACGATACTAGAGGGTTGACCAAGGTTGACTATTGGTACGTTACATTAAATCAAACTAATCATCTATACAATATCATCAAACCATCCTCAATCCTACTATATTAAGCACAGTGTTCATTGGTATATCATGCATGTTTATTCCTCAAATTTTACCTCGGTGTGCACCGACGTTAACATGTACATTTACTGTCATCCTTAAATACATAATTAATAATTATTAACCTTCCGTTTCATATCATCATTACCAATTCACAATAAGTACTACTCTTCAATTAAACCCATTATTTATTTTCAGTTCCCAAATCACGGAATAATGGTTTGATACCATACCTCATTTCATAATAAATCAACTGTCCCTCGATGATAAATCATAGTATTATTTTGCAACAATTTAATCTGCTCAACAACAATCATCAATTGCATTTATTAATTAAAATGCCTTAACATCTTAATGTATCCCAATATCATAAACTCAATATATGTTCAATGCCTTAAATATTAACCTTGTAATTTCTACCCATGCATATAATTCATAACCATTTTATATAATCCCAACCCTAAACAACAATCCATGTATTCTTATACCCTAACTCATGTATATCCATTTATTTTATTTTTTTACTTATGTAAATGAACCCTAAACATACCTCATTAAACCCTAATCACATAACATTAACACAAGGTCATTTGCACTACACTATATGAAGGTGGCCTGCCGGAGAAGGGAGCTCGTCAGCTGGCCCGCCGGAGCTCGAGGTCAGCAGCCGGCGAGGAATGGGTGGCCGGCCAGAATATGAAGTAGAGGAGATGAAGAAGAGATGTAGAAGAAGAAGAAGAAGAAGAAGAAGAAGGGTTCAATTTTTGATGTAGGAAGAGGAAGGAGAGAGAGAGAGAGAGAGGGGGTGGGGGTTTCTCTAGGCATTGGGATTAGGGCCTGCATTGGGGAGAGGGGAGAAAGAGACATTAAATAGAGAAGTGTGGGTAGAATAGATGGTGTGGATGAGCCCATTTCAAATGAGTGGCTCAGATTTCTCATGAAGGAAATTTGTTCATTCCAAGAGGAGAGTGGGATTGGGTTAAATCGGTCAAAGGTGGGGGTGAGCCTTATTCATTGGCTTGGACCAATGAGGGGATGACACCTAATACAATATTTGCGAATAAGTCCCTTAAATTTGGGAATTTGCACAAACACATGAAATGATGGAAAAATTATGAGGGAATTGATGTTTGGTATTTTGTAGGGTGAGGGGGTGTTGTGTGTTTTGCATGGGCTTAATTAAATGGGCATTGAAATTAAATTGGGATTAAAATAGGATTAATCAAAGTTGGTATCCCCAATTTAATTAGAATAAATTGTCATGTGCTCTTAAATTAAATGGGGGCACATGGGACCTCAATTGGGAGTGACTCAAAGGTCAAGAATGGTGTAGGCTTAGAGTCAGTCTTGGACCCTTTAGTTGGTCCGGCTCAACGGGTTAAGTTGGTATCTCAAAATTAATGGTAACGACACAGGTGTCCGACACATGATTAAATATGGGATTTTGGATACGGAAATTTGTGCAATTAATTTAGGGCACAATTGATTTGATTTTGAGAGACGGAAAAGTCCAGCGCCTAAATTGGCGTGTCAAGTCAAAAGTGCAATAATTTATTGGAATTTATGGGCTGATGTTGGGCTCCGAATAATTCAACAATGGTAGTGTACGCCGAGGGTTTAATTAAAATAATCAGACATCTGCAACCTTACTCTAAATCTCAATCAACTGCTGCTATACCAAAATTTTCCATCCCCTACCAGAATATCTATAGAATCAATTGAGGGGGTTTACATCCTTCCCAACTTAGAAAAATTTTGTCCCCAAAATTTAAAAGTAAAGCACGATAATAGCTAAGAGAAATTAAAAACAAGCTGGTAATCAAATACGGTACGTAAATTCATACCTTGGTCCTCGAATAAATATGGGAAACACTGTCGAATGGAATCCTCGCGCTCCCAGGTAGACTCGCCTGGCGAATGATGCTTCCATGCAACTCTGACTAGTCGAATAGTCTGCCCTCTCAAAGTCTTCTCACTGTGATCGAGTATCTCAACTGGCTGCTCTACGTAAGATAAACTGGGCCCGACTATAATCTCCGAATGATCAAGTACGTGTCTAGGGTCTGCCACGTATCTTCTCAACTACGATACGTGAAATACGTCATGCACTCCTTCTAATGATGGAGGCAATGCAAGGCGATAAGCCACTTCGCTAACTCGTTCCAAGATGTCAAAAGGTCCGATGTACCTCGGACTCAGCTTGCCTCTGCCTCTGAAACTGATGGTACCACGAGTAGGCGATATCTTTAAAAATACATGGTCACCTTCCTTGAACTCCAAAGGTTTACGGTGCGCATCTGCCAATGTTTCTGGCTGTCCTGTGCTGGACGCAGGTGGCCCTGAATCTGCTTGACTTTCTCCACTGTTTGTGTCACCAACTATGGACCAAGTATCTGACGCTCTCCCACGTCACTCCAACATACTGGTGATCTACACTTTTTGCCGTACAGTACCTCATAAGGTGCCATCTGTATGCTAGTCTGGTAGCTATTATTGTAGGAGAATTCCACCAAGTGCAGATGGTCCTCCAAAGATCCTCCAAAATTGATCATGCACGCTCTCAGCATATCCTCTAATATCTGTATCGTGCGCTTTGACTGGCCATTAGTCTGTGGATGATATGTAGTGCTGAACTTGAGACGAGTCCCTAGACTCTCCTGCATACTCCTCCAAAAATATGACATGAATCTGGAATCATGATCCGATACAATGCTGACAGGCACTCCATGTAGTCGTACTATCTGTCTCATATACATGTCAGCTAATATCTCCGTGGACTGCCCAACTCTGAAGGGCAAGAAATGTGCAGACTTGGTGAGTCTGTCTATGACAACCCAAACTGCATCCTTCCCGCTAGGGCTCTACGGGAATCCTGTGACGAAGTCCATGGTAATGTGTTCCCACTTTCTGTCACGCCCCAGTCCCAAAATACCGAGGGACCAGATACGTGGTAATGGCCAGCAGTACGCACTGATGGACGAACCCAATTTTATGGATCCATCAGGGCATACTTAAGCTGTAAAACAAGTCTACGACAATCATGGCACAACTAATCTCATCCACACAAGATATAAAATATGATCCACAGAATAAATAAGGAATGTAAATCATCAGCTAGTCTCACAAAGTACTTCGGGTATCAACCCGTTAAACATCTGTTACAAAGGTTCAACAGACTAGAAATAAATGACTGAAATAAATAAATAAATACTGAGCATGAACAGGGATGCTCAGGAGAAGTCCTCAGCTAACACCTCGTCCTCGGATGGCGGTACCTCTCCTGGATCAGCTCCTGCTCCGGTCCCGTATACCTCAGGATAGATCTCGTCCTCAAATCCTGGGGACATAATCCGAATCCAGGTCCTCAGGGGACATAGCAAGGTACAAGAAAGCTCATGCCAATATTAAATAAGCAGTGCAACAATAATAAATAAAATAAAGCAACAGGGTAAATATGTAACCATCTAAGTGAACATGCAAGTGAGAGCATCACTAGTCTCAGGCTGAGCCACTACAAGCTCTGTGTCGGGGAGCCGGCAGTGGTAATAACAAGTAATGTGTCTAGCTCTGCTACGAGAGTCTACGACCTCACAATAGTAGAAGATATATATATAGAAAACAGTCTGTAGCCTGTGTGTCTCTCCCCACCCAATGTAACCACGCATATCATGACCATAATGTCTCATGTCCATGTCAAGCGGGATCATCACTAATGCAACAAGTCATATATATCTATAAATATAGTATCTCTGTCAAGTCCTATACCCTACACAGAATCACCACGAATACCTCAGGAATATCCTGTCTCATGAACAGTGTCAAGTGTCCTGGGTCATATGGTACTTGATAAGACAAGTACGAGAGTATAAAGTGTCACGAATGTCCATCTCTAGATGACCGTACCCAACACTGCGTACAGTGTCGGCACCCGACTGATAATCGGACGCTAAGTATGTCACACGGTCCTAGGTTAAGCATGCACAGCAATATAATGAAGCAAGGAAAATATATAATAATACTGCAGAGTCTGGCAAGGTATACTTGCCTGATGTTTGGATTCCAACGACTGTCCCTGTATCAATGGATCCGGTAGGTGCTACTCCAAAAGCTGTAATAAACATCACCAACAGTCTCAGAAGGTATCAAACTGCTAGAAATGCCTGTCCTTACGTCCAATTTGGACACAGGGGCAAAAAGGTCATTTCTGGGCCAAAGCGGGGTCCACATGTGGGCCACTTTGCACCGAAAAGCGTGTCAGGGTCAAAGGTCTCCAAATTCCACAAAATTAGTGTCTACAAGTCAGGAATGCTGGTACGAACCCAACGGAACTTCCAGATTTGGATTTCGATGAGCCGATCTCAAAATCGCCCGTCAAGTGGAGCCTGTGGGGCCAACGATACGCGATTTTGTCAACGTTCTCAGAATCGGACCAAACTTGAGTCACAGGACCAGCGTATTGCTACGAGTCCGATGGCGCAAGTTTCGTCTCGATCCGACGTACGTACACAAAGTTACAGCATGTTCCAGAAAGGTCGGATACGGGGTGTCGTCGGCGGATACGCGTTGATTCCGGGGTGCACGCACCTCCGAATCGACTTCTGCAAAATCCCACACGACCGTATCAACGACGCGCACGGTTCGGTAAAGACCGAGTGCGACCAAGTTGTCCCGTTTGGCGGGGCGTACTCAGTTCCGGGGTGAATTGGGGCGTTGGTTTTCCTATTTTTGGATTGCGGTGTGCGATCACCACAGGACGCGATGCACCGAGCAAGTTGCACGGGCACCGAGAGGGTTACACAGTCTAATCATAGCAACTGACGGAATCTAAAACAGAGCTACGGTGAGGGAGAAATTGGTACCTGAACAGGGCTCTGTGAAACTGTTTTTCACGTGTCCAAGCGTCAATTCCACGTCCTGGTCGTGTCCTGCGTCTGCTGCTTGCGTCCAAAGCGAGATCTCTCGAGTCCGCTGAGACACGGTGTCGAGTCTAGGGTTCTATCTCGGATCAACGGGGCGACGCGAGAGCAGCGTCAGCTTCGGATCGTCGAGCGAGGATGGGACAGCGGGGTCGTCGGCTCGCCTGGGCTTGACGGCAGCGAGTCATCGATCTCGCTCGTGGAGGGGTGCGTCGGGGAAGTCCGGCAGCGGCGGCGTGACTGCTTGAGGCGTGCGTCGAGGGCTGACGCGGGCAGGGGATTGCTCGAGTAGGGGGGATCGGGGTTAGGCGCGGCTGAGAAGAGGGGAACTGGTGGTTGGGGTCAGCGGCTATGCCGAGGGCGGTGAGGGGAACGATCGGCAGGGAGGAGTTGGAGTGGCTGCGAGGCGGCGGCGTCCGGGGGTTGGGACAGGATGGGTTGGCTGCTGACGGGTAATAGATGGCGGCAGCGGCAAACTTGGCCAGGCGGAGGTGGGCGTCGGCTCGGTGTGAGGAAAGAGAAAGGTGGCTGTGAAGGGACTTCTCACGGTGGCTGCTGCCTAGGGCACGAACTCCAAGGCACAGCTTTATATTGTGCTACAGTGTTCACGGCAGCCTAGGGTTTGCAGCGGGTCGGGTTCTTCAGCGGTTCGGGTCGGACCCGCGATGGTGGGTTTGATCGGGGTTGGTTCGAGCTTGGTTTGGTTCGGTTTAAAAACCAATAGCTTTTAGTCCTCAATTCGTTGCTCCGGAGTCCAATAAATTCACCGAAAAATGCCATGCGTCCGGTTTTCCATTTTACACAATAAATTATTATTTCCAGAATATTTTAGCACCAATAAACTGCCTGTAAAAAATCTTTAACTCATAAATATCTTGGTTCTTCATCCAAATTGCCGAAAAGATCCGGGAAAATTATATTAAAATTAATCTGAAAAAATAGGGTGTTTACAATCTTCCCTCCTTAAAAGGATTGCGTCCTCGCAATCAAAGAATAAGCTACTAAAGAATAATTTATGGAAAATACAAGGTTGCTTAGTTTACAACTGCCTCCTCAAACAAGTGGGGGTATTGCTGGCGCATACTATCTTCTCGTTCCCAAGTCGATTCGCCAGGTGAATGATGTTTCCATGCTACACGAACCAGTCTGATTGTCTGTCCCCGCAATGTCTTCTCACTGACGTCGAGGATGCCAACTGGTTGTTCTTCATATCTCAAGCTTGGGCCTACTGCGATCTCTGAATGATCGACTACGTGACTTGGGTCGGTCACGTACCTTCGCAGCTGTGAGACGTAGAATACGTCATGCACTCCCTCTAAGGATGGAGGTAATGCAAGGCGATAAGCCACCTCACCGACTCGCTCTAGGATGTCAAATGGCCCAATATACCTTGGGCTCAGCTTGCCTCTGCTCCCGAATCTGATAGTACCACGAGTGGGCGAAATCCTCAAGAATACATGATCTCCTTCTTTAAACTCCAGGGGACGTCTGTGTGTATCTGCCCAATGCTTCTGTCTGTCTTGGACTGCTCGTAGATGATTCCGGATCTGTTTCACCTTCTCCATTATTTGCGTTACCAATTCTGGACCCAGTATTTGACGTTCACCCACGTCACTCCAACATACAGGCGATATGCACTTCCTTCCGTATAATGCTTCAAATGGTGCCATCTGGATGCTGGCCTGATAACTATTGTTGTAGGAGAATTCCGCTAAGTGCAAATGATCTTCCCAAGATCCTCCGAAGTCTAGCATACATGATCGTAACATGTCCTCCAATATCTGAATGGTGCGCTCTGATTGTCCATCTGTCTGGAGGTGGTAAGCTGTGCTAAATTTGAGTCTGGTGCCCAGACTCTCTTGCATGCTTCTCCAGAAATGAGAGGTAAATCTCGAATCTCGATCCGATACAATACTAGCAGGCACTCCATATAATTTGACAATTTGTCGCATATACATGTCGGCTAGTACCTCTGTGGACTGTCCAACTCTAAATGGCAAGAAGTGTGCCGATTTAGTGAGTCGATCCACGATAACCCATACTGCGTCTCTTCCGCTGGGGCTCCTCTGGAATCCTGTGACAAAATCCATCGTGATATGCTCCCACTTCCATTCCGGTATCGGAAGCGGCTGTAACATACCTGCAGTCCTCTGATGCTCGGCCTTTACTTGTTGACAGACTAAACATTTGGCCACAAACCTTGCAATCTCCCTTTTCATTCCATGCCACCAGTAATACTGTCTCAAGTCTCGGTACATCTTGGTTTCTCCTGGGTGAACAGAGTACATAGAGCTATGTGCTTCAGTCATTAACTATTGTCTCAATTCTCCATTTGGAACATACAGGCGATTTCCGAACCTCAATGTCCCGTCTTCGTGAATGCGAAGTCCTGTCTGCATGCCTGCTTCTGTCCTTTCTTTGAGTCTTCGGAATCTAGCATCGGTGGGCAATGCCTCCTTAATCTTCTCTACGAGTGATGACTGAATCTCAAGATTAGCCATTAATCCACTCTGTCCTGGTAAGACAACCTCTATCTGAAGCTCCTGTAGATCTCTCAATAATTCGGGCTGCATCGTCAAGAAATAAGCTGTAGGCTTCCTGCTGAGTGCGTCTGCAACAACATTCGCCTTTCCCGTATGATACTGCAGATCTATGTCAAAATCCACCATCAATTCCAGCCAACGTCTCTGCCTCATGTTAAGCTCCTTCTGAGTATATACATACTTCAGACTCTTGTGATTTGTAAAGATGTCTACTTTCTCACCATAAAGGTAGTGCCTCCAAATCTTTAATGCAAAAATAACTGCTGCTAACTCCAGATCATGTGTTGGGTAGTTCTTCTCGTGGACCTTCAGTTGTCTCGACGCATAAGCAATGACCTTGCCATGTTGCATCAAAACACATCCTAGTCTACTACCTGATGCATCAATGTAAACAACAAAACCTCCTGACCCTGAAGGAAGAGTCAAGACAGGTGCTGTTGTTAATCTTCTCTTCAGTTCTTCGAAGGCCTTCTGGCAGTCTTCCGTCCATAAAAACTCCTGGTCTTTGCGTGTCAGCTTCGTCATCGGTTCTGTAATCCTCGAGAAATTTTCTACAAACCTTCGGTAATATCCCGCAAGTCCAAGAAAACTTCTCACCTCTGCAACTGATGTGGGTGTAGGCCAAGTCTCTATTGCCGCAACTTTCTCTGGATCCACTGAAAGTCCTTCTCCTGAGATGATATGTCCCAAGAAAGGTACTTTGTCCATACAGAACTCACACTTACTAAGTTTGGCGTATAGCTTCTCCTGTCTCAAGGTCTCTAACACGATTCTGAGATGCTCCTCGTGCTCTTCGTGGCTCTTGGAATATACTAGAATGTCGTCAATGAACACCACCACGAATTTATCCAAGAACTGATGAAAGACTTTGTTCATTAAGCTCATAAACACTGCTGGCACGTTGGTTAAACCAAACGGCATTACCAAGAACTCATAATGTCCATACTTGGTCCTGAAAGCTGTCTTCAGGATGTCTTCCTTCCTTACTTTGATCTGATGATAGCCGGATCGAAGGTCAATCTTCGAAAATACCCTTGCACCACTCAACTAATCGAATAGATCATCAATGCGTGGTAAGGGATACCTGTTCTTGATGGTCACAGCATTCAGTGCCCTGTAGTCAATGCACAATCGTACTGTTCCATCCTTCTTCGGCACAAATAATATGGGTGCTCCCCAAGGTGATACACTAGGCCGAATGAAACCCTTCTTTAGAAGATCATCAACCTGCTCTTTCAACTCCACTAACTCCTTAGGTGCTAGCCGATATACTGATGAAGTGATAGGCTCTGCTCCTGGAGTTAAGTCTATTGTGAATTCTATTTCCCGATCGGGTGGTAAACCTGGAAGATCGTTGGGAAATACATCCACAAATTCTGATATGACTCTTGGGTAACCTGTATCCCCTTCTACAGATAGTACTCTAAGAGTAGGCTGAACTCTTTGCTCTACTGCTCCTCGGAGAAACTCGAATTCTGGATGTCCAGGCGGTCTAAATATAACCCTTCCCAGCCGACAATCAAGGGTCGCATGATACTGACTTAACCAGTCTATACCAAGTACGACATCATAGTCGGGCATAGAAAAGATCAGAAATTGAGCTCGCATCTCTCGGCCACAAACTACTACAGAACATGACCTACAAACATCGCTAACCGGAATAATTCTACCTCCCGTAAGAATTCTCTTCATCTTCGGAAGGGGTGCGGTAGCTATTCTATGTGTGGCTACAAAGCTAGCTGCTATAAATGAATGCGATGCTCCAGAATCAAATAATGCTACAGCTGGTAATGAAGCTACTAAAATAGTACCTGCGATGACTTCGCCCATAGTAGCTTCCTGCTCGACAGCTAATGTGAATGCCTGGCCTCGACCCTGAGCTGGTCCTCTCTGCTGCTGCTGCTGTTGCTGAAATAGGGCTGCCTGTGGTGCCAGTGGTGGTCTCTGCTGGTAGCCTCCTGTAGCTGGTGGTCTAACTCCTCCAGCTCCTGTCTGCTGTGCTCCTACTGCTCCTGTAGCTGGTCGTGGTGCAGGTAAAGCAAGTCTCAGTGCTCCCTCTCTTGGTTTAGTGCAGTCTCTAGAAAAGTGCTGATCTGATCCGCAAAGCAGGCATAGTCCCAACTTATGCCTGCACTCTCTCTCGATGTGTCCTACCTTGCCGCAGTGGTGACAGGTAGGAAGAGTTACGGCCCGGTGTGCTGCTCTCTCCGGTATACTCCTCTGGAATCATTTTGCAGAATCTCCTGGTGCTGTCTTGGATGGTGCGGATGTGTTTGGCCTCTTCAGATTCGATTCCCTTCTAGTGACGTGCTCCATGCGTCGTGCTGCTGCAAGGACCTCAGTATAAGATGTAGGTGCGACTGAGCCAATCAATCTCTGAAGCTCGAACTTCAGTCCATCAAAGAACTTTTCAGCTTTCTCTTCCTCTGTCGAGATCAATGTCGGAGCGAAGCGACTTAGGCGTATAAACTCCGCGTTGTATTCCTCCACTGTCATGTTGTCTTGGATAAGGCGGTTGAACCTGTCTCTGAGCTCTGATCGTGCAACTGCCAGAATGTACATCTCTTGGAATAGTCTGGAGAACTCTTCCCAAGTGACTCGGTCCTGTCCGAGCCTCCTTTCTTCTGCTAACCACCAGTGATGCGCATTATCAGTTAACTGCATTCTGACTGCAGTCATCCACTTCTCTCTCGGAAGTTCAGCGGCTTCCAACTGATGCTGAATGTTAGTGAGCCATTCATGAACTTCTGTTGGCCCTTCCTTGCCAGAAAATGTGCGAGGCTTGAGATGACGGAAATCGGTGATAGATCCCGTCGCTGTTCGCCTCATTGGTGGATTCGCCTGCTCCAATGCGGATACCAGGCTGGTCCTCAGATACTCTGCCTCCTGGCGATGGGCCTCTTGCTGAATCTGTTGCTGTGCTTGCATCATGGCATACATCATTTGGAATATCTGTTGCCCGTCCATGGCTTGTCCGGGCGGGAAAACTGGCATCTGGGGAGTGAACTGTGGTGGAGGTGGGATGTCATCTCTCCGGAACCTTGGATTAGGCTGACCGGTTTGATCGCTCTGCGATGCTTGTCCTCCATTCCCTGGGGTCACTCCGTCTCCATAAGTAACCACAGCATCGTGTGGCGTATCCAAAGGAATCTCATCTCCGTTCCTGGGATCCATTTCTCTGCGACCAAAAGATAAACTGTAAGAACGCACAGAGGAATCAATACAGGATGCAGTTCAAGTAACAAATTCGAGTTCGATAAAGAGTTCAACAATGGGTTAAAGATTGGATGAGATCCTAGAACTTATTCTATCCTTAGGGCAGGCTGGTTCAGTTCCTAAGTTGAAACCGAACAATTTAGTCGTAGACCTGCATGGGCCACCACAAAAACCATGTCACGCCCCAGTCCCAAAATACCGAGGGACCAGATACGTGGCAATGGCCAGCAGTACGCACTGATGGACGAACCCAATTTTATGGATCCATCAGGGCATACTTAAGCTGTAAAACAAGTCTACGACAATCATGGCACAACTAATCTCATCCACACAAGATATAAAATATGATCCACAGAATAAATAAGGAATGTAAATCATCAGCTAGTCTCACAAAGTACTTTGGGTATCAACCCGTTAAACATCTGTTACAAAGGTTCAACAGACTAGAAATAAATGACTGAAATAAATAAATAAATACTGAGCATGAACAGGGATGCTCAGGAGAAGTCCTCAGCTAACACCTCGTCCTCGGATGGTGGTACCTCTCCTGGATCAGCTCCTGCTCCGGTCCCGTATACCTCAGGATAGATCTCGTCCTCAAATCCTGGGGACATAATCCAGATCCAAGTCCTCAGGGGACATAACAAGGTACAAGAAAGCTCATGCCAATATTAAATAAGCAGTGCAGCAATAATAAATAAAATAAAGCAACAGGGTAAATATGTAACCATCTAAGTGAACATGCAAGTGAGAGCATCACTAGTCTCAGGCTGAGCCACTACAAGCTCTGTGTCGGGGAGCCGGCAGTGGTAATAACAAGTAATGTGTCTAGCTCTGCTACGAGAGTCTACGACCTCACAATAGTAGAAGATATATATATAGAAAACAGCCTGTAGCCTGTGTGTCTCTCCCCACCCAATGTAACCACGCATATCATGACCATAACGTCTCATGTCCATGTCAAGCGGGATCATCACTAATGCAACAAGTCATATATATCTATAAATATAGTATCTCTGTCAAGTCCTATAGCCTACACAGAATCACCACGAATACCTCAGGAATATCCTGTCTCATGAACAGTGTCAAGTGTCCTGGGTCATATGGTACTTGATAAGACAAGTACGAGAGTATAAAGTGTCACGAATGTCCATCTCTAGATGACCGTACCCAACACTGCGTACAGTGTCAGCACCCGACTGATAATCGGACGCTAAGTATGTCACACAGTCCTAGGTTAAGCATGCACAACAATATAATGAAGCAAGGAAAATATATAATAATACTGCAGAGTCTGGCAAGGTACACTTGCCTGATGTTTGGATTCCAACGACTATCCCTGTATCAATGGATCCGGTAGGTGCTACTCCAAAAGCTGTAATAAACATCACCAACAGTCTCAGAAGGTATCAAACTGCTAGAAATGCCTATCCATACGTCCAATTTGGACACAGGGGCAAAAAGGTCATTTTCGGGCCAAAGCGGGGTCCACATGTGGGCTACACTTGCACCGAAAAGCGTGTCAGGGTCAAAGGTCTCCAAATTCCGTAAACTCAGTGTCTACAAGTCAGGAATGCTGGTACAAACCCAACGGAACTTCCAGATTTGGATTTCGATGAGCCGATCTCAAAATTGCCCGTCAAGTGGAGCCTGTGGGGCCCACGATACGCAATTTTGTCAACGTTCTCAGAATCGGACCAAACTTGAGTCACAGGACCAGCGTATTGCTACGAGTCCGATGGCGCAAGTTTCGTCTCGATCCGACGTGCGTACACAAAGTTACAGCATGTTCCAGAAAGGTCGGATACGGGGTGTCGTCGGCGGATACATGTTGATTCCGGGGTGCACGCACCTCCGAATCGACTTCTGCGAAATCCCACACGACCGTATCAATGACGCGCACGGTTCGGTAAAGACCGCGTGCGACCAAGTTGTCCCGTTTGGCGGGGCGTACTCAGTTCCGGGGTGAATTGGGGCGTTGGTTTTCCTGTTTTTGGATCGCGGTGTGCGATCACCACAGGACGCGATGCACCGAGCAAGTTGCACGGACACCGAGAGGGTTACACAGTCTACGCATAGCAACTGACGGAATCTAAAATAGAGCTACGGTGAGGGAGAAATTGGTACCTGAACAGGGCTCTGTGAAACTGTTTTTCACGTGTCCAAGCGTCAATTCCACGTCCTGGTCGTGTCCTGCGTCTGCTGCTTGCGTCCGAAGCGAGATCTCTCGAGTCCGCTGAGACACGGTGTCGAGTCTAGGGTTATTTCTCGGATCAACGGGGCGACGCGAGAGCAGCGTCGGCTTCGGATCGTCGAGCGAGGATGGGACAGCGGGGTCGTCGGCTCGCCTGGGCTTGACGGTAGCGAGTCGTCGATCTCGCTCGGGGAGGGGTGCGTCGGGGAAGTCCGGCAGCGGCGGCGTGACTGCTTGAGGCGTGCGTCGAGGGCTGACGTGGGCAGGGGATTGCTCAAGTAGGGGGGGATCGGGGTTAGGCGCGGCTGAGAAGAGGGGAACTGGTGGTTGGGGTCAGCGGCTATGCCGAGGGCGGTGAGGGAAACGATCGACAGGGAGGAGTTGGAGTGGCTGCGAGGCGGCGGCGTCCGGGGGTTGGGAAAGGATGGGTTGGCTGCTGACGGGTAATAGACGGCGGCGGCGGTGAACTTGGCCAGGCGGAGGTGGGCGTCGGCTCGGTGTGAGGAAAGAGCAAGGTGGCTGTGAAGGGACTTCTCACGGTGGCTGCTGCCTAGGGCACGGACTCCAAGGCACAGCTTTATATTGTGCTACAGTGTTCACGACAGCCTAGGGTTTGCAGCGGGTCAGGTTCTTCAGCGGTTCGGGTCTGACCCGCGATGGTGGGTTTGATCGGGGTTGGTTCGAGCTTGGTTTGGTTCGGTTTAAAAACCAATAGCTTTTAGTCCTCAATTCGTTGCTCCGGAGTCCAATAAATTCACCGAAAAATGCCATGCGTCCGGTTTTCCATTTTACACAATAAATTATTATTTCCAGAATATTTTAGCACCAATAAACTGCCTGTAAAAAATCTTTAACTCATAAATATCTTGGTTCTTCATCCAAATTGCCGAAAAGATTCGGAAAAATTATATTAAAATTAATCTGAAAAAATAGGGTGTTTACAATCTTCCCTCCTTAAAAGGATTGCGTCCTCGTAATCAAAGAATAAGCTACTAAAGAATAATTTATGGAAAATACAAGGTTGCTTAGTTTACAACTGCCTCCTCAAACAAGTGGGGGTATTGCTGGCGCATACTATCTTCTCGTTCCCAAGTCGATTCGCCAGGTGAATGATGTTTCCATGCTACACGAACCAGTCTGATTGTCTGTCCCCGCAATGTCTTCTCACTGACGTCGAGGATGCCAACTGGTTGTTCTTCATATCTCAAGCTTGGGCCTACTGCGATCTCTGAATGATCGACTACGTGACTTGGGTCGGTCACGTACCTTCGCAGCTGTGAGACGTAGAATACGTCATGCACTCCCTCTAAGGATGGAGGTAATGCAAGGCGATAAGCCACCTCACCGACTCGCTCTAGGATGTCAAATGGCCCAATATACCTTGGGCTCAGCTTGCCTCTGCTCCCGAATCTGATAGTACCACGAGTGGGCAAAATCCTCAAGAATACGTGATCTCCTTCTTTAAACTCCAGGGGACGTCTGTGTGTATCTGCCCAATGCTTCTGTCTGTCTTGGGCTGCTCGTAGATGATTCCGGATCTGTTTCACCTTCTCCACTGTTTACGTTACCAATTCTGGACCCAGTATTTGACGTTCACCCACGTCACTCCAACATACAGGCGATCTGCACTTTCTTTCGTATAATGCTTCAAATGGTGCCATTTGGATGCTGGCCTGATAACTGTTGTTGTAGGAGAATTCCACTAAGTGCAAATGATCTTCCCAAGATTCTCCGAAGTCTAGTATACATGATCGTAACATGTCCTCCAATATCTGAATGGTACGCTCTGATTGTCCATCTGTCTGGGGGTGGTAACCTGTGCTGAATTTGAGTCTGGTGCCCAGACTCTCTTGCATGCTTCTCCAGAAATGAGAGATAAATCTCGAATCTCGATCCGATACAATACTAGCAGGCACTCCATGTAATTTGACAATTTGTCGCATATACATGTCGGCTAGTACCTCTGTGGACTGTCCAACTCTAAATGGCAAGAAGTGTGCCGATTTAGTGAGTCGATCCACGATAACCCATACTGCGTCTCTTCCGCTGGGGCTTCTCGGGAATCCTGTGACAAAATCCATCGTGATATGCTCCCACTTCCATTCCGGTATCGGAAGTGACTGTAACATACCTGCAGTCCTCTGATGCTCGGCCTTTACTTGTTGACATACTAAACATTTGGCCACAAACCTTGCAATCTCCCTTTTCATTCCATGCCACCAGTAATACTGTCTCAAGTCTCGGTACATCTTGGTTCCTCCTGGGTGAACAGAGTACATAGAGCTATGTGCTTCAGTCATTAACTCTTGTCTCAATTCTCCATTTGGAACATACAGGCGATTTCCGAACCTCAATGTCCCGTCTTCGTGAATGCGAAGTCCTGTCTGCATGCCTGCTTCTATCCTTTCTTTGAGTCTTCGGAATCTAGCATCGGTGGGCAATGCCTCCTTAATCTTCTCCACGAGTGATGACTGAATCTCAAGATTAGCCATTAATCCACTCTGTCCTGGTAAGACAACCTCTATCTGAAGCTCCTGTAGATCTCTCAATAATTTGGGCTGTATCGTCAAGAAATAAGCTGTAGGCTTCCTGCTGAGTGCGTCTGCAACAACATTCGCCTTTCCCGGATGATACTGCAGATCTATGTCAAAATCCACCATCAATTCCAGCCAACGTCTCTGCCTCATGTTAAGCTCCTTCTGAGTATATACATACTTCAGACTCTTGTGATCTGTAAAGATGTCTACTTTCTCACCATAAAGGTAGTGCCTCCAAATCTTTAATACAAAATAACTGCTGCTAACTCCAGATCATGTGTTGGGTAGTTCTTCTCGTGGACCTTCAGTTGTCTCAACGCGCCTCTGTCCCAAGTTGAGCTCCATCTGCGTGTAGACATACTTCAGACTTTTGTGATCTGTATAAATCTCAACACGCTCTCCATAAAGGTAGTGTCGCCATAGCTTTAGTACAATTATTACTGCAACTAGCTCTAGATCGTGCATCTGATAGTTCTTCTCATGAACCCTTAGTTGTCCTGATGCGTAGGCTATTACTTTGCTGTGTTGCATCAGTACACATCCTAATCTGCTCCCAAACGTATCACTGTACACTACAAATCCTCATGATCCTGAAGGTAGTGTCAAAATCGGTGCTGATGTCAGACGCTTCTTCAGCTTATCGAAAGCCGTCTAACACTCATCAGTCCAGATAAACTCCTCGCCTTTACGCGTCAGTCACGTCATAGACGCAGCGATCCTCGAGAAATTTTTCACGAACCTCCGATAATATCCGACAAGTCCGAGGAAACTCCTAACCTCTGTAACTGATGTAGGGGTAGGCCAGGTCTCTACTGCAGCTATCTTCTCTGGGTCAATTGTTAGTCCATCTCCGGTGATTATGTGTCCCAGAAATGGTACTCTATCCAAGCAGAACTCATATTTGCTGAGCTTGGCGTACAGCCTCTCCTGTCTCAGCGTCTCCAACATGATCCGGAGATGTCTCTCGTACTCCTTCTGGCTCTTGGAATATACCAAGATGTCGTCGATAAATACCACCACAAACTTATCTAAGTACTGGTGGAAGACATTGTTCATCAGACTCATAAATACTGCTGGCACGTTGGTTAAACCAAACGGCATGACTAAAAACTCATAGTGCCCATACTTCGTCCGGAAAGCCGTCTTCGGGATGTCCTCTCTCCGTACCTTGATCTGATGATAACCGGATCTGAGATCGATCTTTGAGAATACACATGCACCACTAAGCTGATCAAATAAATCATCAATGCGTGCCAGTGGATACTTGTTCTTTATCGTTACAGCATTTAACGCCCTGTAATCGATACACAAGCGTACCGTTCTATCCTTCTTCGGTACAAATAAAATGGGTGCTCCCCATGGAGATACACTAGCCCGTATGAAACCCTTATTTAAGAGATCATCTACTTGGACTTTCAACTCAACCAACTCCTTCGGTGCTAGTCTGTAAATGGAGGAAGTAACTGGCTCGGCTCCGGGAGTCAACTCTATAGTGAACTCAATCTCTCTGTCCGGTGGCGGGCCTGCGAGATCCTCTGAAACACATCCTTAAACTCTGATATAAAGTGAGGGTACATTGGTTCACCTTCTGCAATGTGTGTCGCTAGGGTAGGTTGGACACCATGCTCTCGGGCTCCCCAAAGAAACTCAAACTCTGGGTGATCTGGGGGTCTAAATATGACACAACCACGACGGCAATCTAGCGTTGCGTGGTATTGGCTCAACCAATCCATGCCTAGGACAATGTCATCGTCCAGACTTAACCTCAAAATAAATTCTCCTGTTCTGTTTACCACACTAATCCTCCAAAAGAAAAATTCTTCCTTGCCTAAAGTATAATTTTCTCTCCTCCTCAAATTTTCCCAAAAATTGTATTCCTCAAATTTCTTCTTCCCGTTATTTATTGCTCCGGGTCACATAGTACAATTATAATAATGATGTCACCCAAGCACATACTAAAATTTTTGGTATCAGATCATCATCTTCCAAGTGAGATCCTAAAATTTTATCTCCTCTAGATCATAACATCGTTCCTGGTATTGCTATCATATACAACCACTAGTTTCCATCATAAGGCTATGCATTTCCATGAATTATTCTAGGTCATGGTCAACAATCTTTCCAACTCCTAGTACTTCCAAGATCACTGCTATCTCAAGTACGGGTAGGGTACTACTGGATCCAACTCTCTTGTTAACCTTCCATACTAGTTCTAGAATCCAAAAGAACCTATCAATCTATCCTACTCAGGGTAACAATTTTCTCAGAGAATATTACACGAATTCTGTCTTCTGTCGTCTGGTCTTCGATCTTCCTCTGGAGGGAACCATCAGGCACAAGCGTTCGCCTTCCCGAATAATAGGGGATAAGAAACAATGATAACGATATTGACGAAAGTTGAACGAATATAAATTGGAAGTCCAAGGTCGATAATCATATACAAAGTGAGTTTTAAAATCGATTATGGATTGAGATCCTATTCAATAATAAATTATAATATATATTCCTAATTTGCAGGCTCGCTTGGCACAGTCAGGTGACCAAGACGATTTAATACGGACCTGCATGGGACACCACAAAAATATGTCAACGCCCCAGTCCCAAAATACGTAGGACCAGGAATACGTAACACGGCAGCTACGCATTCGACCAGACTCTGGTCTGACTCGAATACGTATAAGCTGTATAATAAAAGGGCACTATCTAAAAATCTCGTAAATGTAAACATCTATGTCTCAATCCACAATGGACAGAAATATTTAAGAAAGAGCTACATGTGCTAAAGTCGGCCGCCCAATAACACACAAACTCGAATAGACTCGAGAAGAGGTGAGTCTACAAAAACTAGGCTACAACAGCAGATGAATAATCAATATGAATAAAGTAACCATAATGCCGAAAGAAAATATATGAGTTGTCACGACCCACACCCGAAAATCGGGCATGAGCCGTGGGTACGTCCAGCCTATGCCGCAGAATCGACGGTAGAACGCTGTAAAGGTCCGTTCTAGGTCCACCAACTATCTATATATCTCACAGAAAAATCTGCCATGACCTCTCCAAAAGGAGGGCAACCACGCAATATATATGAATAATCCTCTCTAAAAGGAGGGAAACCACGCAATATATATAATCTCTCAATCACAAAATCTAGGGGAAGAATAAAAGCACGATATGATAGCAAAAGAAAACCAGAACCAAAGAGAGCAAGACAATATCCAAAAATATACAGTCAAAGGCCATAATAGCTACAACATCTCACAGCATCAAAAGAATAAGTACAATCATCTAGAAAAACTACTAGGAACAACCCAGGAAACCCACCTAGCTAACTAGGGCGCTAACAGCGTCTCCTCGGCGCACTCCTTCTCAATCTCGGGGTCACAGCACTCGTCAACACCCGGCCCGTAGAACGTCGGGCAATAGTCCTCAGGATCCTCTGGAAAAAATATGTCCAGTCAGGACTGGAGCGAAGTACATAACTCTGAAAGCAACTCCAAATACATGGTAAGGTGTATATGACGAACAATAGAAAAGTATACAAGATGCACAGGAAATAAATATATGCTGGAGCACAATAAGTAGCTGCAATGTAAACTGGAGAATAATACAAGTAGTGGAAAAGTAACTGCAGGTGAGAAACATGAATACTAGCTAAGTGCCTTGAGCACAAGTTCGTTATGTGATCGGCTTAGGTTGCACATGAAAAATACTACGATAACTCCGTTATGCGTGAGTTGCATAACCGACATACACATGAATACTGTTTGGCTTTGATCACATAACCAACTCCTACTCCCCTCCCCCACTAATACTCTTGGATCCAACCACAACACGCTACGTACATGATAATAGCTCGCGCACACGAAGGCGAGAGCACAAGAAGCACATGATAGCACATGAGAATCAATACCCGAAGTACATAATGAAATACACGTGATAGAGTACCCGCTGAACACGGTAAGGGGGATAGTATCTCATAACGAGATCCACTAGTACCAGCTCGTGTAACAATGTGTCAGAATCAAGTATCACAGTTCTAGAACAGGTGATATAAACGCTATAATGAAATGGAAACTATCAGAGGTAGGTACTCGCCTGATGTCCTGAGCAACTGATGAGGATCGAGATCCGGACCGGTGTCGCAAGAACCTATTGCGAAAAGTAGAATTAAATAGGGTTCTAAGGATTTAAACTGATATAAAATAATTAAAAATAGGCTTCTAGGGCTATTCTAGGTCGAACGGGTCAAACCGGTGAAATTCGGGTCAAAAAGACAACCCGGGTTCCAAAAAGTCAACTCTAGGTCAAAACTAGGTCAAATGTTGACTTTTACGGTCAACGAGGACAATTATGGTCAAAGCTAGGTCAAACTAGGGTGCCCCTGAAATTCTAGGTCAAACCGAGCTCATTAAGCTACTAAACTCACAAACTCGCCTAATCGAGATACCGGGATACCCTCGGTATCCGATACCTCGCCCTAGGCCACGCACCCCGCCTAAACCCGCTAAAACCCATGCTAGCACGCGTAAATATATATACATAAGCATATAAAAATCACTCCAATATATTTCCTAGGCTAATGCTCAAATACCCCGCTCGAAACTCAATACCTTGGATATCTCAAGGTATTGAGATACCGCTCTCAAACCCCTCTAACTAGCTATCTAGCTAATAAATATATACCTAGTTATTAATCTAGGCTAGAAAATATATATATCTATCATATATTTATATATCTAAGTACCTATGTACATATATATATAGATATCCACACACATATACATATACCCATTACGTTACCTATACATAAATATATATTACTATAGGTATATAGATATCTATATCTTAGATAGATATATATCTAAGTATCTAGCTATCTATCTACCCGTCTAACTATCTATCTACCTATCTAGGTAACTATCTATCTATTGATAGATATATCTATCTATCTAAGTATCTAATCTATAATACTATCTATCTTACCTATTTATCTATCCATCTACCTATCTTATTATCTATCTAACTATCAACCTATTTATCTAGGTAACTAACTATCTAATCTATCTATCTATCACCTATCCCTCGCCAACACCCCTCGCTACTAGCCTCGCTGCTACCTGGAGCTTGCTGCTGCTGCTGCTCCATATGCTGCTGCTGCTGCTTCTTGCTGCTGCTGTGCTGCTGCTGCAGTGCAGCAGCAACTGCTGCCACTGCTTGCTGTTTTCTCCCCCCTCCTACTCACAAACACACACACACACACACACACACACTCCTATATACATATATACATATATATATATATATATATATATATATATATATATATCACTCTATATATATATATACTAACATACATATATCTATATATATATACAACTAAATACATATATATATACACACTTATATATAATCTAACACACTCACTAACACACTCACAAACACTAATACACACACACACTTAAACACATATCAACACACACACACATAATTGTATACATAGCTATATATATATATATCAACACCTATATATATATATATATATATACACACTCTCTCAAATATATATATACACATACACATATATATATATACATATACACACACACGCACACTTATACATATACATATACATATACATATACACATAGACATATACATACACAAGCACATAGATATAAATACACACATATATATATAAATATATATACATAAACACATATACATATATATATATATATATATATATATATATATATATATATATATATATATATATATATATATATATATATATATATATATATATATATATATATATATATATATGTATATAGACACTCATAAATATATAAATAAAGACACAAACACCACTCGACCACAACGCACAACCAACACGCCCCACTCACGCCCAACGACCCCGACACTCACAAATACCCTAAAATATATAAAATATAACTCGAGAACTCTAGCACACACTCCCCGATACTAACCTAATGCGCGCACAAGCCCAAAACAAGGAAACCAAGTCGAAATGACCGTTCGGTCATTTCGACGAACACGTGGTGCGCGGTTCGGAAAACCTCCTGAAACGCACACCAAACGAACTCGAAATCAGTCCAAAATTTATCCACGAGTTCTAAACGATGCCTAGATCCTAAAAAAAGTGCTACCCCATCGATTCTAGGCCCGTGGCGGAAACGCACACGCACTTAGAATCGGCGACGACGAAAAACCCCAATTTCGCCCGAAACGCCCTTTTCTCCGCGACACGACTTCCCATGTCCGAACGGAGACACGCACTCACCCTCAAGACACCCGACAACATCTACCTAGGTCCGTCTAACCTAGGGCATCACCCAAAATTGGGCCAATTATGGATTCCACCCGAAATCGACACAAAACCTAATATCAAAGTCTCTAAACTCAACCAAACTAGTTCCAACTTTCTCCCACGGGTAGGCTTAGGGTCTAGGAAGGTTCTACAACACTAATTATACTACAAAAAAAGTAATTAGCAAAGGGAAAGTTAAGGTTTATCTCTTGGGAGTTGAAATCCCAAGGCCAAAGTCTCCGATCTACTTGGAATCACCTCCCTCATGCTCCAAACCACCAAATCTAGCCTCCACACTAAATCTAGGCTTCACACACCTAGGTTAGGAAAAATGCAAGGATAGGGTTAGTATAAAGAAGAAGGAATGGAAGAAAGAAGGAAGAAAAAGGAAGAAGAACTCACTTTGGAAGAAGAAGGAAGAAGAAAGAAGAAGTGGAGAAGAAGAAGTGAAGAATATGAAGAGGGGGAAGGGGCTGCTGCTCTTGCTGTGCTCACGGTCTGGGAGGGGGTAGGTAGGGGCCGGCCATGACTAAAAATGGGTTTCACTAATTTCCAAATGGCCAAAACGCCCCCCCCTCTCACTTGGTTTTGGGTTCCGGGTTCCAAAAGCACTCAAACTAACTCCAAATCTCCCCTACTAACCCACTAAAAATATAATAAATATTTCTAAGCCCCAAAATAATCCTCACAAGGGTGTGGGCTGGGTCGGACATGGGTCCACTAGGGTCTGACATGGGTCCAGACTAGCCAAAACCCTAAAACAATCATTAAAAAAATAATACAATCACTAAATAAATATAAATATAATTAATTAAATACAATACACAATTTACCAAATAAAAAAAAACCTTATTTTCTAGAATTGGGTAGTGACATGAGTACCTGGTACTATGACCGCATGACATGCCACTCCATCAGCAACTCCAAATGCTCCGTAATCGTCTATGCTGCAAAACTGGCAGGGAACCAGGTCCTCAGAGGGACATAACAAGGTACAGAAATACAATATGCCAAAGTACAACAGAAAGTACAAGTGCAACGATGGTGTAGTCTAGCATAACCAACTAAGTGAGACACAGTTTGAAGACAATGTTCGACGCGTGGGCTGTCCAAAATAAAACTGTAGCTCCGGACACGGAGACACACGGAACGTACCGCAGCTCCGGGCAAAGAGTCACACGGGTGATACAACTATACTAGATATAGGATCACTACAGAAATAGTACATATACATATATAAGCGCGTACAGAGGAGCCCAAACGTCTAGTAACTGTCTTTCCCAACCCAAGCGGTCAACGATTGTGTGTTGAACCTGAACCTCTATCTAACAGTCTCGACACACAGAAATAACTCAACAGACGTGACCCTAAGGTCGTCCCAGTCTCCAGTCATGATGTCAGTATCAGGATACAGGAAATCTGGCACGCTAACAGTGTATGAATGTATCCTGGGGTGACGATATACTCAGGTACATACATCGAGGTATTACGAACATCTAACATTCATTACAAGACGTTACGATGAACGTCTGAACCCGGTTATGATCCGGACGCAAAGCAACGATCTAAATCAAATACGGCACAGTGTACATAATGAAATAATAAATATCTGTAACTGAAATACATGATGGCAAGGTACACTTGCCTGCGTCCGGCTGCTGAAGATGGGGATCCGGTACCACGTCCAAGTCCGCAGGTCCCGTAGTACCTAGAGACGAGATACAAGCTAAATCAATAGACTATCATGTGGCAAACAGGGATATGACACACGTCTAAACATATGCTCAGACTCAGCTACAACTCACAGAAACACGATGCTAGAGGGTTGACCAAGGTTGACTATTGGTACATTACATTAAATCAAACTAATCATCTGTACAATATCATCAAACCATCCTCAATCCTACTATATTCAGCACAGTGTTCATTGGTATATCATGCATGTTTATTCCTCAAATTTTACCTCGGTGTGCACCGACGTTAACATGTACATTTATTGTCATCCTCAAATACACAATTAATAATTATTAACCTTCCGTTTCATATCATCATTACCAATTCACAATAAGTACTACTCTTCAATTAAACCCATTATTTATTTTCAGTTCCCAAATCACCGAATAATGGTTTGATACCACACCTTATTTCATAATAAATCAACTGTCCCTCGATGATAAATCATAGTATTATTTTGCAACAATTTAATTTGCTCAACAACAATCATCAATTGCATTTATTAATTGAAATGCCCTAACATCTCAATATATCCCAATATCATAAACTCAATATATGTTCAATGCCTTAAATATTAACCTTGCAATTTCCACCCATGCATATAATTCATAACCATTTTATATAATCCCAACCCTAAACAACAATCCATGTATTCTCATACCCTAACTCATGTATATCCATTTCTTTTATTTATTACTTATGTAAATGAACCCTAAACACACCTCATTAAACCCTAATCACATATCATTAACACAAGGCCATTTACACTACACTATATTTACACAAAACAATATATAAAAATATAGAGGGGGGGAGTGTTTTACTTCGGCGAGGTGGCGGGGTGACCGTCTCTGGCCGGAGGGGTGGTCATGCTGGTGGTGGTGATGATGTGTGGAGGTGGTGGCAATAGTGTGATGGTGCTGGTGGTGTGCGGATGGGGGTGCTGGCCGGAGAAGGGTGCAGCGGGGGTGTGGAGTGGTGGTAGCTGTGAGGAGCGGGGGAGGAAGTTTGATGCCTGAGCTCGTGGCCGGGGTATGGGCTCATGGGATGGCCGACGGTCACGGTGGTAGTGGGAAACAACAGCTTGCCGGATGGAGGTGGTGGTTCGTAGAGTCGACGGGGATGTGGCCGGGGTGGAGCTCGGGGCAGTGCCGGGGGTAGCCGGTGTGTGGAGTGGTGGCGGAGATGATGAGGAGGTTGTCGTGGTGGTGGCAGTAATGGCGGATGGAGGAACTCGACTGGAGGAGGAGCGGGCGGCTCGCTGGAGTGTTGATGTCGTAGCCGCGGGGGAGGAGTTCATTCGCTCGGGTGAAGGAGGCTGGTGGTGCGGGTGGTTGCAGTGGGGAAGGCTCGATGATGGCACAGCGGGTGAAGGTGGCCTGCCAGAGAAGGGAGCTCGTCAGCTGGCCTGCCGGAGCTCGAGGTCAGCAGCCGGTGAGGAATGGGTGGCCGGCCGGAATGTGAAGTGGAGGAGAAGAAGAAGAGATGTAGAAGAAGAAGAAGGGTTCGTTTTTTAATGTAGGAAGAGGGAGGAGAGAGAGAGGGGGTGGGGGTTTCTCTAGGCATTGGGATTAGGGCCTATATTGGGGAGAGGGGAGAAAGAGACATTAAATAGAGAAGTGTAGGTAGAATGGATGGTGTGGATGAGCCTATTTCAAATGAGTGGCTCAGATTTCTCATGAAGAAAATTTGTTCATTCCAAGGGGAGAGTGGGGTTGGGTTGAATCGGTCAAGGGTGAGGGTGAGCCTTCTTCATTGGCTTGGGCCAATGAGGGGATGACACCTAATGCAACATTTGCGAATAAGTCCCTTAAATTTGGGAATTTGTACAAACACATTAAATAATGGAAATTTTTTGGGGAAATTGGTGTTTGGTATTTTGTAGGGTGAAGGAGTTTTGTGTGTTTTGCATGGACTTAATTAAATGGGCATTGGAATTAAAATAGGATTAATCAAAGTTGGTATCCCCAATTTAATTAGAATAAATTATCATGTGCTCTTAAATTAAATGGGGACACATGGAGCCTCAATTGGGAGTGACTCAAAGGTCAAGAATGGTGTAGGCTTGGAGTCAGTCTTGGACCCTTTAGTTGGTCCGGCTCAACGGGTTAAGTTGGTGTCTCAAAATTGATGGTAACGACACAGGTGTCCGACACAGAATTAAATATGAGATTTTGGATATGAGAAGTTGTGCAATTAATTTAGGGCACAATGGATTTAATTTTGAGAGACGGAAAAGTCCAGCGCCTAAATTGGCGTGTTAAGTCAAAAGTGCAACAATCTGTTGGAATTTATGGGATGATGTTGGGTTCCGAATAATTCAACAACGGTAGTGTGCGCCGAGGGTTTAATTAAAATAATCAGACATCTGCAACCTTACTCTAAACCTCAATCAACTGCTGCTATACCAAAATTTTCTATCCCATACCAGACTATCTATAGAATTAATTGAGGAGGTTTACACAAGTGGTACAGAAAATTGAGAGGCTTGGTGTGATGATGATGTATTTCTTAACTTGGCCGGATGGGATATCTTATGCGACGTGGTTCGAATGTATGATTATGCCAAGTTAGAAGACCGTGCTTCGCGTCAGATCATTCTTGATGGATTGTAGGCGAATGTGGAATTGTGGCATGGAAATAATATTTATATAAGTGAGTGGGATCGGGCTACCGGGATCTTTCGGCCTAGGAGGAAACATAGTGCTTTGGTAGCACTAGGTATAAATAAGACATCCATTAGGGATCGCAACCTCATGAATGGCGCTTCATACGCCCTTCGAAGTCCTATATGGCATGTCACTCGTGGTGCGAAAGCATATCACCAATGACCCTCATGTAGTTATGCTGCATACTCACGAGAATATTTATGCAGGCTTAACATTATCTCTGTAAGAATGATTCTTATTAATTATGCCGTGGCTAATCCTTGTTTTGCAGGGATACGATGAGTGGACTGTTGGTAAGAATCGTTGTTAAGCAATATGTAAATATATATATTTAATATATACTGCTGTTGCAAAGTATGTTTCATAATGTCGCTGAATACTCTGATCTTTGAAATGAACCTAGTTTCCAATAGAAATATCACTAAGTTAATATGCATGCTTTTCACATGAATACTTAGTATCGGTTTAGGCGAGTATGTTAGTTTCTTCTCACCAGTACGTGATATGTACTGACCCACATTTGTGGGCATCTCCAAGTACTCAGCATTTGAGAGTGGTTCGAACAATTTCGAGGCATCGAAGCATTGTTGGGGCGCGCAGAAACTCCTCTTCCATTGGAGGCGTCTTCTGTTATAAAGGACATAATGTATAAAATAGTGTAATTCAGTGTATCAATGCGATTGTAAGCCAAGACGGCAAATATTAATGTAAGCCAATTGGCCAAGTATCAGTGGTATTTGAGAGCTTTGTAAAATCTTTTGTAAGCCATATACTCGATTATCATTATCAATAAACAGAAGTTTTTTATTTTATTCATTATGACTTTAATTTGTCTGCTTAATTTTGCTACGATATTATTTCTGACATATATCATGTCTTGTCTATTTTTTTGTCTTGTATAAGTACAATCTAGGTTTGTACAACATCACGCCCTTGGGCTACTTTTGGTTCTTCGGAACCAGGACGTGACAAATCGGCATCAGAGCCAGGTTTATGCATCCTTGGTCTCGAAAAATTCTAAATTAAAAGTTGCTTCTACGATTATTCAATGATGGCTCTGCGGATACCCAAAGTTGTGCTAGTGACTATTTAAAGTCTCTTCCGTGATTAGTCACAGTCACCTTAATGCGTATTCAAAGTTGCCTTCTGCGAGTATTCAAAGTTGCTTCTGTGATTATCGAATTTGCATATGTGATCGTTCTGTGTTGCTTCCGCTATTGTTCGAATATGCTTCCACAATCGAAAATATTTGACCGCTTGCTTACACTCACTGGATGTTCCATACAATGAGCCTAAATATTATGATGTCCTAGTTGTTGTGATTCTTGATTTGAAAATGATACCAAGAACCCAACAATGATTCGATGCCATAGATAACTAACTTATGATTAATATATGGAAATGAAAGAATTCAATATGTGTGCTATAATCAATGAGAGTTGTGCATGAGTAATTTCAATAGAGGACATTAACAGTAAAGCTGAGTTGATTCATGTGCGATAGCGGGATGGTATTTTATATCTGAGTATGAGAATCATGTTATAGCATGCAATACTACCATATGAAGGTAGTGGGGGATGTATATTGGATCAGAGTAAGAATAGTCTGATAGTCAGGAAATAGCTTCATTTTAAGTGGTATATGCCTCTACCCTTTAGTGATGCATGTGCAGTGACCCTTCCATAAGTGATGGTATTGATCCTACTAGTAAGAATGGGGTAGTGCCGAGACTTAGTCTGAAATGATGCCTTATTGTATGCATCACGATTGTCCCTTGGGTTTTTGGATTGGGTATCAATATCAGACCCTTGATAGTTAGATTTGAGTTGTCAATATTAGACCCTCGATATTTTAATGTTACATGGGGTAGCAAGGAAGTGAGAAGGTATGAGATGGATGCCTTAGCTGGGAACAATGAGTTGGATTATATGGTGGCTTAAATAGGCTGGATAAAAGTTTCAAATTTTAGCATCGATGATCGAATGTTACTATCGATAAACAAGTTGGATTGTATATCCGGTGAGATTGGTTGGAACTAATTAGGAATCACAAGCGGGATATTATGTGGTTACCTGAGTTTAGAAGTTCTTGGAAATCAATTAAAGATGGACTGAGTATACGGGAAACTAATTTCTTTGACCTTAGGTGTGTAACATTTACTACATGCCTAACTTAAAAAAGGGTAGCAGCAGTGAAATAGAAATAGTTGAACCTAGCGATTGACGAATAATATTTAATCAACATATGAATTTCTGGGATTGTAAGTAACTAATCGATGACCCTTATTTTCTGGCAATATATGGAATTTTGTCAAGAGGCTTCGATGGACAGAATACAAATAAAACTTGAGGTCTAGAACGTTGGGATAAATACTATCGACGAAAAATTTTATCGCATCAATAACAGTTGATTGACAGATATAATTGATCAAATTATTAATATGGGATAATTCCTAGCTTGGTGGTTTGACCAATATACCAAGTACGTGAATAATTATCGAAGGTGGTTAAGCGAGATAAAATTTTGTGAGACATTGATGGGGTGATATAATTAAGTTGATGGTTAATGCGAATGAAAGTTGAACCTATCAAAATAAAGTTGGCAAAAGTATGTTCGACGGAATGAATCAGAAAAAAGATATTTTCAATATATTGGTTGGATGATATTGTCAATTTTAAATTATTTGGGTGATACTGAACACACGAATACGTAATATGAATGGAAAGGAATTAAGAGCAAGGATCATGAACAATATACTAGTAAAGATGATCGATCAAAATTTAATTTTGGGTTAGTTGCCTTGTCCTAAAGATAAATCAAACGCACGAAAATTTAAGAATGATATATTGGTACAACTAGATGATGACTATGAAATCAGAAATAAAATATTATGTTGGAGCAATTCGGATTTTGAATGTTGGTGATTTACTTGATGGATATGAGATTTGAGCATGTAGTTTTAGATTGACCTTGTCTGTTGGGGTAAGTCTAGAATGAATCTTTAATTGAGGTAGACCCTTAAGAGATTGACTGTGAGTAGATAAACTTGACCCAGACTGTTGGATGTCCCTTATTTGTGGGTAGGTCAATGGTAGTGCATTTGTGGTTCGAGTTGGTAATAAGATTGGGTAGAAGTCCCTTAGACTTGTCAGAGTTCAGTTGACCCTAATAAGAGAGATGAGTATGATCCCTATCAGCTGCATAACATGAGATAAGTTGCCTATAAACACTAGGTTTAGCTGTCATTATAGCTAGCCTTAGAGACTTGACCGAAAAGTTATGTTGGTTGTCGGAGACCCATAGGATGACCCTATTAATGTTGCATTGTAATGTAACATCATGTGAGACTCGAATAGTATATATTATGAGTCGGCCTATGTTCATTCGATGTTTGGATAGTTTGTTGTGAGATTTGGGTATGAGTATTTCAGGATAACAGGTCGTGTCGGAATGGTTAAACTGTTGGATGGATAAGTTTGGGAATTGACGGTTACTATAGTTGGATTTGATTGCTTCGACTGGAATTGAGATCAATAGTGGGTTCGGTTGGATGGATTATCTTGGAATAGTTTCTCTTGGAATCAAGTTGGAATAAGAAATAAATCATAATAAAAGGATAGAAATATCGCTTAAGAATTTTGATGAAAATCTCATACGTTGGGAAGAGAAACTTGATATGTGATGTAGCTAATGTGACTATTGTACGAGACAGATTATGATCATTAAACTATAAAAGAATTTTGTGGCTTGGACAGCGACATGACTAAAGGGAACTCCGGATTCATGAGAATTTTGATGCTACTAATATTGGAAAAAAGATTGCTTGAAGTTTGAATAAAAGAAATTACAATATGGAAGAAATAGTCAGAACGATTATAAATACACTTGGGTCATAATAAAGAAACGACGGATAATATTCTTAATATAATCAATCAAAGTTGGATGGATCGAAATAATACGACGATAGGTAAAATTATTCATAAGGGTAGGAATGACGGAATTGACATTGAAAGAAGGAATATTGCAATTCAGAATTTATAAATTTTTTGTTATGATCGGTTTGTTCAAAATGATTAAAGTATCGTGCTTTGGTTAATAGCCTAACCTTGACAGTCCCTAAGAATTTTTATATTTTGACAGAATTAGAAGATAGTGATTGTGGCAAATAGTTATACGAAGGAATACTATAAACGAGATAAAAGATTTTTACATATGCCGGATCGAGAGGATGGCGGTGAATATTGAGAAGTACTTAGACCAGAATTTGATTGCAACATGTTAGAAAGATATTGACAAAATTGATCGAATAATTGTCGCAAGAAATTACACTTATGGAAAATTGATGTTAAAGAACATCTTGGCTGAAAGTATTAAATGGTCAGTAATACGGAATGGAATTACCTTGGTAGCCGTTTGGTTTCTCAAACCATTAGCATTGGTTGAGTGCATTATATTTTGGGGATGCCTGAAATGTAAGTACGATCCAGGCGAAGTGGTGAACGTAATTCAAATGGAGCTGCAGGAAAGTATTAATGAATAGAAGAACATAAACAAATCATTTGGAAAGAAAAAGAGATGGTTGGAATGCATAAGTATACGAGATTCATGAATGAGCAATATTGACAAGAGATGGAAACATGGTATTGAGCTATAACTGGCATAGAACATTTTTGAGAGATGACTTAAGTGATATGGTGATTTGAGTTATTTCTTTAAGTTTCGAGGAAGAAACTTTTTCTGAGTGGTATATTATGTAATGTCCCACTGTAAACCCCCTGATTTTTCAGGATTTCTAAAATAGATTTTTCACAATTTTCTATAATTTTCTGGAATTTTTCTCTAATTAAAACTAAGGTATTTTGAATTTAAATAATTTTTAAATGATGTTAAATAATATTAAAATATTATGGAAATAATATTTTCTGGTGTAAAATGAAAAACTAGACATAGGGTAATTTTCCGGGAATTTATTGGACCCCGGAAGCATTTTTGTCACTGCCACATTCTGAAAACAGGGATATTTTCGACTTTTTATAATTATTAGTATTGTGGTAGGTATATTAAATGATTTCATTATAGGTATATTTAAATTAGATAAATTCGTGAGATGGGTAACTAAATATATTATTATATTTACAGTGTTCATTAATGTTTGAGCTGGTAGACTTGACCTAGAAGCCCACTAGACGAACGCCTATCCGAATTATAGGATTTTGTATTAAATTTGTATTATTAGAATTTGAATTATTGGAGGCCGTAATTAATTACCGTAATTTATTTAATTGTTGCGCGCTGTCGTTGCTACGATATTTGGAGCGCTACCCTGGCTTTTGCCTTCCAACAAATTTTACAACATTGCCCAAGACATGCCCGCCTTCCATTCTACCATTTTTTCTAACTCATAATTATGCTCTTTTGTGCTTCATTTTAGCCGCACAAAAATCGTCGCGGACGTTTATTTAAATTCTAAATAAATTCTAAATTTGTATCGTTGTGCGTTCCAATCGAAATTGGAGGCAATCTTGACCTATTTTTCGTGCGGCCCAAATTAGGGTAATATTCTGTTATGAGTCTTCTTCATTAATGATATTGATGACCCGACCTGATTTTGGCCCCATGTCCTCCTAATTAATTTTAGAACACAGCTTGCATTTATTCCTAATTAAATTGAGGATACCATTTTGACCAATTTCGTAAATCCCGGTTTAATTCCAGTACCCTGCTATTTGAGCCCGTACCAAACACACGGCGCCCCCTCACCCTACAAAACGTCGAACACCAAATCGCCCGCCAAATTTTCATCATTTTATGCATCTGTGCAAATACCCAAATTTAAGGGGCTAATTTGCAAATTTGTATTTGGTGTCAACACCCCATTGGTTCAACTAAATGGAGAAGCCCAACATTGACTAGTCAACACCCTCATTCCCACATGAAAAAAATTCATTCATGTTTAATCTTGGCCATTCATTAAATGGGTCAATCATCACCCTTCATTCACACACCCTCTCTCCCTATTTAAAGTCACCTCACCCACACTCTTCCCTAAGAAAGCCCTAATCCCCAAACCAAGCCCCCATTTTCTCTCACCTCACTCCTCCCTCTCTCCAACGTAGGAAGAAAATTCCTTCTTCCTTTCTTCTTCTCTTTTCTCCTCCTCTTCTTCTTCTTCTTCTTCTTCTTCTTCTTCTTCTTTTTCCTTTCTTCTTCTCCTTCTTTTATTTTAAATTTGAAATAAGGAAGGGGGGAAAGCAACCTCCTGTTCACATCCCTTTCCCGAAAGCTGCCTCCCCTCCGGCCGGCCAGCTAGCCGACCCGCCGGAGCCCCTTGCTCCACCGCAGCCCGACTCTCCTCCACTCTTCCCTGTACTCCGGCGAGCCTCCTCCCACTGCCTGCTGCATTCCGTCCGGCGCAACCCGCTCGAGCCACCCTCGAGTCGAGGCCCGAGCTCCTCCTTGCTCGTAACTCCGGCGCTGTGCACGCCATCATCACTCCACCACCCTCAGCCATCCCCGAACTACTCCTCTCCGGCGGTCAGCCTCGCCGACTCCTCACTCCACCACCCGACTGCTCTCAACTCCTCCTCCACGTCGAAGCCGACCCCGGTCCTCCAAGCTCCTCCCGCCGAGTCCATATTACTTCCTCCCTCGGCTAACACCCACCGCATCCCCGTCCTCCAGGCTCGCCGGACTGAACCTCCCTCGTCGACCCATTCCGTCGAACACCTCCCTGTACTTTCTCCACCAATAGAGCCACCACCACCATCAACTATCAGTCGACTCGACCACCAATGTCGGCAACCCGACAGCCCTCCACGCCGAAGCCGACCCCGGTCCTCCAAGCTCCTCCAGCCGAGGCCCACTCCATCACCCTACCACCAGCCCCTCCGCTCTCCGGCCAAGACACTCCGGCCAGCATCCTCGTCTCTCCTCCTCTCCTGAACCGAGCGTCCCCGGCGTTAATCCGACTCCCTCCGGCCATCTCTTCCTCAACAGCAGCTACACGACCTACATCGGCAGCCTCGATCCCGTCCCGCTGCGACGACTCGACCACCTCGTCGTCGTGCGCAGGTACGGTTCCCCCGTGTATGTACGTAGTTATGAATGTATGCATTTGGCATATAGATAGTATATATGTAATGTATACATGTATTCATACGTATTATTGTATATGTATTCATATATAAATTAGTATAATGTATGTATGTATTTAATATATATGTATATGTGTATATACTAATATATATATGTATAAGTATATTAATTAATGTTAATATGTATATGTATATGAACATGTATATATTTAATATGATTCATATATATAAACACGTATTTTAGTATATGTATATGTGTATATATTTTGTATATTTTTAATATAAGTATATAAAAATTATTGGTATATATGTAAATACGTACTTTAGTAATATGTATTTTGATATATGTACATATTTGGTGAGTATATATATACATAGCTTATATATATATTGGTATATTTATACTTGTATATAATATAAGTACTAATTGGATATGTATATATATATATATATATATATATATATATATATATATATATATATATATATATATATATATATATATATATATTGTTTTGGTATTTTGGTTTATATATATATATATATACTTGTATACATATATAGTATAGGTATATTTATTTAGTGTATGTATATGTATATATATACATATTCTTAAATAATGGGTGTTATGTATGTTTTTATATATATAAATATATATAATATATATTTCCATTTAATATATATACACTAATACATATTTTGTATATACTTTGGTATAACCATATATATGTATTATATTTAATTATTGATATATGTATATATAGACACTAGGCGACCCAAGTGTAATTACGGATACCCCGTACTTACACGGACCTATTGATCCTGCGAACTGATAGCAGACTGCCACACGTACACTGACGTATTGGCAAGCCCCGTACCGTTTTGATCGTCTGTCTTGCCCAGCAATCACAGACGCGACGCCCGTGCAACTTGACGCACACTGACCCTAGATTGACCAGTGCCATACCTAGCATAGCCCTGAGTTATGTATTTGTGTTAGTGTAGCATCTAATGCAAATGTTGTATTATTTTATTATATGTCTATAGGACTGTTGGATCTTCCAGACGATACTCTGGGACAGGACATTGGTATTACCAGCTAAGGACCCAAGGCGAGTACATTCTCTGATTAGTTTCTTATTTATGATATCCCCTATGTTCACTGTATCTAGTGTAAATATCCATGCTCTTGACATGATGGTTACACAGATTGGTATATACGGATCTCGTCATGAGATGTTATTCCTTGTTCATGGTGTAGCTTGTACAAGTCTTGTTTCATTGTTATCTTGTACATGTACAGACACTGATTTCCTGGGAGACTTGCTACCTCCCTAGGGAATCCCGTGCCATAGTGTACCATGATTGGATCTACTATACCAGTCGGGGGTGGAGAGTATTTTAGTGTAGATATGTGATCATACCTAACTTTACATGCATCATAGCTCACCCACGCCTCACGTCGGTGCAGCCTTACCATTATATGCCTCATTACTGTTACATATGGTTAGCCTGACTATTACTCGCATCATAGCTATTCCTACGGATTAGCCTGACCTCAAGGATGATCGCTAACCAATGTAATGAGTTTACTAGTCCCAAGCCGATCACATGTTAAAGCTAGTACTCACACACTTAGTCATAGGATTCTTGCTCATTGACATATTGTTTCTTTTTCTGCATTTACTTACAGTATTTCCAGTATATCCTTTATTGTATGTTTTTCGTACATATACATGCATCTTGTATATTTCCATCTATATACTGCTACATAGTTTATATTATTGATATAGAACTGCTATTTAGAAATGTACTTTGCTTCTTGCTGACTGAAAAATATTTTCCAGACTATGCCTAGAGGACTGGTATCTGACACTGATGGACCACAGGGCGAGTAGCTGCAGTCTTGGTCTTAGTAGTGCAGTCGTGATTCCGGGAGGTTTAGCCGGAATCACTAGTTATCTAGTAGTTCTTTTAGCATATTATTTTGGTACCGGATTAGTCTCCGGCATTTTATTGAGACTTGGATTTATGTTGAGTTAGATTTTTACTTTAGACTTGTGTTGTATTTCATTTTATTTCTTCGATTTCTTATCGTGCTGTAGTTATATGATTGAGTATGTTATTCATTTATTTTGTGTCATCCGTGCCTCCTTATGGAGATTGGATGCTCGTGTGAGATTGCTTAGTTAGTATCATGACCTAGACAGCGTTCTACCGCCGATGCTGCGGCGTAGGCTGGACGTACCCGCATACTCGTGCCCCTAAAACGGGTGCGGGTCGTGACACATTTTTAGTGGTGGCCCATGCAGGTCTGACTTCGCAAGTTGTGCGATGTCGTAGTAGTGCGACGTCATAGTCGTACTACTGCGTACCTGCTATTGAATATAGGACATAGGATACTAGGATGAGAGAGGATACTCAATCACAAATTCTTGAGAGATTCCTGGGACGACCCCTTGAGAATCTTATTAAAATTTCTAATTTTAAATCCTTGCCCTTGTTTCCGTCCGTCCTCACTTGTTGATATTAAAATTGATTATTGTTGATCAGTAATTAGGATCTTGGTTTCATTGTAGAATTTGATTTCATATCGAGATAAATTTTACGGACTAAACTTTACGATATCATCTGATGACATATATTGATGAGAACAGTGAGAAAGGTAAAACGTCTACTTTGGTCATGGAACCTAGAGTTTATCGCAGTCGTACCGGTTGGCGTGGCAAAAATTCTAGATGTCATGATTATAGGGTTGCGTACTTTAGTTACGGAACCTGTCGTTTATCGCACATATGCTTACTGGCATGGCGAGGATTCTCAGCGTCATGATTTCTGACCGACGTGTATGATTATCAGGTTGTGTCTTAAAATTTATTCTTAAAGTATCATCTCAACACTTATCTATTTCTATTATACATGACTTTTTCCATCGTTTCTTTTTGTTGCTAGCAGTAGAAACACCTTCAGTCCTCAATCCAGTCTTTTTGAGCTCCTATTCCTTGAGGATTCCTTGTTAAGTATGATAATTAATGACTTGTAATTATGGTTGTGCCTTGAGTATTAGTATTGACTGAGTGTTGTTAGTGAGTTGTAAGTGTTTCCTAGTTGGACATGTGAGCAGTAGGCCTTAATCTAGAAGTAACCCATAGCGTAGTGCCTTGTAGCAATAGCTCTATGATAGGTGTAATATAGTTAGTATTGGCACTATAGATAGAGGAGAAGGAATATCAGTGATGATGATCATTTGAAAGTAATAGTACAAATAATTCGGGCAGTACAATTTTAGTACACGGTTGAGGTTGTAAATAATTAGTGTATTAATGCGCACCTTGAGTATTAGAGACTGTGGGTATTTATATGTATACTTGAGGATTCAATTTTATCGTTTGAAGAATGGGAATGAATTGCAAAATTTTGAATTTTAAGGAGTTGAGATTTTTATGTTATTTAAATGTTTGAGGACTAAATTTGATTCAATAAACATGGTCAAGGCTATAAAGATTTTTAGAAGTAATTATATTTTTATTTCGATATTGAGTATTTGATTTTTGAGGAAGTATATGCATTTTATTTTAAGGAAGTTAAACTTTGATGATCTTATTTTGAGGATTTATTTTTCGGTGGGTAAGAAATGTATAATAATATATAAGTGGATGAAGTGCATACGTAAGGATCTATTGACTTGGGTGTGATTGAGATGGCACTACAAACGGACTTGGGTGTCCATCTAGAGTTGTATTAGGGAGAACAGTACTTAGTATGGTATGTTGCACTTGGTGTGCACTCGAGTGATAAAGAACAGCTAGTATGAACAATTTTAGTAGGTAAGGAAGCTAGCAGTGAGTGTGCTTGTAGTAGAACTATGGTACCTAAAGGGATAGAGGTATCAAACCTTGGATGCATCGTTGACCTGTGCAATCACAATTAGGAATGTTCCTATCTAATTATCTTGAATGTTGCTTCTTTAGAACTTTACTGTCCTTCCTTGATGATATCGCATCTATTGCCTTAATTGATTCTTTTGGATCTGTATTCAGGATGTCGTCGAGGACACGATCTATGAGAGTGGGAGCACCAGCTTTAGAGGGGTCTGCCACCTCTCCACCTGATGGACAAACAGCCGTAGTTCCTCCTACATCTCCGATGCATGTGGGAGTATCTGCACTTTCCGGGGGTCTTCCTTCCCCACCTGTTCAGAGGATAGCCGCAGCTGTGACGAACAACCAGCCTCCTTTACTGACTCCGATTTCTGGAGGTGTGCCCATTGACGGGGCAAAGATGTTTACCTTGATCCAGGGCATGGTAGATGCCCAGAAAGTGATGGCAGATGCTCAGCGAGTTCAAGCTGAGGCTCTGAGGGTGCAAGCAGAAGCGCAACAGGCGCAGACTGAACTAATGAGAGAGAGCATGGAGAACGCTTACCAGATGGCACTACAGGCAGTTGAGAGAGTTGCCTAGCAGTATCCTGGCCAGCGGCAGCCGAGGGCATTTCAGTATCAACAACAGTACCAGGCACCAGTTGTAGAAGCATGAAAAATATGCCGAATAACTATACGTGGCATATTGGTGCAGAGCAGCATAAGCAGAGGCCTTCAGAGCCATCAAGTGTGCAACAGAGCTTTTTTCGCTAAAACGCAGCGTAAAATATAAAAGCTCAAAGGACCATCCGCATAAGGCAGTACGTCCAAAGCCGCTTCAGCGTAAACAGGGTGCTTCATCGCCTCCAGGGCGTAAAACTCATCCTCTTTCAAATGCAGCATTGAGGTGTACAAGAGACGTTTCGTATTCTCCGAAGTGAACCTGTCAGAGCCTGCAATGAACCTGTCAGAGCCTGCAATGAACCTGACGTCTGGACTTCTGACAAAGGGATACGGCTCGACTACCCAGACGACGGCTATAATGATGGCACAGCACTGCGACCCAGGCTGTCATTTACCACCATCCCCTTTGCGTAAACTACTTTTACAAGCACGAAGGGATACGCTGCCTCATTTTACACAGGCAAACATGAGCTGTTTACGTTCTGCAGTAGACAAACCGCCTCCCACATCAAAAGCTGCACTCCGTACGGGGTTTGAGGCACATCTCTACTTCCAATGCACAGAGCGATGACAGTTGCTCGAGGCACGTCTCTACGTCTAATACACAGAGCGGTGACAGTTTCTCAAGGCACGTCTCTGCGACTGATGCGCAGAAGGGGTTGCAGACCTTCAAAAACACGCCTCCACATTTAATGCACAGGATGGTGGCAAATCTCGGCATTTAATGCAAGAGATTTGATTATATCTTCAAAAGCCGTAATTCCGGCTAAGACGTCCACATCAGCACTCTGGCACGGTACGCAGCGGCTTCAACGCCCATCCAGCTCCTGTGCTCACTCGGCCTCTATGACCGCTCGGCTTCAACGCCCATTTCGGCTTCTACGCCTGCTCGGCCTCTATGACCACTCGGCTTCTACGCCTGCTCGCCCTCTATGACCACTCGGCCTCTATGACCACTCGGCTTCTACGCCTGCTCGGCCTCTATGACCACTCGGCTTCTACGCCTATTCGACTTCTATGCCGGTTTGATAACTATTTGGCTTTTATGCCATGGTGACAGACATTTGGCTTCTATGCCAACCTATTCTACACAATGGATACCTACCTACGTGGCTTCTACGCCGTGATCTTCGTAGCGATTATACGCATTTCGTCTCTTAGTTGGACCCGCGTCACACGCTCATTCAAAGGATCATCTATACGCAAGCATTAGTTACTTTAACCGTTGTGTGAAAGGGTGCTGTACTTTCCACTCCTCGGTTTCTACACCGACGGAGTGGTCACTGTCACTAAAACTCTATAAATAGAGACCTCTATCAATGAGGAACAAGGTCGGAAAATTGGTCAAGAAACCAATATCAGATCCAGGGTCGACAAATTGAAAGGTCGAGGAAAATTGGTCAAGAATACCAATATCAGATCCGAGGTCGAACTTCCAAGAAAGATTGAACCAGAGGTCAAGAGAGAGAGAGAGAGAGAGAGAGAGAGAAGAATCCGGAGCTCAAACAAAGAGTAGGGATCGACGACTTTGGCATCGTGCATCCACCCTCTTCTGCAACCTTCGAAGCTGCTTCCTGTCTTCTACGGCACTTCTTCAACATCGTGTGGTCCAAGGGCTAAAGTGATCGACTGCAGATCAGACACCTATAGCAATATTTACCCAAATTAAATAAATTGTACTCCCATATCCTCGTATATGATCAAATTGTACAAGTTTATTTGTAAACCAAAGAAGGCGGGTTTCGTGTAAACCCCATCCTGAATACATTTTTCATTCTTTCGTTTAATACCACAAACAAGATGGCGACTCTCCTGGGGACATCTTTCTCTTCTGATGAGGAAGTAATTGCTCAACACGATGCGGTATCCGTGGGATCCGTGAAGAAGACACTGGTCGTCCAATTCGACCAGTCTGCCTACGAAGACATGCTTCGAACCGGGGGTAGCTCTCACCCTCTCTCCGTCCAAGACAACAGGAAGCTGCGCAAGGTCTGGATGCCCAAGACATCCTCTACCATTCCTGCGGACTCTCCGATCTCTCCGACCTCTCCGACCAATGAGGTTGTAGCATTGCTCCCTCCGTGCCCTGCACATAAAATTCAGTCTCCCGCTACGCGCGGTACAGACGAAAATTCGGGCAAAGCCTCAGCGCTAACCCAGAAGTGTCCACTGCGCTCTACGTGTAGAAACCAGTCTCCCGCTATGTGCGGTACAGACAAAACTTCGGGCAAAGCCTCAGCGCTAACCCAGAAGTATCCACTGCGCTCTACGCGTAGAAACCAGTCTCCCGCTACGCGCAGTACAGACAAAACTTCAGGCAAAGCCTCAGCGCTAACCCAGAAGTATCCACTGCGCTCTACGCATAGAAACCAGTCTCCCGCTACGCACGGTACATACCAAACTTCTGATGATGCCTCAACGCCAAATCGGAAGTACAAATCATGCTCCGTGCGCAAGACAACATCTGACCTCTACGGGAAACTAGATGAGCGCTGTGATTTCCGCAAGGGAAAGCAAGCGGCAGAGTACTCAACTTCTCGGCCTTTACGCCAGCGAAGAAGCAATCTGCCTACCCTCCGGATTATGCGGGAAGCCGACGGCCGACTGAGGACCTCTTCAGCTTTACGCCAGTCTGAGCAAATCTCTAAATTACGCCAGGCGAAGTCCCACGGCGTAAAGCAAGCTCAGGTTGCGTAAAAACACCCTCCCCGGGGATTATCCGCCACCCAGATGGCTAACCTGTTATACACAGGTGGCACAGAAAAAACCATGGTGCCCAATCTCCGCATGCCCACTGATGGGAACAGAAGAAACGAGTAGTCTCCTTCGTCTTCTTCTGTAAATTCTCCTGACCTGCGGGATTATCTAATCCAGAAACGTAAAAACAAGAGTCATAAACAGACTTCAGTTCCCCTAACAGTCAAACGCGGGGAGATCTTATGGGAAGATACGTCAACGTCTAATGTCGTCATAACAGGTGGACCACAGGAAGACTCCATCTTTATCATTCCACCAACCCACGACGATCAGCGTCCGATAATCTTCGGTAGCAGGCGGAACACCCCGATCGTACAGTAGGAATCGCGCGAGTCTAAAACTGGCAGGATACAAACCCACAGATACAGCCCACAAGCATTAAATATTATGCAAAGCATGGGTTATGATTTGAAACTGAAACAATGTCTCAACTATGGGAAAGGTAGACGAACGACGGTGCGTAGTAATTCTCACCATCAAAAAGCTCGTTTCGGGTTGGGATATACTGCGTCTCTTACGAGACCCAAAATTCCGAAGTCCAATCCTGTACAACCAGAGGCAGTTCCTGATAAATCAATTTCTGTGGCCAGAGGCCACGGCATGTCTAGAAGTAACTTACCTTGACAGAACAAAGTGACGTCCAAAGCTGGGAGTAGAATGCCCTCAAAATCCGAAGATGATGCGACGACGATCTCCCCGCAAGACCGTAAAATTCAGGCATCAGGAGCCCGAAGACCAAAAGGGACTTTCTCCTTCAATGAAGACGACATCATTGAAGTCTTCGATATGTTAATGAAAGAGCGCAAGCTTCAGCTACCCGACATCAGACATCCTGAGAGGGCTGGCAAAGTGGATGACCCAGATTATTGTCTCTTCCATCGGTACACTCATCACCCCACAAGGGCGTGCTATGTGCTAAAAAAGAAAATTCAGGAGTTGATCGAGGCCAAGTTCATCACTTTGAACCTGTAAACAAGGGGACGGTCTTTACCAATTGAATTTTCATTCTTTTTACGTAACAATTTGCTCTCTTCCAAAAAATGTACTTGAGGAAGAGTCCCTAAAAAAAACCTCTCTAGTAGATTCTTCAGGACTATCCTCACTCAAGAAAAATACTCCACAGTGGATTATCCAGACATAAGCTTATGTTCATCATCCAAGCATTTCATTTCTTAAACCAGAAGTTTGTCATGTTCATATTACCTCTGAACAAACCTTCTTGGTTTTTGGCTATCGATTATCACGTCGGTTGTCATCTCAACTTAGCGCCCGTACTTAACTCTAAGTACGCCAGTGGTGTTAGGTCCACAAAGTTTGTCATGTTCATATTACCTCTGAACAAACCTTCTTGGTTTTGGCTATCGATTATCACATCGGTTGTCATCTCAACTTAGCGCCCGTACTTAACTCTAAGTACGCCAGTGGTGTTAGGTCCACAAAGACTGCCATGTCCATATTACCTCTGAGCAGATATGCACTTCCATCCCCGATAGAATTGCATCCGAGAAGTTTGTCATGTTCATATTACCTCTAAACAAACCTTCTTGGTTTTGGCTATCGATTATCACATCGGTTGTCATCTCAACTTAGCGTCCGTACTTAACTCCAAGTACGCCAGTGGTGTTAGGTCCACAAAGACTGCCATGTCCATATTACCTCTGAGCAGATATGCACTTCCATCCCCGATAGAATTGCATCCCAGAAGTTTGTCATGTTCATATTACCTCTGAACAAACCTTCTTGGTTTTGGCTATCGATTATCACATCGGTTGTCATCTCAACTTAGCGCCCGTACTTAACTCTAAGTACGCCAGTGGTGTTAGGTCCACAAAGACTGCCATGTCCATATTACCTCTGAGCAGATATGCACTTCCATCCCCGATAGAATTGTATCCCAGAAGTTTGTCATGTTCATATTACCTCTGAACAAACCTTCTTGGTTTTTGCTATCGATTATCACATCGGTTGTCATCTCAACTTAGAGCCCGTAATTAACTCTAAGTACGCCAGTGGTGTTAGGTCCACAAAGACTGTCATGTCCATATTACCTCTGAGCAGATATGCAATTCCATCCCCGATAGAATTGCATCCCAGAAGTTTGTCATGTTCATATTACCTCTGAACAGACCTTCCCGATTTTGGCTATCGATTATCACATCGGTTGTCATCTCAAACTCGTCGCCCTCCGACTCACCTGACGCTCTCGAGCAAGCATTATCAGCAAATATGGTGGTGGCAGATTCCTTTGAAGCAGATGAACAAGAAACTGAACCGTTTGAGATTGACTCTTGGGCTCAACAAATGGATACACAGTAGGAATTCCGCTTCGAGCAAAGGGAACCTCCCACCAAAGATGAAGTTATCCAGGTTGATGTTGGGGGTAAACTTTTGCCAAAACCGATATTCATCAGTAACAATCTTTCCCCAGCTGAAAGGGAAGAAGTTATCCAGCTGATAAAAGAATATATCGACGTCTTTGCGTGGAATTATGAGGACATGCCGAGCCTTGACCCGAAGGTGGCTACTCATAAACTCAATATATTGACCGACTCGAAGCCTATGAAGCAGTACCAACGCTGGTTCCGCCCGGACATGATGGACGCCATCGAAGCTGAAGTCAAGAATTTGATAGCCTGCGGTTTCATCCGGGAAGAACAATATCCCAACTGGGTCGCCAACGTTGTCCCAATCATGAAGAAAAATGGGAAAATATATATCTGCATCGATTACCGAGATCTGAATGCAGCCTGCCCCAAGGATGAGTTCCCTCTTCCCATCACGGACATCATGATCGACAATACCTGCAGTTTTGAACGCATGTCTTTCATGGACGGATTCTCGGGGTACAATCAGATCAAGATGCATCCTGAAGACGAGAAGCATACTGCCTTCCGGACCCCGTTGGGAGTATATTGCTATACGGTCATGCCCTTCGGATTGATGAACGCCGGGGCTACATACCAACGGGCTATGAGTAACATATTCCATGAGCATTTACGCAAAACAGTAGAATATTACATGGATGACATAGCCGTCAAGAGCCGACTCAAAGATGATCATATTCAAGACTTGAGGACGGTATTCAAGTTAATGCGCCAATATCAACTCAAGATGAACCCTACGAAGTCCTTTCTGGGTGTATCTAGTGGCAAATTCCTGGAATTTGTCATCACCGCCAAAAGCATCCAAGTGGACCCTGATAAAGTCCAGGCCATCATAGAAATGCGACCGCCCCGCAATCTGAGGGAACTCCGAGGATTTCAAGGCCGTCTGGCTTATATCCGGAGGTTCATATCCAACCTCTCGGGGAGATGTCAGCCCTTCTCGCATCTCATGAAGAAAGGTGTATCCTTCATATGGGACGAAACCTGTCAGCAAGCGTTCGGGGATATCAAACGCTACCTCACCAGTCCGCCAGTTCTGGTACCTCCCATCATGGGAAAACCATTCTTGCTCTACGTTCGAGCGATGGATCATTCGCTAGGAGCTCTTCTCGCACAGAAGAACGATATGGGGCATGAACAGGCTATCTACTACCTCAGCAGGATGATGGTCGGGGCCGAACACCGGTACAACCCAGTAGAGAAAGAATGCTTGGCTCTGATGTTCGCTATCCAGAAGATGCGGCACTATGTCACCGACCAGACTATTCATATCATCTCCAGGATCAACCCTCTTCGAGTACTGATTAGCAAGCCAAGTGCTCTTAATTCCCGACTCGCGACTTGGGCGATGCTGTTAACACCATATGACATGGTATACGTCCCGCAGAAGTCCATCAAAGGCCAAGCACTGGCTGACTTCCTAGCTGCTCATCCGATCCCGGAGGCCTCCAAATTATACGAGTACATTCCCGACGAAGTTGCAGAATGTAATTCCACAATGGAAAGTGGCGCATGGCAACTATTCTTCGACGGCGCCTCCAGGACTGGTCCCCAGGGAAACGTGGTTTCAGGGGTAGGAATCGTCCTGGTCACTCCTGATAAACTCGTCATCTATCGAGCATATTCTTTTAGCGAGCCATGTTCCAACAATGTGGCAGAATACAACGCTCTGCTAATCGAGCTCCAAGTCGCCAAAGAGCTGGGGGTCGTCTCCCTGGAAGCTTTCGGTGATTTTCTGCTTATCGTCAATCAAGTCAGAGGAATATATGAAGTCCGAAATCCAGACCTCATCCCCTATCACCAAGCAACGGTCGAGATAGCCATGACATTCAAAGGGTTCTTCCTAGAGCATGTACCTCGATCTCAGAATCTGGAAGCTGATGCCCTAGCCAGTCTAGCTGCGGATTTAGCCACTCCTATAAGAAGGCAGGATTCGGTAATCCTTCTTAACAGAGATTTATTCAGCGTGAAGAACAACTTTCACATAGAACGCAGCTACGCTGTGAACACGGATCCCCCTAGAAGAGACTAGAGAAGTCCCTTCATAGATTTCGTCGCATACGGAATCTTGCCGGAGGACCCCAAAGAAGCAGTATCCGTCAAAAGACGATCATTACGCTTCTACTTCGATGCATCTTCACAATGCCTATATCGCCGGACCTACGATGGACTACTATTGAGATGTCTCTCTAACGATGAAGCACGACAGATTATCCAGGAAGCTCACGACGGCGTATGCGGAGCGCATCAGCCCGGTCCTAAGCTACAGGATCGTATCAGGAGAATGGGCTATTACTGGAGCACTATGATCATAGACGCGATCAACTATGCAAGACAATGCAGAGCCTGTCAGGTTCATGCAGACTTCATACATCAACCGTCTGAATATCTACATCCTACGGTTGCATCCTGGCCTTTCGAAGCATGGGGTATGGATATCATTGGTCCTATTCACCCGTCTTCTTCCAGAGGTCACCGGTTCATACTGGCCATCACGGATTACTTCTCCAAATGGGCAGAAGCGATCCCTCTTGCTGAGGTAAAGGCGTCTGACGTAATCAGCTTCATCAAGCATCACGTCATTTATCGCTTTGGGATTCCCCGAAGGATAATCCATGACAATGGGCCTCAGTTCATCAGCCAAGCGTTTCATCAATTTTGCGATAGAAATCGAATACATAATATTGCCTCTACGGCATATTATCCAGCTGCTAATGGTTTGGCGGAAGCTTTCAACAAAACTATTATCAAACTCTTAAAGAAGTTCGTCTCTTCAAACAAAAGAGACTGGAATGAGAAGCTGGACGAATGTCTCTGGGCATACCGCACAACGGTACGGACACCGACAGGTTGTACCCCATTTTCACTGGTCTACGAGAGCGAAGCAGTTCTTTCCATTAAAATCTAGATCCCGTCGCTCAGGATAGCCGTGACTAATGAGCTGACTCAAGAAAAGAATGACCTGTTAAAGCTTCAAGAGCTAGAAGGATTAGACGAGAAACGCCTCCAAGCTCAACAGCGCATCGCGCTCTACCAAGCACGCATTTTCAGAGCTTTCAATCATAAAGTAAAGGAAAGAGTGTTCAAAGTCGGCGAGCTAGTTTTAGCCGTAAGAAGGCCGATGATTCTTACTCACAGGAGTAAAGGCAAATTCTAGCCCAAATGGGAAGGCCCTTATGTGATCGAGACAACGTTCTCAAATAGCGCTTACAGGTTAGCCCAGCCTAATGGAGACCTGTTCATGGCTCATATCAACGGTAAATTCCTGAAGAGGTACTATGCTTAAACCTCCTCTACTCAAGTGGAATATAGCGAGAATCTCAATTCTGACAAAACTACTTCCAAAACGAAACTAGTTAGGTCATATTCTGTCATGTCCGTATGACCTCTGAATAGGTATGTCCTGCTAGAAGTTTATCGAGAGTCTATCACGTCCATACTACCTCTGATATCACTCTCGCCTAAACCTGTCATTTACATTCCGAAATGATGGGTCCACAAAGTCAGAAAAGATTCGCTTTATTTATTCCCGAAAAGAGCAGAATTACATTGGGGAAGCAAAAAAAGAAGAAAGGGTACATCATTGTGGGGGAGCGGTCAGATCGCGAATCAGTTTCACCAGTGCAGCTACCCTCTCGTCCCTGGAAACCAAGGCATCAGCGCAGGCCTGTTCCAGCCGTGCCTCGGGATTGTTCGTAAAGGACAGTTCGGCCCTTGCCCGAAGAGAGCCAGCTCGGGCAGCTTCTGCATGCTCCAGGTCCCGTCGCGCTGTGCTCAGTCGACCAGTCGCTACGTCTAGACCTGCCAACGACTGAGAATCCCACTCCTCTGCCAGAGTGAGTTTCTCCTTCAACTTTACGAGCCCTCGCTACGTTCCCTTCGTGCTCGGATTGGCACTTCGTCTGAAGAGCAAGAGCCTCCTCCACGACAGCTTTTCTTTTATCCATCTCCAGCTTATGTGCTTTGATGGAGTTATTTAGGCTCTCCAGCTGTTTGGTAAGCCGCGCAGTCATGAAGTCGTATCTGGCCTGGACCTCAGCTTCAAAACTGCCCCGAGTCAGCTGCAAGTATTCGTTAATAGGTTGCTCCAACCCATTAACCATCGCCTCCAGGGCGTCAGCTACCCCAGAATTGCCGAACTCCCTGACCGCCCCAATCGAAAACTGGGAAGCCTTCTTCAGACGTTCAAAATCCAGATTCTTTGCCAACACCATTGATATCAGCGTTTTCAAACTGGTGTAAAAGAGGCTGGTATACAACTCGGTCAGCGCAACCAGATCTGGTTGAACGCTAGGAGTGGCCGCGATATTGGCGAGTTCCCCTCCAGGAATGATTGCAGACGAGGTGGCCACAGCCGCCGCCTCGACGGGTAGTGCGACCGAAGAAGGTGCGACAACGACGGTCAAAGTCAGCGGCATACTCGCAAGAGGCGAGGTCACGATGACGGGTTCGTCCTCCTCTTGTGGTGACGAAACTACTCCGGACGAGCTGGCCCCCGAAGGTATTTCCTCCTCGAAGTCGAACGCCTCCGTATCATCGCCAGGAGCCCGAGCAGAGCCAGAAGGCGCTTCAACGCTATACTTCCCGTGGACGCCATCCCCTGAGAAGAGGACAAGAAAGTTGATATCAATATGATAGTAATCTTTCGAAGAGGAGACATAAAGATGACATTTACCCGTAGCCAACGGTATATATGCCGCGTCTGCAGCCGATGTAGCTATGTCACGCCTTAATGACGCAATACGAACTATCATACCTGAAGAAGGAGGTGAGCCAACCGACATCGCCAGGTGCTCTACCGAGCCTTCACCAAGACGCAGTCGAGGTTCGTCAGCTGGAATCTCCCTAGTCATGCTCACGGACGCGGCAGGAGTTTCATCCGTTACTGGTCTAGGAGAAGATTCTCCCATTTGCCTCGGCCACGCAGGCGATTTCATTCCACTACCGGAGGCAGTGGCAGCAACGACAGCCTCAAGCAGGAGTTCTCCGGTACCGCCAGCCGAAACTGAGGGTTCCTCTCCGAGAGGCGGGGAACCTCCAATCAAAGAGACATCCCCAACAGGAGAGACAGCAGGTTCCTCTCTAGGAGCCTCAATGCCAGGAATCCGGAGAGGGCAATTAACCGTCTTCTTCTCCCTCTTGCGAGGGGAAGTCTGCTTCGAAGCAGGAGTCCTTCACTTCCCAGAGACCGCCAAAGCCCCCGCAGGCGAAGGCACTTCACACCTCGGCACCGACACCAGAGGCTTATCCGGAGTGACGGACTCCTCACCCTCGTCAGATGAAACCGAGGGGACTTCGACTCTTCCCCCAGGCTTGGGAGAAGGCACCCTAAAGCTTCCACATATGTCAAAATCGCGATGGAAGGTGTTGATCGCTACGTAGAACTGGGCATAAGAATGGAGGATGCGCAGCTCCGTGGAGAGGGTGACGACTGGCACGATAAAGATTGCTCCCGTGTAACCCATGATAAAATACCGCCATCCTCTGGCTCCATCGTTGAGTCCGCCCCTGGACCTGAAACTGGTGACGGCATTGCCCACGTGCAGCTGATCGTACCCAAACTGCCTAGCGAACCGACTGGGCAAGTAAGGCTCGAAGAAACAATGATCTTCGCTTCTGTACAGTAAATGGGAGGGTCTGATGCAGACCAACCAATTAAAAGCTTCCAGAGAAAGATTGGTCTTCTCTCCACCTAAATCCTAAAGCCTAATCCCCGACTGATTGCGATGCACAGAGGGGACAGTGCAGAGGAGCTTCCAGCAATGACCGAGGCTCAGCACCAGCCGACAGTCTAAGACTGTGTTCACGTTCCAGAGGGAGTCCTTGTAGTTCAGCAAAAAACTACCCCCCACGCTACTACCAGGGCCGGGAGACATCACCCGGGGGTTGTGGAGAATTAACCATCCCATCAAGTACAGATATGGTAACTCTACCCGGGGAAAGCTATCACGTCGAGCTTCATCAACGAGCAGTCCGTCAGTCATGGCTCTCAGACCAGCCTGTATACGGCACACCATGCCAGGGAACAAGCCCAATCTTGCCCCGAACACCAGACGAACGGCGGGCCACAGGATGTTCCGGTGAATGCGGTCCGAGGACGCGATACCGGGCACCACTACTCGACGCAGCCATATGGAGAGGAAACCAGCCAGCCGGGCTTCCTCAGACAAAGGCCTGCGACAGCGCCTCAAGTAACTATAGGCCTTAGTGCCTTCAGGATACTTTCCTACCCCGTCATTGATAAACTGATCTGGAGCTTTAGCATCCTCCATAAGATCCTCGACGACCTGGGCACTGAGCACACCCAAACAGTTCACGGGCTCATTCTTGCCCCCCGAAACTTTCTTCGACTTGGCGGGCCTGGCCCGATGGAAGAAGAGGTAGGACATCCACTTAGTGGTGTGAGCCAAATCAGAAGGCTCATCATAAAAAGAAGTGCACGCAAAGTAGTGGCATATCAGCTCCTGATACACCTCCATAACCCGAGGGTCCGAGTCCTCCAACTCCCGGTTGGTGGGAACATACTCTTCATACGGGGTATCCCCCATTGGCAGTCTCGAGATCACTGCCATTTCGTGGAGGGCCAACCCCAACTCCTCCAGTGGAGTGACGAAGGTCCCGGTGAGCGAAATGTATCGCTCCATCAGTGCCAGAAACAGGTTAGGGTTGGGAGGCAACCCAACACTCGTCGCACTCACGGCAGCATACAGTCCAATGACCTCCAGCTCTCTCCGAAAATGCTTCAAAGCCCAGTCAACTAGGCAGGACCATCAGAGGTTTGTTGGGGTGATCCACCCATTGCACCGAGGATTCTCCTTGGGGTATACCCTCCCTCGCACCATGAAGTCGTTGCAGAAAGTCGGCAATTTGACCGGCTGGATCACTGAACTGTCTTCACTCGGGACGCTGCCCGGGCTCAGTCCCCTGAACAACGTCACGACGCCAGAAGGACGGCTAACAAACGACCCCTGGTTAGCTCCTTTCAGATGAAAGATCTTCCCCGGCTTGCCGTAAAGATCGGGAGTCAGCGTCCACGAGATCCTCCTGGAATGTGTGGCATGGAAGAAAGCCGAGATGGGATAATCTCTCGGCATCATGGACAGATACAAGACCACACTCACGACGGAGAAAACCCAGGGTTCTCTCTTGGGCTTCGTCTGGGACTGTTTGTCAATCATGTCCCCAAAGAGAAAGGCCGGCTTGATGTACTGGTCCCCGTCTATGTACGTCAGGGGCTCTCCGTTAATCATGTTCAGCAATGTCCGCTCGCCCTGAGCCGATATCAAGATCTCCCTTCCTTCAGGATACTGGGGTCCGGAGATAGGAAATGTCACGTGCGACAGATCCTCCAGATAGTTCGAGTGCAGCATCTCGGCAGCGGAACCCATCACCTCGGCCAGTGGAGACTCGTGCAAGTTAACTGCGAAAGTGCAAGGAAAATACGTCATTGCAAATCTTGCAACATAAAGACCAAGAAACGACAGTCTGTGCTTTACGCCAAGACTGTACAAAATTTGGTCATTTTACGCCGGAAGTCACATCCTGAAGCGTAATTGGTGGTATACTGTCCGTGCTTTACGCCAGACTGCCAAAATTCTAGTTACTATGCCGGAGGTCCCATCCACAAGCGTAAAACTAAAATTTTATAGTATACACCAAGTTTTCGGCAGTCAGAGCTTTTACGCTCATAAATGCGAAAACATGGAGTTTTTACGCTGGCACATTAGAAATGTGGGCGTAAAAGATGAAAACGTCTCCGTGTGTCATCTTCCTCAAAGTGGCTATCAGCACAGGAGACGACCTAGCGCGGTCACGTTCAACGTGTGCGAAGGATTTTTCGTCGTTCTTTATCATCCCAAAGGCTATACCTCTAAGGCCGGGCGTGCTACTCGTCGGCAGGATGCTTCGCTCAGAAGGAAGTTCACCTTGCTCGACCGAAGACTCTCTCGCTGGGGCAGAAGAACGAGAAGAAGAGCCTGTGCTCTTTCCCTTAGTGGAGGGGTTTTGTTTCGGTGCCATTTCTGAAAACTCGGAGTGCTCGGAGAAAGAACGAGGGGAAAAACTCAAACAATCGAAGGCTCTCTTTCGCAGAAGACGGATAAAAAGTTTTTCTCTCAAAAGCTTGGGATATATATAGAGTTCGGGTCGACTCCTCGAATCCTCGGACGGGCTCCTCGAAACCCCAACCAAATCTCACAATTAAATATTTGGTTATAATTGGGTACTACGTCAGCCCACTACTCTCGAAAGACGGACAGTCAGCAAATTCGAAGAGTTTTTCGTGCGAAAGCAGGTCAGCGGTTCCTATGCTAAAGAGCTTTCTACGCTCGACAGCAACAGATCTACGGTTTTACGCTCGCAAGCTACAAGTCTATGGTTTTATGCCCAGATGCCTTTGTGCTCGGTGGCTTTTATGCTCGAGAGGCTACAAACCTACGACTTTACGCTCAGCAGATACCAAATCGATGATCTCACGCTCGATGGCGTTTAGTTTACGCTCGGAGGCAACAGATCCGCAACCTTACGCTCGGAAGATTTCTTTTTCACAGGCTACAAATCTACAGTTATACGCTAAGGAGCTTTCTACGCTCGTCAGCAACAGATCTACGATTTTACGCTCGCAAGCTATCAGTCTATGGTTTTATGCCCGGATGCCTTTGTGCTCGGTAGCTTTTACGCTCGAGAGGCTACAAACCTACGACTTCACGCTCAGCAGCTCCGAATCTACGATCTCACGCTCGGTGGCTTTCTACGCTCAATAGACCACGAACTCAGGATTTTTAGCTCATCTACACTACAGATCTCTGACTTTCCGCATATCCGAACAGTTCTCAAGACGGTCGATTACAGGAGTTCACACAGAAAATACTCCTTCTTGACCTCAAAATATCCCAAGTACCCGAAGCATACATAGTTCAAACATTGAGAAATTACTCTTCTCGGGTCAAATGGAGGTTCATCCAGGCTCCAGTCTGAATATCTCGTCTGTCAAGATGGCAAACTCAGTTTGACAGCCATTCCTCGACCCTGTTCCAAGGGATTTTCGAGAAGTTATTCTTGAAGACGAAGTCTGAACAAAAATTCTGTTCATCAGAAGTAAAAGCTCTACGCGGTTCCTCAGTCCTAGCAGCAGGGCAGTTCTAAATGTTCAAAATGCTCAACAGCATTCTATGGACTATTCGCTATGCATAAAGGACAGGGCCTAGCACTCTTTCTAAGCAGAGTCGGCGTAAAAAATCAGACGTGTCGAAGCTACACATATTCAGACTTCACAGCAACGTATGGCAAAACGATCATATGCAAAGAAGAAAGACGATTTTTATTAAAGATTAAAGTCATGATTACATATGAGGAAAATCCTGTCTACAAGGGGTTTTTCTTCATTTTCATGATTACATCTGAGGAAAACCCCGTCTACAAAGGGCTTCCTTATCGTCGTCTGAAGACCACACCGAGGAGCTGTTCTGACAGGTTCTCGCGTTGGTGATGGTCTTCATCTTCTTCCAAGAAGATGATCAGTGGCAGGAGGATACAAAACTGGGCATATGACCCATCCTCCAACAGAAGGAAAGCAGGGTAATTCTGCTTTCCTACAGACCACCGCCACTCTAGCCGGTCTGTCTGCCTCTCGTCACCAGAGGTAACTGGAGAAGGCGCCACTTGCAAGCAGCGTGGTGAAATACGATTCTTCGTCTCTCCCGAAGAACCACCATACAAAGTTGCTGATTATCCCGAGCAAGGGAGGCTAAGATATCCTTCCATGATTCATTGTGGCAGTGGACACTTGCTCGAAGACGCCGTCTTTTTCGGCTCCTTACACGCTGGAAGAACATGATCTCCTTCTTCCTCGGATCGACCCGACGAACTCCGGCGATCATCTCTGCGTGGTGATAGAAATGTAGGGAGAACAGGTTAACTTCCCCAGCCTTTTTATAGGCGAAAGAGGTCACACCGGTCCCAAATAAATCTGCCATAAAGTCAGCATCGACCGTTTCAATGCTCCATTCAGAAACGTTTCGAGTCACGAGGAGCGGTTCATGCTTCATTCAAAGCGTTCCAAATTCCGAGGAATTTGAAAGCTTTGAAGGGGGTCTTGTAGAAGCAAGAAAAATACGCCGGATAACTATACGCGGCATATTGGTGCAGAGCAGCGTAAGCAGAGGCCTTCAGAGCCATCAAGCATGCAACAGAGCTTTTTTTGCTAAAATGTAGCGTAAAATCTAAAAGCTCAAAGGACCATCCGCGTAAGGCAGTATGTCCAAAGCCGCTTCAGCGTAAACAGGGTGCTTCATCGCCTCCAGGGCGTAAAACTCATCCTCTTTCAAACACAGCATTAAGTTGTACAAGAGACGCTTCGTATTCTCCGAAGTGAACCTGTCAGACCCTGCAATGAACCTGTCAGAGCCTGCAATGAACCTGACGTCTGGACTTCTGACAAAGGGATACGGCTCGACTACCCAGACGACGGCTATAATGATGGCACAACACTGCGACCCAGGCTGTCATTTACCACCATCCCCTTTGCGTAAACTGCTTTTACAAGCACGAAGGGATACGCTGCCTCATTTTATACAGGCAGACATGAGCTATTTACGTTCTGCAGTAGACAAACCGCCTGCCACATCAAAAGTTACACTCCGTACGGGGTTCGAGGCACGTCTCTGTGTCCAATGCACAAAGCGATGATAGTTGCTCGAGGCACGTCTCTACGTCTAATGCACAGAGCGGTGATAGTTTCTCAAGGCACGTCTCTGCGACTGATACGCAGAAGGGATTGCAGACCTTCAAAAATACGCCTCCACATTTAATGCACAGGATGGTGGCAAATCTCGACATTTAATGCAAGAGATTTGATTATATCTTCAAAAGCCGTAATTCCGGCTAAGACGTCCACATCAGCACTCTAGCACGGTACGCAGCAGCTTCTACGCCCATTCGGCTCCTGTGCTCACTCGGCCTCTATGACCGCTCGGCTTTAACGCCCATTTTGGCTTCTACGCCGGCTCGGCCTCTATGACCACTCGGCTTCTACGCCTGCTCAGCCTCTATGACCACTCGGCCTCTATGACCACTCGGCTTCTACGTCTGCTCGGCCTCTATAACCACTCGGCTTCTACGCCTATTCGGCTTCTACGCCTATTCGACTTCTATGCCGGTTTGATAACTATTTGGCTTCTATGCCATGGTGACAGACATTTGGCTTCTATGCCAACCTCTTCTACACAATGGATACCTACCTACGTGGCTTCTACGCCGTGATCTTCGTAGCAATTATACGCGTTTTGTCCCTTAGTTGGACCCGCGTCACACGCTCATTCAAAGGATCATCTATACGCAGGCATTGGTTACTTTAACCGTTGTGTAAAAGGGTGCTGTACTTTCCACTCCTCGGTTTCTACACCGACGGAGTGGTCATTGTCACTAAAACTCTATAAATAGAGACCTCTATCAATGAGGAACAAGGTCGAAAAATTGGTCAAGAAACCAATATCAGATCCAGGGTCGACAAATTGGAAGGTCGGGGAAAATTGGTCAAGAATACCAATATCAGATCCGAGGTCGTACTTCCAAGAAAGATCGAACCAGAGGTCAAGAGAGAGAGAGAGAGAGAGAGAGAGAGAGAGAGAAGAATCCGAAGCTCAGGCAAAGAGTAGGGATCGACGACTTTGGCATCGTGTATCCACCCTCTTCTGCAACCTTCGAAGCTGCTTCCTGTCTTTTACGGCACTTCTTCAACATCGTGTGGTCCAAGGGCTAAAGTGATCGACTCCATATCAGACACCTATAGCAATATTTACCCAGATTAAATAAATTGTACACCCATATCCTCGTATAGGATCAAATTGTACAAGTTTGTTTGTAAACTAAAGAAGGCGAGTTTCGTGTAAACCCCATCCTGAATACATTTTTCATTCTTTCGTTTAATACCACAAAAACCAGTTCGTGTTCAGCAGGATCAGACTTGTCTTTACTGTAAGAAGCCAGGTCATCTTAGGAAGAGCTGTAGAGGGAGGCTAGGACTTTGTTTGCGCTGTAGCGATGCAGGACACCGAATGAGGGATTGCCCTCTAGTTCAGCGCGCAGCTCCAAATTATAAAGATCCAGTTAGGCTACCTGTGGAACCGTATATTGCTCAGCACCCGCGTAGGGAACTACCCCAGCAGGGCGGTGCATTTGCGATGACGGTCGAGGAGACCGATACTGGCAGGTAACGTGTTAGTATGTTTTGTTCTTTCCTTCCTTCTGTTCCTTTCTGTTGATCGATTGACTGATTTTTTCCTTAGTACTGTAGTTCGTATGCATGATTTTTCTTGTTAGAATGTAGTTAGTAGTACACCCTGACAGAGAATGCAATACCATGATAAAACAGACCATAACCATGCATGTTTCCTCTAGGTTGTATGTTGTATGACTGTAGGAAACTTTTTCTTAGACCATGATCATTGGGGTTTTGACCATAACAAAGATCTATGAAGAGGTTATGACTTGACAAAAGGGACAAGATGATTTAAGGATAAGCATTCATTTAAATAAAGAGTTAAGGAGTTAATATAACAGAATTGATGGATCATTGATTTTTCGAAGATCGAGGTATGATTGAAATTCGAGGATAAACATTAACTTAAATGGAGAGTTAAGAAATTAACATGGCAAAATTGAGGAGTAAAAATCATTAATGGATTGGTGTTAAATTTAAACTTTTCGGATGACATTTCAAATTTTATGAATATAGTTGATTAATTAAATTGAAGGGTTGGATTTATGGATTGTGTTTAGATGGGAGTCTTAATGTGTATTAAGTGAACTAGAGGATTGGATGTCAAAATTCGAGTATTTAATTTCTTAAATTTAAATTCGGAGGAAATTGTGAGGAAATGGAAACTGATTTTTATTTTCGAGGATATTGCAAGAATATAGTAATTTCAGAAATTTTTTGAGATTGTGAAATGGCAAGGTAGATTACTACCTGATTTTGTGGTTGATGAATTTAACTATTGATGGAAAATAAAATAATGTATAAACACTACTATGAGGACTTTAAATTTCGAGGACAAAATTCTTTTAAGGATGGTAGACTTGTCACTACCACATTCTGAAAACAGGGATATTTTCGACTTTTTATAATTATTAGTATTGTGGTAGGTATATTAAATGATTTCATTATAGGTATATTTAAATTAGATAAATTCGTGAGATGGGTAATTAAATATATTATTATATTTACATTATTCATTAATGTTTGAGCTGGTAGACTTGACCTAGAAGCCCACTAGACGAACGCCTGTCCGAATTATAGGATTTTGTATTAAATTTATATTATTAGAATTTGAATTATTGGAGGCCGTAATTAATTACCGTAATTTATTTAATTATTGCGCGCTGTCGTTGCTACGATATTTGGAGCGCTACCTTGGCTTTTGCCTTCCAACAAATTTCACAACATTGCCCTAGACATGCCCGCCTTCCATTCTACCATTTTTTGTAACTCATAATTATGCTCTTTTGTGCTTCATTTTAGCCGCACAAAAAATCGTCGCGGACGTTTATTTAAATTCTAAATAAATTCTAAATTTGTATCGTTGTGCGTTCCAATCGAAATTGGAGGCAATCTTGACCTATTTTTCGTGCGGCCCAAATTAGGGTAATATTCTGTTCTGAGTCTTCTTCATTAATGATATTGATGACCCGACCTGATTTTGGCCCCATGTCCTCCTAATTAATTTTAGAACATAGCTTGCATTTATTCCTAATTAAATTGAGGATACCATTTTGACCGATTCCGTAAATCCCGGTTTAATTTCAGTACCCTGCTATTTGAGCCCGTACCAAACACACGGTGCCCCCTCACCCTACAAAACGTCGAACACCGAATCGCCCGCCAAATTTTTATCATTTTATGCATCTGTGCAAATACCCAAATTTAAGGGGGGCTAATTTGCAAATTTGCATTTGGTGTCAACACCCCATTGGTTCAACTAAATGGAGAAGCCCAACATTGACTAGTCAACACCCTCATTCCCACATGAAAAAAATTCATTCATGTTTAATCTTGGCCATTCATTAAATGGGTCAATCCTCACCCTTCATTCACACACCCTCTCTCCCTATTTAAAGTCACCTCACCCACACTCTTCCCTAGGAAAGCCCTAATCCCCAAACCAAGCCCCCATTTTCTCTCACCTCACTCCTCCCTTTCTCCAACGTAGGAAGAAAATTCCTTCTTCCTTTCTTCTTCTCTTTTCTCCTCTTCTTCTTCTTCTTCTTCTTCTTCTTCTTCCTTTCTTCTTCTCCTTCTTTTATTTTAAATTTGAAATAAGGAAGGGGGGAAAGCAACCTCCTGTTCACATCCCTTTCCCGAAAGCTGCCTCCCCTCCGGCCAGCTAGCCGACCCGCCGGAGCCCCTTCTCCACCGCAGCCCGACTCTCCTCCACTCTTCCCTGTAACACCGGCGAGCCTCCCTCCCACTGCCTGCTGTGTTCCGTCCGGCGCAACCCGCTCGAGCCACCCTCGAGTCGAGGCCCGAGCTCCTCCTTGCTCGCATCTCCGGCGCTGTGCACGCCATCATCACTCCACCACCCTCAGCCATCCCCGAGCTACTCCTCTCCGGCGGTCAGCCTCGCCGACTCCTCACTCCACCACCCGACTGCTCTCAACTCCTCCTCCACGCCAAAGCCGACCCCGGTCCTCCAAGCTCCTCCCGCCGAGTCCACATTACTTCCTCCCTCGGCTAACACCCACCGCATCCCCGTCCTCCAAGCTCGCCGGACTGAACCTCCCTCGTCGACCCATTCCGTCGAACACCTCCCTGCACTTTCTCCACCAATAGAGCCACCACCACATCAACTATCAGTCGACTCGACCACCAACGTCGGCAACCCGACAGCCCTCTACGCCGAAGCCGACCCCGGTCCTCCAAGCTCCTCCAGCCGAGGCCCACTCCATCACCCTACCACCAGCCCCTCCACTCTCCAGCCAAGAGACTCCGGCCAGCATCCTCGTCTCTCCTCTCTCTCCTGAACGAGCGTCCCCGGCGTTCATCCGGCTCCCTCCCGGCCATCTCTTCCTCAATAGCAGCTACACGACCAACATCGGCAGCCTCGATCCCGTCCCGCTGCGACGACTCGACCACCTCGTCGTCGTGCGCAGGTACGGTTCCCCCGTGTATGTACGTAGTTATGAATGTATGCATTTGTGGTATATAGATAGTATATATGTAATGTATACATGTATTCATACGTATTATTGTACTATGTATTCATATATAAATTAGTATAATGTATGTATGTATTTAATATATATATGTATATGTGTATATACTAATATATATATGTATAAGTATATTAATTAATGTTAATATGTATATGTATATGAACATGTATATATTTAATATGATTCATATATATAAACACGTATTTTAGTATAAGTATATATATTTTGTATATTTTCAATATAAGTATGTAAATATTATTGGTATATATGTAAATACGTACTTTAGTAATATGTATTTTGATATATGTACGTATTTGGTGAGTATATATATACATAGCTTATATATATATTGGTATATTTAATACTTGTATATAATATAAGTACTAATTGGATATGTATATATATATATATATATATATATATATATATATATAATATATATATATATATTGTTTTGGTATTTTGGTTTTTATATATATATATATATATATATATATATATATATATATATATATATATATATATATATACTTGTATACATATATAGTATAGGTATATTTATTTAGTGTATGTATATGTATATATATACATATTCTTAAATAATGGGTGTTATGTATGTTTTTATATATATAATATATATTTCCATTTAATATATATACACTAATACATATTTTGTATATACTTTGGTATAACCATATATATGTATTATATTTAATTATTGATATATGTATATATAGACACTAGGCGACCCAAGTGTAATTACGGATACCCCGTACTTACACGGACCTATTGATCCTGCGAACTGATAGCAGACTGCCACACGTATACTGACGTACTGGCAAGCCCCGTACCGTTTTGATCGTCTGTCTTGCCCAGCAATCACAAACGCGACGTCCGTGCAACTTGACGCACACTGACCCTAGATTGACCAGTGCCATACCTGGCATAGCCCTGAGTTATGTATTTGTGTTAGTGTAGCATCTGATGCAAATATTGTATTGTTTTATTATATGTCTATAGGACTGTTGGATCTTCCAGACGATACTCTGGGACAGGACTTTGGTATTACTAGCTAATGACCCAAGGCGAGTACATTCTCTGATTAGTTTCTTATTTATGATATCCCCTATGTTCACTGTATCTAGTGTAAATATCCATGCTCTTGACACGATGGTTACACGGATTGGTATATACAGATCTCGTCATGAGATGTTATTCCTTGTTCATGGTGTAGCTTGTACAAGTCTTGTTTCATTGTTATCTTGTACATGTACAAACACTGATTTTCGGGGAGACTTGCTACCTCCCTAGGGAATCTCGTGCCATAGCGTACCATGATTGGATCTACTATACCATTCGGGGGTGGGGAGTATTTTAGTGTAGATATGTGATCATACCCAACTTTACATGCATCATAGCTCACCCACACCTCACGTCGGTGTAGCCTTACCATTACAGGCCTCATCACTGTTACATATGGTTAGCCTGACTATTACTCGCATCATAGCTATTCCTACGGATTAGCCTGACCTCAAGGATGATCGCTAACCAATGTAATAAGTTTACTAGTCCCAAGCCGATCACATGTTAAAGCTAGTACTCACACACTTAGTCATAGGATTCTTGCTCATTGACATATTATTTCTTTTCCTGCATTTACTTACAGTATTTCCAGTATATCCTTTATTGTATGTTTCTCGTACATATACATGCATCTTGTATATTTCCATCTATATACTGCTACATAGTTTATATCATTGATATAGAACTGCTATTTAGAAATGTACTTTGCTCCTTCCTGACTGGAAAATATTTTCCAGACTATGCCTAGAGGACTGGTATCTGACACTGATGGACCACAGGGCGAGTAGCTGCAGTCTTGGTCTTAGTAGTGTAGTCGTGATTCCGGGAGGTTTAGCCGGAATCACTAGTTATCTAGTAGTTCTTTTAGCATATTATTTTGGTACCGGATTTGTCTCCGGCATTTTGTTGAGACTTGGATTTATGTTGAGTTAGATTTTTACTTTAGACTTGTGTTGTATTTCATTTTATTTCTTCGATTTTTTATCGTGATGTAGTTATGTGATTGAGTATGTTATTCATTTATTTTGTGTCATCCGTGCCTCCTTATGGAGATTGGATGCTCGTGTGAGATTGCTTAGTTAGTATCATGACCTAGACAGCATTCTACCACCAATGCTGCGGCGTAGGCTGGACGTACCCGCGTACTCGTGCCCCTAAAACGGGTGCGGGTCGTGACAATTTTTAAAGACCTAAAAACCAAATTTAAAATAAACTAAAATAAACCCTGAATTAAACCCGGTTTATTTCAAAATAAACCAAACCAACCGAGCCGAACTGGACCGGTTCAACTGAACCGAACCCAACCTTAGCGGGTCGGGTCGGGTCGGATCTAAACCCGACCCGAAACCCGCCTACCCGATCCGCAACCTGGACTTAGTGGATCGGGCCGGATCTGCCGCCCGACCCGGCTCCGCCCGACCCGAAACCCTTTCTCCTTCCCCCGACCGTGGTGATTCGTCTTCGCCGCGTAACGCCGCGCCTCCCCGCTCCGGCCGTTCTCTGCCGGCTGCTCAGCTCCCCCAGCCGCTCCGCCTCCCCTGCCAGCAACGGCCGGGTCCCAGCTCCCTCCCTCGCCCTATAAATCCCTCTCCGCCGCCTGAAACCCCTCGCCCAGCCGCCGTCTCCACCACCAGCACCACCGTCTTTCCCTTTCCTCCTCCTCCCTGCTCCTCCGTCCTCGCCGGCCAGAACCCCGCAGCGCCTCCATCTCCTCCGCCCGACCCCCTCGGCTTCGTCCCCGCCGCCTCGACGACCAGAGCCCCGCAGAACCCTAGCTCCAGCGCCGCCTGAGCCGACCCGACGAGCCAGAGCCGCTCCGCCTTCGGCGAGTCTCCGCCGAGTGATCGATGGAACCCTAACCCTAGCCCGGACACAGGATACTGTATCGTGTCGTGTCAAGACGACTCGCGGACACAAAAAATTTAGTTTCCGCGGAGCCCTGTTCAGGTACTCTTTTCTCTCTCCTCGCTGCCCTATTTTCCGTTCTGTCTGTTGCAACGTGAACCCTACGTGACACTCTCGATGCCCTTGCAACCCGCTCGGTGTGTCGCATCCTGTGGTGATCGCGAACCGCGATCCAAAATCAGGAAAAATAACACCCTATTTTCCCACGAACTGAGTGCGCCCCGCCAAACGGGACGACTTGGTCGCGTGCGGTCTTCACCGAAAGGTGTGCGCCGTTGATACGGACGTACGGGAATTTGCAGAAGTTGATTTGGATGCGCGTGCACACCGGAATCAACGTGTATCTGCCGACAACGCCCCGTATCCGCCTGTTCTGGATCTCGTTGTAACTTAGTGTACACACGTCGGATTGAAACAAAACTTGTGCCATCGAACTCGTAGCAATACGCTGGTCCTGTGACCCAAGTTTGGTTCAATTCTGAGAACGTTGACAAAATCGCGTATCGTGGGCCCTACGGCTCCACTTGACGGATGATTTTGTGATCGGCTCATCGGAATCCAATTCTAAAAGTTCTGTTGGGTTTGTATCATCGTTCTGGACTTGTTGACACTAAGTTTGACGAATTTGGAGACCTTTGCTTCTGACACATTTTTCGGTACGAAGCGGCCCACATGTGGACCCCGCTTTGACCAGAAACTGTCATTTTTGTCCCTGTGTCCAAATTGGACTCAAGGACAGGCGTTTCTAGCTATTTGATATTTTCTAAATCTGATGGTGATGTTTATTTCAGCAACCGGAGCAGTACCTGCAATTCCCACTGAGGTCAAAGCTACAGTTGGAGCCAGAACCCCAGGCAAGTGTACCTTGCCATCCTTGCAGCTTTGTTACTTATTTTCTTGACTTATTTATTAATTGTTGTACATGCTTAACCTAGGATTGTGTGACTTACTTAGCGTTCGATTAATAGTCGGATGCCAACACTGTACGCGGAGTTGTGTAATGTCACTTAGAGATGGATATCGTGACCCTTTACATTCTCGTACTTGCCATATCAAGTACGTTATACCCAGTACACCTGACACTAATCATGAGACAGAATCTTCCTGAAATATTCAAGGTGATTCTGTATAGGATACAGGTTTATGACATATATATTTTTGCATGCTTAGATTTTATTCTGACTTATTGCATTAGTTTTGATCTTGCGTGACATGGACATGAGACATTATGAAACTGTGACGTGAGATTACATTGGGTGGGGAGAGATTTACCATACAAAAGGCTGAATATATATATATAATACTTTACTGGAAGTGCCTTAGACTCTGACACAGAGCTTTGGTACCGTACTGGCCCTTCGAGAGAATACTGCTATGGGTTTCCCCGACACAGATCCTATAGTAGTCTCAGCCCGAGTATGACTAAAAATCTCACTTGCATATCACTTAGCTGGTTATATATTTACCCTATTGTTTCATTTATTACTGCACTGCATTTATTTTGGCATGAGTTATCTTGTACCTTGCTATGTCCCCTGAGAACCTGGATCTGGATTATGTCCCCAGGGTTAGCAGAGGATATCTATCATGAGGTCTACGGAACAGGAGCATTAGCAGGAGCAGAACCAGGAACCGAGGACGAGGTGATTGCAGAAGATTTCTCCTGAATATCTTTATCTATGCTCAGTTTTATTCGCAAATAAACTCTTATAATTCTTGTTTAAGTGAACAATTGTAACAGACTTGAATATCGGGTTGTTCCCCGATTTTATTTACTTGTGACTGGATGATGTTTTTTTGTTTTGTTGATATTACTATATTTATTCTGTGGATGAGATTAGTAAACCCTGATTGTTGTAATACAGCTTAAGTATGCCCCGATGGATCCATTAAATTGGGTTTGTCCATCGGTGTGTGCTGCTGGCTATTGCCACGTGTTTAGTGCCTCGATATTTTTGGACTGGGGCGTGACATGGTTTTTGTGGCGGCCCATGCAGGTCAACGACTAAATTGCTTCGATTTTAACTTAGGGACCGAGCAAGCCTGCAAAAAGAATAGGATAAGTTTTTAGGATCTCATCCACTTGCTTGAAACGTTCTTGATATCTGTATCAAATTCGAATTAATTTTTGACTTGCATCTTGCCTTGATTCCTGTGCGCCTCTTATAGTTTATTTTTGATGCAGAGTAATGGATTCACAAGCCAACGACGGAACTCCAGCAAGAACACCAATAGGTGCTGTAGCCACCTACAAAGAAGAGGAAGTGACGCCATTGAATGGAGATCCCTCTACTCACCGAAGCAGCCAAACAGATCAGCATGCTTCTAGATTTCGGCGTGATGACATTCCGCCGCCTCCACAGTTCGTTCCACCAATGCCCGTATTCCCACAAGGGCAGCCTATGGACGGGCAACAGATATTCCAAATGATCTACGCAATAATGCAAGCCCAACAACAAGTCCAACACGAGGCTCAGCGTCGCGAGGCAGATTACTTAAGGAACAGCCTAGTAAATGCACTGGAGCAGGCCAACCTACCAGCTCGAGGGCCAACGACGGGCTCTATCACCGATTTCCGCCAGCTGAAGCCCCGTACCTTCTCAGGCAAGGAGGAGCCCACAGAAGTTCATGAATGGCTCACCAATACTCAACATCAATTAGAAGCAGCTGAGCTTCCACGAGAATGTTGGATGACTGCCGTCAGAATGCAATTGACGGGCAACGCACATCATTGGTGGCTATCTGAGGAGAGACTGCTCAGACCAGACCGAGTCACTTGGGAGGAGTTCTCCAGACTCTTTCAGGAGATGTACATTTCAGCTATCGCTCGATCAGAACTGCGGGACAAGTTCAATCGCCTCACTCAGAATACTATAACGGTGGAAGAGTACAACGCAAAATTTATTCGTCTAAGTCGCTTCTCCCCTACCTTGATTCCGTCAGAAGAAGAGAAGGCTGAGAAGTTCTTCGATGGACTAAACTTTGAGCTACAAAGAATGATCGGATCCGTTGCACCTACTTCGTACACGGACGTCCTTGCTACAGCTCGACGTATGGAGCGTGTCATCAGACGAGAGTCCAACCTGAAGAGGCCTCTCACATCAGCACCAGCCAGAGCACCGCATGGAGAAGCTGCCAAGAAACCTTATCTGCATCAAGCACCACAGGGAGCTGTATCCAAATCCCTAACTCTTCCTACTTGTCACTACTGCGGCAAGATAGGCCATGTTGAGAAGGAGTGTAGACGTAAATTTGGACTATGCTTAGGTTGCAGATTCAGACAGCATGCAGTGAGGGACTGTCCTGAGCGTAGAGAAGGAGCACCAAGGGAAAACCAACAAGCTCTACCAGCACCAGGAGGGTATCAACCAAGGCCACCCTTAGCACCTCAAGCAGCACCCTTCCAGCAGGCCCAGCAACAGCAGAGGGCACCACCTCAAGGACGCGGACAAGCTTTCGCGATGACTTTGGAGGACGCACAGACTCTTGGAGTAGCTAATGCGCGTAAGTTTTTGTAGTTTTCTGTTTCTAGTATTGCTTTAGTTCGTGCCTATTGGTTCGTGACCTCAGCCTTAACCTAGTAATTTTAAACTTGATAATAAGTGATAACCTAGTATGTTTTTATAAATGATAAACCTGGTTTTCTAAAACCGTAATTTTCTAGATTTTCTTTCTTCTGGAAATTTTATTGCTTAGGGAAATGATTTTCCCTACGTGTTATTCTTACACCCTCAACCTTGATTCTCTTTGATCGTGATGTGCTTCGAGCAATATTTGCAACCGTGTCATCTTTGTTGACCGGTTATTCTTTGATTGCGAGGACGCAATCCTCTTAAGGGGGGTAGATTATAAACCCTCTGATTTTTTAGGATTTTTAAAATAGATTTTTCATAATTTTCTGTAATTTTTTGGAATTTTTCTCTAATTAAAACTAAGGTATTTTGAATTTAAATGATTTTTAAATGATGTTAAATAATATTAAAATATTATGAAAATAATATTTTCTGGTGTAAAATAAAAAACTCGACATAGGATAATTTTTCGAGAATTTATTGGACCCCGGAAGCATTTTTAAAGACCAAAAAACCAAGTTTAAAATAAACCAAAATAAACCCTGAATTAAATCCGATTTATTTCAAAATAAACCAAACCAACCGAGCCGAACCGGACCCGGTTCAACTGAACCGAACCCAACCTTAGCGGGTCGGGTCGGATCTAAACCCGACCCGAAACCCGCCTACCCGATCCGCAAGCTGGCCTTAGTGGATCGGGCCGGATCCGCCGCCCGACCCGACCCGGCTCCGCCTGACCCGAAACCCTTTCTCCTTCCCCCGACCGTGGCGATTCGTCTCTGCCGCGTAACGCCACGCCTCCCCCGCTCCGGCCGTTCTCTGCCGGCTGCTCAGCTCCCCCAGCCGCTCCGCCTCCCCTGCCAGCAACGGCCGGCGGCCCAGCTCCCTCCCTCGCCCTATAAATCCCTCTCCGCCGCCTGAAACCCCTCGCCCAGCCGCGGTCTCCACCACCAGCACCACCGCCTTTCTCTTTCCTCCTCCTCCCTGCTCCTCCGTCCTCGCCGGCCAGAACCCCGCAGCCGCCTCCCCGCAGCACCTCCATCTCCTCCGCCCGACCCCCTCGGCTTCGTCCCCGCCGCCTCGACGACCAGAGCCCCGCAGAACCCTAGCTCCAGCGCCGCCTGAGCCGACCCGACGAGCCAAAGCCGCTCCGCCTCCACCCAGCGCCCCTCCGGCGAGTCTCCACCGAGTGATCGACGGAACCCTAACCCTATCCCGGACACAGGACACTGTGTCGTGTCGTGTCAAGACGACTCGCGGACACGAAAAATTCAGTTTTCGCGGAGCCCTGTTCAGGTGCTCTTTTCTCTCTCCTCGCTGCCCCCGTTTTCTGTTCCGTCTGTTGTGACGCGAACCCTGCGTGACCCCCTCGATGCCCGTGCAACCCGCTCGGTGTGTCGCGTCCTGTGGTGATCGCGAACCGCGATCCAAAATCAGAAAAAAATAATATCCCATTTTCTCCCGGAACTGAGTGCGCCCCGCCAAACGGGACGACTTGGTCGCGTGCGGTCTTCACCGAAATATGAGCACCGTTGATACGGACGTGCGGGAATTCACAGAAGTTGATTTGGATGTGCGTGCACACCAAAATCAACGCGTATCTGCCGACAACGCCCCGTATCCTCCTGTTCTAGATCTCGTTGTAACTTAGTGTACACACATCGGATTGAAACGAAACTTGTGCCATCGGACTCGTAGCAATACACTGGTCCTGTGACCCAAGTTTGGTTCAATTCTGAGAACGTTGACAAAATTGCGTATCGTGGGCCCCACGGCTACACTTGATGGGTGATTTTGTGATCGGCTCATCGGAATCCAATTCTAGAAGTTCCGTTGGGTTCGTATAATCGTTCTGGACTTGTTGACACTAAGTTTGATGAATTTGGAGACCTTTGTTTCTGACACATTTTTCGGTACGAAGCAGCCCACATGTGGACCCCGCTTTGACCAGAAACTGTCATTTTTGCCCCTGTGTCCAAATTGGACTCAAGGACAGGCGTTTTTAGCTATTTGATATTTTCTGAATCTGATGGTGATGTTTATTTCAGCAACCGGAGCAGTACCTGCAATTCCCACTGAGGTCAGAGCTACAGTTGTAGCCAGAACCCCAGGCAAGTGTACCTTGCCACCCTTGCAGCTTTGTTACTTATTTCCTTGACTTATTTATTAATTGTTGTACATGCTTAACCTAGGACCGTATGACTTACTTAGCGTCCGATTAATAGTCGGGTGCCAACACCGTACGCGGAGTTGTGTAATGTCACTTAGAGATGGATATCGTGACCCTTTACATTCTCGTACTTGCCATATTAAGTACGTTATACCCAGGACACCTGACACTAATCATGAGACAGAATCTTCCTAAAATATTCAAGGTAATTCTGTATAGGATACAGGTTTATGACATATACATTTTTATATGCTTAGATTTTATTCTGACTTATTGCATTAGTTTTGATCTTGCGTGACATGGACATGAGACATTATGAAACTGTGACGTGAGATTACATTGGGTGGGGAGAGATTTACCATACAAAAGGCTGAATATATATATATATATATATATATATATATATATATATATATATATATATATATATATACTTTACTGGAAGTGCCTTAGACTCTGACACAGAGCTTTGGTACCGTACTGACCCTTCGAGAGAATACTGCTATGGGTTTTTCCGACACAGATCCTATAGTTGTCTCAGCCCGAGTATGACTAAAACTCTCACTTGCATATCACTTAGCTGGTTATATATTTACCCTATTGTTTCATTTATTGTTGCACTACATTTATTTTGGCATGAGTTATCTTGTACCTTGCTATGTCCCCTGAGGACCTGGATCTGGATTATGTCCCCAGGGTTAGCAGAGGATATCTATCCTGAGGTCTACGGAACAGGAGCATTAGCAGGAGCAGAACCAGGAACCGAGGACGAGGTGATTGCAGAAGATTTCTCCTGAATATCTTCATCTATGCTCAGTTTTATTGGCAAATAAACTCTTATAATTCTTGTTTAAGTGATCAATTGTAACAGACTTGAATATCGGGTTGTTTTCCAATTTTATTTACTTGTGACTGGATGATGTTTATTTTTTTTGTTGATATTGCTGTATTTATTCTGTGGATGAGATTAGTAAACCCTGATTATTGTAATACAACTTAAGTATGCCCCGATGGATCCATTAAATTGGGTTTGTCCATCGGTGTGTGCTGCTGGCCATTGCCACGTGTCTAGTCCCTCGATATTTTGGGACTGGGGCGTGACACCCACTCCGCGGAAAGGCATTATGCTAGAATTATAGATGGATCAGACTGATGTAATACAAGTGGTGCAGGAAATCGATATGCTTGGTGTGATGATGTTGTATTTCTTAACTTGGCCAGATAGGATATCTTATGCGACATGGTTCGAATGTATGATTATGCCAAGTTAGAAGACCGTGCATCGTGTCGAATCATTCTTGAGGGATCGTAGGCGAATGTGGGATCATTGCATAAAAATAATATTTATATAAGTGAGTGGATCTGTCCCTTCTCTTCTACTCCTTCATGCCCTAATAAAATGAATGCTAGTGTTGCTTTGTTGTATGTCATAACTATATGCTGCTCTAGTCCACACAATGATAATAATGTCTTATGTTCAATGATGTTGTAAGTAATGAAACACATGAATAATGAACTGCTAGTACTATTGATACAAAAATGCTATAAAGTAAGTTTGCCATAAGAAAGAAGTAATATTATGCAATCTACTTCACATACTGGTAACACTAAGAATGGAACATTGAACATCTCTACAGGTATAAGTACATCAGTGCACAATAACTATGAAGGAAATGCTTCATATGCGAGTATAAGTATGATTTGGTATCACCAGGCCACGAGAAGGTCTGTAAGTTGGGACCTACGAGTCACCAATCGATATGAGAATGGGCAAAACAAGAAGGATCAATAATGCGAGGCTTTACTTATATTTCTTTACCATGTAATTTATGCTTAGATTTTATTTGCATAGTCCTTGCATGGTCAGGGACAACTTGTGCACAAGGTTTGGTAAATTTTCTCGAACGAGATGCACCGAAAAATCGGGATCATTCGGCCTAAAAGAAAACATAGTGCTTTGGTAGTACATGATATAAATGAGACATTCATTAGGGATCACAACCTCATGAATTGTGCTTCGTATGCCATTAGAAGTCCTATATGGCATGTCCCTCGTGGTGCGAAAGCATATCACCAATGACCCTCATGTAGTTAGGCTGCATACTAACGAGAATATTTATGCAGGATTAACATTATCTCTGTAAGAATTATTCGTATTAATTATGTTGTGGCTAATCCTTGTTTTGCAGGGATACGATGAGTGGGTTGTTGGTAAGAATCGTTGTTAAGAGATATATAAATATTTCACATATATTCAATGTATGCTGTTGTTGCAAAGTATGTTTCATAATGCTGCTGAATACTCTAATCAATAAAATGAACCTAGTTCCTAATAGAAATATCACTAAGTTTATATGCATGCTTTTTACATGAATACTTAGTGTTGGTTTAGGTGAGTGGGCTAGTTTCTGCTCACCAGTACGCGATATGTACTGGCACATGTTTGTGGGCATCTCCAGGTACTCAACATTGGGGAGTGCTTGGAATGATTCCGAGGCATCGAAGAATTATTGGGGCGCGCATAAGCTCTTCTTCCATTGGAGGCATCTTCTGTTATAAATGGCATAATGTATGAAATAATATAATTTATTATATCAGTGAGATTGTAAGCCAAGACGACAAATATCAATATAAGCCAATTGGCCAAATATCAGTGGTATTTGAGAGCTTAATAAAAAAGTTTGTAAGACATGTACTCAATTATCATTATCAATAAAGAGAAATTTTTTATTTTATTCATTGTGACTTCAATTTATCTGCTTAAATTCGCTAAGATGTCGTTGTTTCTAAGATATATCATGTCTTGTTTATATTTTTGTCTTGTACAAGTACAATCTAGACTTGTACGATATCACGTCCGCGGCTACTTTTGGTTCTTCTGAACCGGGATGTGACAATTATCTTATAATATCTTTCGGTGAGAATAGCGATGTAACACTTAGAGAATGATGTAATACTTAGAGAATGGTGTGCATATTAGATTCTTATACTTTTTAATTTGTCGCAAGATTTTTGGTTTAATCTTAACAGTCAAAAAATATAATCCAACGACTTCTATTTCGATGAACATGAAAAAGAAAGAAAAGAAAGAGTTGATCCTAATATATATATATATATATATATATATATATATATATATATATATATATATATATATATATATATATATATATATATATATATATATATATATACGAGAGAGAGAGAGAGAGAAAGAGGAAGAGGAAGAGGAAGAGGAAGAGCCCCCAAATAAAATATGGGCAGTTAAGTCCTTTTCTCATATTTTCTTTGGAATGATTAATTAAATCTTGTGACATATGTAAACTATATCCAAGAATTATTATTTTTGGTTGGTCATATTTAAAGAAAAATAATAACTCTTTTTAGTAATTTATTTTATAAACCGTCATTTAGAAATGGCAAACCAAATAAAAGTCTGTTTAAGTTTGTCGTTTAAAATCACAAACCAAATAAATACAGTTGGTCATTTGATGTATTTCATTTGGGCAAATTATAAGGGCACTACTACTATTACTTGAGGCTAGTCCATTGAAAATTTACAAAAAATTACAAGTTTGTCATCCTAAAAGTTACTTGGGGCTAGTCCAAATATTTATCATAGATAATTACAAGTTTGCCACTCCCAAACTCGGAACTGTTATAATTAGGACTGTCAAAATTTTGACAGTCCTACCACTTGGATGGACTGTCAAAATTTTGACAGTCCTACAAATTATTAGGACTATCATAATTTTGACAGTCCCACAAGCTATGTGGACTGTCAAAATTTTGACAGTCCTAATTTTAACCCACTGAAAATTTTATATAAAATTAGGACTGTCAGGATTTTGACAGTCCCACAAACAATGAGGACTGTAAAAATTTTGACAGTCCTCATTTAAATTGTCAGGATTTTTTTTTTAGTTTTTTCTATTTAGTTAGTTTTGGATTTTAATTTTTTTATTTAGTTTAACATCCAAAATAAAATATGTTATCATTGAACCAAAAAAAAAATCTACCGTACAAATATTACGTCTGCCGTCGATCAGACTTCGAACGGCCATAAATATTTGTTTTCAAATCGTTTTTGGTCACACAATAGGTCGATTTGTATGTTTTCGAAAATAGTAACACAATTCGTGTAGAGAGAATTTTCATCCGAAGTAAGACGTACATATTACAGGCAAAAATATAAAATATAAAACTTTAAAGTATCGTAACTTTTGATTGGGAGATCGAAACAAGCTCCAGTTTGTGCCAAAATGACCGTATGGAAAAATATTTCGGGATAAATAGTTTCACCGTTTGACGGACTTCCCAAATTTCTAGAATCGCAAAAAAATGATGTTTTGACCTCCAAATTTTACTTTTGGTAATTTTTTTTTACAAAATATTTATTGTACCAATAATAAATTTACTATTTTAAATAACAGAATACTTTAACAAATTTTAAGGATAGAAATTTGGGATATTTTAAAATTTTGATACATATAGACAACTAAGTTAATTTATTTTAATTTTTTGTTAATTTTGAAATTTCGATACAGTAAATTTACTGTTAATTTATTTTAATTTTATTTCGTTAAAATATATTTTCTTAAATAAAACATAAATTTAACAAAATAAATCCCCCCCCCACCAATTAACAAAATAAATTAACAGAAAATAAATTTTAGGACTGTCAAAATTTTGACAGTCCTAAAAATTCAACATATATTTTTAGGACTGTCAAAATTTTGACAGTCCTTCCAATTGGTAGGACTGTCAAAAGTTTGACAGTCCTAAAAATATATGTTGAATTTTTAGGACTGTCAAAATTTTGACAGTCCTTCCAATTGGTAGGACTGTCAAAATTTTGACAATCCTAAAAATCAACATATATGTCAAATTTTGGCAGTTTTTCTATTTTTTTTTTCTTTTTTGGTTTCTTTTTTTTGTCATTGTGTTATTATTCTTGTCTTCCGGCGGCGGAGTGGAGGACCTGGTGGTAGCGACGGAGGAAGGAGGGGAGGGAGGAGTGGCGGACGCCGAGGTTCCGAGGTAGTCGAGCAACGAAAGGGGGTACGAGACGGAGGAACGGGAGAGGAATGAGGCAGCGGGAGGCGGAGGAGGAGGCAGAGGCGGCGACGGCGACGACGGGAGGCGGTGGTGGAGGACGGGTGAGGAGGCGGAGGAGGAGGGCTCCGACAAGAAAGGGAGGAGAACTCCGGTGGAGATTAGGGGGGTTTGGGCTAGTATAAGTAAACTAATGGGCTAGTGTGACTAAACTTTGCTCATTAATGGGCTAGCCCCAATCCTGAACTAGCCCCAAATACTAGTAGTAGTGCCTTTATAATTTGCCTTCATTTGTCACTTATCCGTTTGACGTTTTAAAATTATAAAACAAACAAATATTATTTGCCATTTGATGTATTTCATTTGTTCCTTTACTCATTTCGCGTTTGGTACTTTTAAATAGTAATCAAACTAGTCCTAGTTGCATATTGGACCAATGTCCATTAAGCTTTAGGCCTGCTTATACTTTCTTTTCTAAGAAGATCAAAATGTGGCCCTCACACCCTGGGTTTGGAATTGTTTATTTTTGGTTGTTCCTTTTTTTTTTTTTTTTTCTTCTTCGAAATTGGTTTTAGGACAACTTTTGACAACAATTTTTCACTTACTGTCAAAAACTGATTCCAATTTTTAAAAATCAAGCAAAGCTTTATTAAGATTTTACTTCTAAGTGGTACGAAGCTGCTACTGCATAGCTTGAGCTGGGAACTAGACTGTCACATTCACAAAGAAAACGAAACTGTTACCCCTTACTTCATATTGAGATTTAAACTTTACCTAATGGATGCACTCGACTCCTGCTTTGCTTAAAGGGCCAGGCAATCATCTCTACTACCACAATCCTTCATTGGATTTTTTTTTTAAAGAGCCTTTGACCAATTTGAATCATTTTCTGTTGGTGTTTTTCATTTAGCTTTAGAATTTTTAGTCCCACATTGGAAAATCACTAATGTGTATATCTCAATATATAGCTATGCTTAGTATTGGTATATGCACATGGGGTAAAGGTCCATCTCGGTTGACTTTTCTAGAGGGATCAAGTGTGAACTCTATTATGACAATCTTTGTTTTGTCACCACCTTTGGAAAGTTTTTTTTAGGAGCTAAGCCCTGAACTCGGACCCAGATTCGTACACGGGCTCAATGACGCTCGTGCCCTCCTTTATGCACGAGTTGTATGCACGGTTGCTAGCTCAGACGCATGCGTCCATGCGCTATGCGGCTAAGGCACTATGCGTCCAGGCGTTATACGGTCTTGCATGCAGGGTTGCTAGCTCGGACGCATGTGTCCAGGCGCTATGCGGCCAAGGCATTATGCGTCCAAGCGTTATATGGCCGGGCGTTATGCGGCCAAGACTATGTGGCCAGGGTCTTTGTGGTCATGCGCTATGCGTCCTAGGGCTATGCGGTCTGACGCGCTATGCGGCCAGGTTTGGATGAGCGAGTCGCATGTGGAGGGGACTGGGTCTGCTATAGGCGGCGCATGCGGCACATGATTTTCTGTGTCTTCCGAAATATGTGGCGCATACGACGCGAGCGACTGCTTTCTGCGTTTGGCAGCGCTGTTTGTCTCGTGCAGTACAACGTATCAGGCAACGGAGATGGCGCATGCGGCAGGGGTTGTGCATACGGATCTGACATCCAGATTTTGGGGGATCTGGTTGGTTAGCGCATATGCGGCCTGGAGTTTCCTCATGCCGCATAGGTATTATTTTTCTCTATATATAGATGACCTCATCTTTCATTTGAGGAGAAAGAAACAGATAGAAAAATCGAGAACACCAGAACATATGCGGCCTAGTATGTCTCCCTTTCACATGGTATTTTTCGAGTATTTTTCGAATGTGACATTGAGCGTTCCAGAAGTTCATTTATGAACTTGCAGGTTCCAGGGGGCATATCGTCTGTACGACGAATCTTGCTTTAAGCAACGGTAGTTTTGACCACCCCAGCAAGGATCTTTTCTTCAGCCTTTCCCGTGCTTCGTTCTTTCTCATTGTAGCATCTACGAACGTAAAGAGAAGAACATTTTTTTGTTGTTTGTTGTAATCTTCATTATCTTCAGAGTTTATTTGTAACCTATTCTTGGTTCGTGCTTTGTTGGAATCGAGAAATATCAGATGATGAACTCTTGTGTGAATCTCTGATCTCGACGACAACTTGGGTTCCAGTAGAGAGTGGACCTTCGGGTCTCGCTAGTAGCTCTGCTATGGCCCATGTTCTACCATCTTTGTTCTGTCTCAAGACTAACAATCTCAAAGCAAGATCCAAAAAAAAGATGTAGAACATCCGATTAAATCTTCTCGGCAACAAGTTTTCACAAACTTGAAGAGATTGACGGGATACACTTCAAAATTTTGGATGAGAGAAGGAGTCTTTTGTCAAATGTTGAAAGTGAATTATCGGAACCTACCATTTTCCAGGATGGAGGAGTTAGCGTTTGAAGGATGCGCATTCCAGTTGGACGATTGCAAGATGACCAAGGATTTCAGAGTTTGCGCATGACAGGACTTAGCATAAGACAGTTCTTGGCGGTTAGCAAGACTTGGTTGTATGATAGTCTCTTGCCGCATGGCAGTTTCTGTCCGCATGGCAATTTTTTGCCGCATGGTAGTTTATTGCCGCATGAAGACTCTTGTCGCATGGAAGACTCTTGCCGCATAAAGACCCTTACAGCATAGATGCGCATTGAAGGTCTTGGCATATGGAAGAGTTGGCCGCATAGTATCTAATGCACATGGACGTCTCTGACAGGACTGACACATGGTAAGATTTGTACATGAAGGTCACTGCCCTGGACAGGACTTGGCGCATGGCTGGAATTGGAGCTTGAGAACCGAACCAGTTCGAACCAAAATAGCAAGGTATAGCTAAACTTGGTTCCTTTAATTACTTAACTTGGTTGCTATGATTGTGCAGGTTGAGTCATCAAGCGTGGCTGCTGACTGGTGGGTAGACACTGGTGCATTCGGCCACACATGCTCTGTGAAATAGCTATTCACCAAGGAAGAGCACTATCTAAGAAGAAGGTCTCTATGGCGAACAAGTGTCAAGTAGAAGATCTAGGGATCGGGATTATGATTCTGGACTTCCGGCTTGAGGAAGAGATTGCCCTTATTGAGTTGTGACGCATCTGACTAAGATATTTCTTTTTCAACTAAGATGTCTAGTTCAAGGATATCTCCAAGATGTGGGGGTAATAAGGTGGAGAGACATAATGGCTATGTTCAGACACAGGTAGTCAGGAAGTCGTTTAGACGGATGACTATAAGTACAAATCCTATTGAGCTAGTGCGCTCAGATATTTGTGACTTCTATTCTCCACATAGGTCTGGGATAAAGTTTATCACTTCTTTCTTCGATGATTTCTCGGAAAATGCGTTCGCGTATCTTCTCATAATCGAAGGATGAAGCGTTCAAAAACCTCAGGGACTTCAAGTTTGGAGCTGAGCGTCATATCAGTCCATAACTCAATAGACTCAGGAGTTTTCAATACGAAGAGCATTGTTCTTTGGATTCACATTGTTCAGCTTAAAACATATAATTGACTATGGAACATGCATCATTCTTTGGATTCAGATCGTTCAGCTTAGAACATGAAATTGATTATGGAACATGCATCGTTCTTTGGATTCACATCATTCAGCTTAGAACATGAAATTGACTATGGAATGGCATCTTTGTACTCTTCCAGTCCATTGAAGGTGCAGATAGGAAGGACCAGCAGTTGACAGTAATGATGATTTCTATATTGTTTACAAATGGACTTCCAAATAGTCTGTAGGAGAAGGTTGCACTTACGGTCATGTCCTTAGTATCGTTCGTCACTTCTGATGTAACTCTAGTTCAAAGTCAGATCCACATGAATATCGTTCGATTATGGAAGTTTTTCGGAGGACCATGTCAGCCAGAGTTGTTGGTACTTCTGTAGAAGAAGACGTAGTCCAGGAAGGAGTTGTCTTTTAAGAGACAATATTTAAAACAGAACTCGAAGAGCAGTTAGCTAGAAGAGTCAGGAGGTGGAAGGACCAAAGATGATCTTATCACCTATCATATGGAGGTCGTACCACTTACCAATGATGAGACGATGAAGACCAGGGACTCGATCTGCTGGGAGGAGGCAGTCAATGAAGAGATTGATCCCATAACAATACTTGGATGTTGATCAATCTACCTGAAGGAGCTAAACCTATCAAATACTTATATATTTTTAGTAGAGGAAAATGGAAGCAGACAGAGCAGTGAGTTCAAGACTAGGCTTGTAACCTAGGGATTTTCTCTGATACAGGGGAATGAGTTTTGTGGTACCTCGTTGGAGTGCCATATATCAGGATGATGATTGTCGTAGCTGTTATTTATAAGCTGATTATTTATTAGATGAAAGGAAGACAACAAGTCTTGGAGGAAGACAGTCATGAGATATTCGTGGACAACATTTATAATTATTGTTATTCAGGTGTGAAGACAGTTTGCAGGTTGGTGATATCTCAAATATGGCCTGAAGTAAATCCCATGATGTAGTAGCAGAAGTTTGACAAGTCATCTAGTCAAAGTTATCGCAGGATCAACGAGACAAACAAGTGTGTGTATACAAAGTTCGCTAATAAAAAAGGAGTCATCTTTTGTATCTATGTGGAGTACTTGCTAAATCCCAGGTGTGGATATATAAGTGTCACTAGAACAAAAAATTTCTTTTGTCCAGACTCAGGACATGGGATTGCGGATACCATCCTAAGGATATAAGATAAGCCGAATGCCAGTTAGGCTTGCTCATTCACAAGCTCTTTGCATAAGAAGATTGGTCACACGCTTTGGGTATCAGGTTCGATACTCCTCAGGTGTAACATGAATATGAAGAAGCCTAATCCAAGGGAAAGCATTAGACAGTTGGTGTACTCGAGCATCATCAGGTTCATGATTCAAGCAGCGAGTACTACTAGGCAAGATATAGCACTCGCTGTAAGGGATGTTGTGTCAGTTCACGAGTAGTATGTGTGTTGTTGAACACTGGAAGCTGTGAAGAGAGTTGTCAGAATTCTCAAGTGGACTCAGTGGTATATCCTACACTACAACAATTATCCAGATATGATAGAAGGCTTCAGTGATGCCAGTTGGTGCTCAGAAAAGAAAAGTGAAAGATCCACATGAGGATGTGACTTCTCCAGGAGTAGTGCTGCTATATTATGAAAGTCGAATAAGAAGTCTTTACTCTCAGAGTTTTTTGCACTATCATCTATAGCGTATTAAGCATGATGGCTCTGGAAGCTCTCACATGATATTCATATGGTTAGTAGACAAATTCTGGTGATACCGATATACTGTAAAAAAAACTAGAAAGCTTCAGCAGTGGCATATATTCATCTCTTCAAGGGTTTGAAGAGAACTATGTGGATAAAATACAGAATACTGAATGAGCGTAGCCAGCGTGGATCATTACAGTAGTTAATATTCGAAGCCAGGTGATTCTGGCAGATCCGTTCATGATAGGTCTCAAGGGTCAGTACAGAATACTGAATGAGCGCAGTTAGCGTGGATCATTACAGTGGCTAAAAGATCGGAGTCAGGTGAATCTGGCGGATTTGTTCATAATAGACCTCAAGCGCCAGCTGATCATAAGAACTATAAAGGAGCGTAGTACTCCATGCTATCATGGGGTTGTAGAAGCATGAAAAATACGCTGCAACATTATACACAGTATGCGTAAAACCCGCGTATAGCAGAGTTTTGGTATTGTGTGGCGTAAGACATGACTGCAGAGCCATCGGCGTACAGCAGAGCTTCATCGCTAGTACAGCGTAAAATATAGCTCCAGAACAACCCGCGTAATGCAGTATTTTCAGACTGCTTCAGCATAAAAATGTTGTTATATCGCCACTTTGGCGTAAAACCTGCTCGCTTTTAATGCAGTGGGAAGTTGTATGAGGAACTCTTCGTATTCCTCAAATGAATCTATCAAACAGAACAATGAACCTGACTCCTGACAAAGAGTACTGCACGACTATCCAGACGACGGCTGTAATCATGATTCGGCACAGAGACCTAGACCGTCGTTTAGTGACATTTTCTTGATACAAATCGCTTTTACGCATTCAAGGGAATACGCTGCCTAGTTTTATACAGGTAGATGTGAGCTTTTACGCTCAGCAGGAGACGAAACGAACCGCCACGTCAAAAGCTGCTCTTCGTACAGAGCTCGAGGCACGTCTCTGCAGTTAATGCGCGTGATGGAGGCAGATTTCTGCATTTAATGCACGAGATTTGGTTCTACTTTCAAAGACTGGGTGAGCCAAAATTATGGCTAATACATCATCACCTCTGCATGTTACGCCATCAGGCTATTTTCAGCTATAGGAGCACGACGTACGCTATCTCCTTGAAATATGCCGACCTGGCTATTTTTAACTATAGGAGTACGCCGTATTCTATCTCCTCGGAATACGCCAACTCAGGCTATATTTGCATTAGTGCGTGATAAGGCTATTTGGTCCAGAATACGCTAAAGACCTCAGTCAAGGATGGAGAATCGGCTATCTTTTACGCTAGCTATCTATCCATGCAGCATCAGGCTTCTACGCCTACTTGGCTTCTACGCCAACTTGACAACTCTTTGGCTTCTACGCCATGGTGACAGTCATTGGCTCCTACGCCAACCTTTTCTACGCGAGAGGAAGTTACCTACGTGGCTTGCATATCGTGATCTTCGCAGCAGTTATACGCGTTACCTCATAATGGGATACGCGTCACACGCGGATTCAGAAGATCATGTATACGTGGGTGGCAGTTATAATCGCCGCGTAAAAAGTGCCATACTCTCCACTGTTCGGCTTCTACGCCGACTGGACGGTTACTGTCACTAAACTCTATAAATAGAGACCTCCATCTATGGAGGTCCAGGGTCAAAAAATCGAAGAGAGATGAGCACAGACAGAGAGTAGTGATTGACGATTTTGGCATCGAGCATCCACTCCTTCTTGCAATCTTTGAAGCTTCTACTTCTTCTACGGCACTTCTTCATCATCGTGTGGTCCAAGGGACAAAGTGATCGACCGCAGATCAGACTCCTATAGCAATATTTACCCAGATTAAATTTTGTACTTAACATCCTCGTATAGGATTAATTGTACTTCTTGTTTATAAACCAAAGAAAGGGTTTTGTATAAACCTAGTTTTATTTCTTTCGTTTATTATCAAACACAAGATGGCGACTCTGCTGGGAAGAAAATATTGTTATAGGAGAAAATACAGGGCCAGACTGTCTACCCTCGTCCACCGTCATGATGGGAGAAAATACAGCTTGCAAGCTGTGTGGTCGAATGAGACCATTCCTCTCTCCAGGATGAATCGCCATATAAAATTGCTGATCATCCCGAGCAAAGGAAGCTATGATATCCTTCCATGATCCATCGTTGCAGAGGACATTTGCTCGAAGATGCCTCTTTTTACGGCTCCTTATGAACTGGAAGAACATGATCTTCTTCTTCCTCAAGTCGACCCGACGAAGTTCAGCAATCATCTCTGTATGGTGAAGGAAGTGTGGGAAAAACAGGTTAACTCAATCGCCTTTTTATAAGCAGAGGAGAACACACCGAATCCCAACAAACTACCAAAAATCCGCCGAAAAATCAGCCTCGAGGAATGAGTCAAGCTTGACCGTTTCATGCTTCATTCAAAGTGTTTCAAATTACGAGGAATTTGAAAACTTTGAAGGGGGTCTTGTAGAAGCATAAAAAATACGCTGCAAGATTATACGCAGTATGCGTAAAATCCGTATAAAACAGAGTTTCGGTGCTGTGTGGCGTAAGACATGACTGCAGAGTCATCGGCGTATAGCAGAGCTTCATCGCTAGTATAGCATAAAATATAGCTCCAGAACAACCCGCGTAATGCAGTATTTTCATACTGCTTCAGCGTAAAAAGGTTGTTATATCGCCACTTTGGCGTAAAACCTGCTCGCTTTTAATGCAGTAGGAAGTTGCACGAAGAACTCTTCGTATTCCTCAAATGAACCTGTCAGACAGTACAATGAACATAACTCCTGACAAAGAGTACTGCACGACTATCCAGACGACGGCTGTAATCATGATTTGGCACAGAGACCTAGACCATCGTTTAGTGACATTTTCTTGATACAAATCGATTTTACGCATTCAAGGGAATACGCTGTCTAGTTTTATACAGGCAGATGTGAGCTTTTACGCTCAGCAGGAGACGAAACGAACCGCCACATCAAAAGCTGCTCTTCGTACAGAGCTCGAGGCACGTCTCTGCAGTTAATGCGCGTGATGGGGGCAGATCTCTGTATTTAATGCACGAGATTTGGTTCTACTTTCAAAGACTGGGTGAGCCATAATTATGGCTAATACATCATCACCTCTGCATGTTACGCCATCAGGCTATTTTCAGCTATAGGAGCACGCTATACGCTATCTCCTTGAAATACGCCGACCTGGCTATTTTCAACTATAGGAGTACACCGTATGCTATCTCCTCGGAATACACCAACTCAGGCTATATTTGCATTGGTGCGTGATAAGGCTATTTGGTCCAGAATACGCTCAAGACCTCAGTCAAGGAAGGAGAATCGGCTATCTTTTACGCTAGCTACCTATCCATGCCGCATCAGGCTTCTACGTCTACTTGGCTTCTACGCCAACTTGACAACTCTTTGGCTTCTACGCCATGGTGACAGTCATTGGCTCCTATGCCAACCTTTTCTACGCGAGGGACAGTTACCTACGTGGCTTGCATGCCGTGATCTTCGCAGCAGTTATACGCGTTACCTTATAATGTGACACGCATCACACGCGAATTCAGAAGATCATATATACGTGGGTGGCAGTTATTATAACCGTCGCGTAAAAAGTGCCATACTCTCCACTGTTCGGCTTCTACGGCGACTGGACGGTTACTGTCACTAAACTCTATAAATAGAGACCTCCGTCCATGGAGGTCCAGGGTCGAAAAATCGAAGAGAGAGGAGCACAGACAGAGAGTAGTGATTGACGATTTTGGCATCGAGCATCCACTACTTCTTGCAATCTTTGTGTAAGACCCTGATTTTTCAAAATATTAAAATTAGGATTTTTCACAATTTTCTGGAATTTTCTGGGAATTTTCTGAAATTAAAATCAGGATTTTGAATTATTACATGATTTTTAATTGATAATAAATAATATTAAAATATTATGGAAATAATATTTTTGGGTGTAAAATGGAAAACTGGACTTAGGGTAATTTTTCTGGATTTTTCTCGGCCTCGGACCTATTTTTAAATGCCTAAAAACTAATTTTAAATTAATTATTTAATTTACTGTTTTTATTATTATTATTAATTAATTATTATTATTACTATTATTATTGTTATTATTTCATTATTATTTCATTATTTTTTCGGCCCATCCGGCCCAGCCCGGCCTGCGGCCCAACCCGCGGCCCGTCACCCTAACGGGTCGGGTCGGGTCCGCCTGAACCCAACCCGCCCGGACCCGCTTCCCCCTCACCCGTGACCCAGCCCCCTCCCCGCACGACGCGGTCGCCCCCGCGTCCGCCGCCGCCGCCCGCGCCCGCCGCGCCACGTCCCCGCTCCACCCGGCTCGCCTCCGCCTTTCCCGCCTCGACCCCGCCTTGCTCGGCCCGACTCCCAGCCGCTCCGCCTATTTAAACCGCGGCTCTCCTCCCCTCGCCGCCACCGCACGCCACCAGCAACCCCTCGCCGCCACCGCACGCCACCGCAGCCCGCCTCCCCGCTGCAGCGCCGGTTCCCCTCCTCCTCCGTTGAGCACCGCCGCTCGACAGCAGTAGCTCGAGCAGCAGCGCCGGCGCCTCCGTCCGGCCGGCCAGCACCGCCACCCCGCCGCGCCGCCCTTCCCGCAGAGCCCCCGAGCCCCGGCGACCTCCCCGCCGCCCTGGCCAGCCTGAGCCCCGGCCACCGGAGTGAAACCCTAACCCTAGCCCTAATTTTGGACTCGGACACGACGAACCGTGTCGGACACGACACGGACACGGTTTTCCCCAGTTTTTCGGGTCCCCTTCAGGTGCGTGTAACTTTTTATTTGTAGCTCTGTTTTCGATTCCGTAAATTGCGTTGTGAAGCCTGTATAACCCTCTCGGTGTCCGGACAAACTGTTCGGGGCATCGCGTCCTGTGGTGATCGCACACCGCGATCCAAAAACAGGAAAAACCAGACCCTGTTTTCACCCCGGAACTGAGTCCGCCCCGCCAAACGGGACGACTTGGTCGCGTGCGGTCTTCACAGATACGTGCGCACCGTCGATACGGACGTGTGAGATTTCGCGGAAGCCGATTCGGGTGTGCGTGCACACCGGAATCAACGCGTATCCGCGGACATCGCCCCGTATCCGGCTTTTCTGCAATTCACCCTAATTTCGTGCACACACGTCGGATCGAGACGAAACTTGCGCCATCGGACTCGTAGCGATACGCTGGTCCTGTGGGTCAAGTTTGGTTCGATTCTGAGAACGTTAACGAAAACGCGTGTCGTGGGCCCCACATGCCCCGCTCGACGGGCGATTTTGTGTTTGGCTCATCGGAATCCAAATCTGGAAGTTCCGTTGGGTTCGTATCAGCATTCCTGACCTGTTAACACTAAGTTTGGTGAATTTGGAGACCTTTGACCCTGACAAGTTTTTCGGTGCAAAGCGGGCCCAACGGCGGACCCCGTTTTGACCCGAAACTGCCGTTTCTGCCCTTGTCTCCAAATTGGACCCAAGGACAGGCGTTTCTAGCTATTTGACATCTTCTGAGCGTGATGGTAATGTTTATTTCAGCATTTGGACTCATCTCTGGATATTTCCCCGAAGAACTATTAATCGGATCCAAACAACAGGCAAGTACCTGCACTTCAAGTTTAATCTTTATATTGTGATAGTTAATTCCCTGCCTTACATGTACCATTGATGATTACACGTAGTGCTAGAACACTAGATTTCATGTCTTGAATATTGGAGTTCATGTCTTGTTTTTCATGTCGGGTGGGAGAATACTGAAAGGCATGTAGTTTACCCTGACCCTTGTCATGATTAATAGCTGTTGGTACACGACTGTCCATCAGCCGGATCTCGATTTTCCTGTTTAATAGCCGTCTATGACGGCCGGTTTAACCTTATAGACCCCTACATGCCAACTAGGTATTCTAAATACACAAGTTCACACACATAGTTTCTTGTCTTGTTACAGTTCCTATTGTCTGGTTGTAGTTCATTTTTCCTGTCACCTTGTTCCTGTTTTACTCATGTCCCTGTCTTACAGCAATTAACTCTTAGTTATTGTTACTATTTATTTATACATATCCTCAACATGATACCTGTCAGTTCATTTTAATTGTCATAAATATTTAGTTTAAATCTTGTTGTGCATTGTGTACTTTGCTCCTTTCCTGACTGGATCCGTTGTTTTAGGCGATGATGAGAACTTTGCCCCTACCTATTATGGCCACTATGAGTTAGCAGGTAACACACATGAGGAGCCAGTTTCCCCCAGGAGGTTACTTCTGTGGATCAGTTAGCTGTAGCTGCTTATTCTTTCCTTTTCAGCATATACTCGGGTTTGTCCCCGATTTATCTTCTGGCTTGTATTAACTATGGATTGGTTGTCACAGATTAAATATTATGAAATCTCAGCATTCCTTTTTCCTGTTATTTTTCTTGTCTATTTACTTTTGTGGATGAGATAGACTTTATATTACCTGTGATTATGCCCTAGACAGCGTACTACCGTCGACACTGCGGCGTAGGCTGGACGTGCCCACGCACTCGTGCCCGAATATCCGGGTGCGGGTCGTGACACGTTTTTGTGGTGGCCCATGCAGGTCACGACTAAATTGTTCGGTTTCAACTTAGGGACCGAACAGGCCTGCAATAAGATTGAGGATTTTTTTTTTAGGAAAAGCTCATCCACTTGATTGAATCATTCTTGATATTCATATCGGTTTCAAATTCATTTTATTGACTTGCATCCTGCTTTGATTTCTGTGCGCCTCTTATCGGTTATTTTGAATGCAGGGAAATGGACCCACAAGCCAGCAACGAGACTCATGCAGAAACACCACAAACTGTTGTGGTTACCCAAGGAAACGATGTGATACCAGTCGGTGAAGGCCAATCATCACAAGGCAGTCAAGCAAGTCAGCCTGCCTCAATAATCCGTCAAGATGACGTTCCACCCTCGACGCAGCCTACTCCACCGATGCCTTCCTTCCCACTGGGACCGCCTATGGACGAACAACAAATGTTCCGAATGTTCTACGTGATGATGCAAGCCTATCAGAAGGTTCAACAAGAAGCTCAGCAAAACCAAGCGGAGAACTTCATCGACAGAATTAGCTCAGAGTCACGGAAGCCAAGCAGTTCAAATGCATTTACCTTCAACGAGAACGTCCTTATTGCAGCACGACCTGTGGAGTGCACCACAAGGATCGAGTCTAGCCGGAAGCGGCCGTATGCGTCAGCACCAGACCAAGCACAGCAGGAAAGAGCGGCAAAACGACCACAGATGAATCCAACCCAAGGGCAGAACCAACGAGCTCCCACTTGTGGCTATTGTCGGAAACAAGGTCACATTTGGAAGGATTGTAGAAAGAGGCTAGGTGTCTGTCTATATTGTGGATCAGCAGCACATCAAGTGAGGGACTGTGCAGCTGCTCCAAGGACACGGACAAGCTTACGCGATGACCGTGGAGAACGTGCAGACTCTTAGAGTCACTAATGCACGTAAGTGATTCGTAGATACCGTTTTCTAGTATTATTTTAGCTTGTGCCTATTGGTTCGTGACCTCAGCCCCAACCTAGTAATTTTGAACTTGCTAATAACCTGGTATGCTTTTATATTTAATAACCGTAGAGATTGTAGAGTTTTCTGTTATTTTGCTTATTATGTGAATTTAAATTTTGTACCTCCTTTCATCATCATCTAGCGCACTTAATTTTGATGTACTTTGTTTCTGCTGCTATTCTATAGCCTAGTTTTGCAAGCTTACTCTTTATCAGGCTTGTTCATGACACGTGTATTGTTGGACGCGTACACTAATACAAGTGTCTGTTCAGAATCAGTGTATTACGGTCTGATCAACCTTAGTGCATTTTGATTCGCACTTCGCACGACTACTTTACGTGGATTGAGATACGTAGTGATTAGTAGACAAACATACTTGACCTAGACATGCTGAGCATATCGTATCAGTTACATAACTAAACTAATACGAGCATGCGAATAAATGACTACCAGAATAGAACCTCAATCCATAACCGCCTGACAAATCCTACTAGAATTCTTTAAACGCCTTGATCCCCATACTTCCGTTCTATCACCCCATCCTTGAACTCTTTATTATTGATCCTCGTCTTCCCTTATTTCGGGAAGACGAAATCATGTGCTTGGTATAAGTTTGATACATAGATAATACTAGATATGCCACTTGGGCCGATCACATACTTGAGGACTAACCTTTCGTAATTGAGGATATATCATATGTGATATGATCGGCGTTAAAATTTCGAGGATTGAATGACATGAGTAACCATATTAAGGAATATTTTCTTAAAGTATATAGTCTTTTGTGATGAATGGGTAAATTATAAGTTGGGTAGCGACCGCAATGTCCCCCTGAGAGAAACCCGTTAGACTGTAATCAAGTGAGATTGGACAGAGAGAACCCTACCATAATTTAAATTTCGAGGACGAAATTTTATAAGTTGGGTAGATTGTAAGCCCCTGATTTTTTAAAATATTAAAATTAGGATTTTTCACAATTTTCTGGAATTTTCTGGGAATTTTCTGAAATTAAAATCAGGGTTTTGAATTATTACATGATTTTTAATTGATAATAAATAATATTAAAATATTATGGAAATAATATTTTTGGGTGTAAAATGGAAAACTGGACTTAGGGTAATTTTTCTGGATTTTTCTGGGCCTCAGACCTATTTTTAAATGCCTAAAAACTAATTTTAAATTAATTATTTAATTTACTGTTTTTATTATTATTATTAATTAATTATTATTATTACTATTATTATTGTTATTATTTCATTATTATTTCATTATTTTTTCGGCCCATCCGGCCCAGCCCGGCCTGCGGCCCAACCCGCGGCCCGTCACCCTAACGGGTCGGGTCGGGTCCGCCTGAACCCAACCCGCCCGGACCCGCTTCCCCCTCACCCGTGACCCAGCCCCCTCCCCGCACGACGCGGTCGCCCCCGCGTCCGCCGCCGCCGCCCGCGCCCGCCGCGCCACGTCCCCGCTCCACCCGGCTCGCCTCCGCCTTCCCCGCCTCGACCCCGCCTTGCTCGGCCCGACTCCCAGCCGCTCCGCCTATTTAAACCGCGGCTCTCCTCCCCTCGCCGCCACCGCACGCCACCAGCAACCCCTCGCCGCCACCGCACGCCACCGCAGCCCGCCTCCCCGCTGCAGCGCCGGTTCCCCTCCTCCTCCGTTGAGCACCGCCGCTCGACAGCAGTAGCTCGAGCAGCAGCGCCGGCGCCTCCGTCCGGCCGGCCAGCACCGCCACCCCGCCGCGCCGCCCTTCCCGCAGAGCCCCCGAGCCCCGGCGACCTCCCCGCCGCCCTGGCCAGCCTGAGCCCCGGCCACCGGAGTGAAACCCTAACCCTAGCCCTAATTTTGGACTCGGACACGACGAACCGTGTCGGACACGACACGGACACGGTTTTCCCCAGTTTTTCGGGTCCCCTTCAGGTGCGTGTAACTTTTTATTCGTAGCTCTGTTTTCGATTCCGTAAATTGCGTTGTGAAGCCTGTAAAACCCTCTCGGTGTCCGGACAAACTGTTCGGGGCATCGCGTCCTGTGGTGATCGCACACCGCGATCCAAAAACAGGAAAAACCAGACCCTGTTTTCACCCCGGAACTGAGTCCGCCCCGCCAAACGGGACGACTTGGTCGCGTGCGGTCTTCACAGATACGTGCGCACCGTCGATACGGACGTGTGAGATTTCGCGGAAGCCGATTCGGGTGTGCGTGCACACCGGAATCAATACGTATCCGCGGACATCGCCCCGTATCCGGCTTTTCTGCAATTCACCCTAATTTCGTGCACACACGTCGGATCAAGACGAAACTTGCGCCATCGGACTCGTAGCAATACGCTGGTCCTGTGGGTCAAGTTTGGTTCGATTCTGAGAACGTTGACGAAATCGCGTGTCGTGGGCCCCACAGGCCCCGCTCGACGGGCGATTTTGTGTTTGGCTCATCGGAATCCAAATCTGGAAGTTCCGTTGGGTTCGTATCAGCGTTCCTGACCTGTTGACACTAAGTTTGGTAAATTTGGAGACCTTTGACCCGGACACGTTTTTCGGTGCAAAGCGGGCCCAACGGCGGACCCCGTTTTGACCCGAAACTGCCGTTTCTGCCCTTGTCTCCAAATTGGACCCAAAGACAGGCATTTCTAGCTATTTGACATCTTCTGAGCGTGATGGTAATATTTATTTCAGCATTTGGACTCATCTCTGGATATTTCCCCGAAGAACTATTAATCGGATCCAAACAACAGGCAAGTACCTGCACTTCAAGTTTAATCTTTATATTATGATAGTTAATTCCCTGCCTTACATGTACCATTGATGATTACACGTAGTGCTAGAACACTGGATTTCATGTCTTGAATATTGGAGTTCATGTCTTGTTTTTCATGTCGGGTGGGAGAATACTGAAAGGCATGTAGTTTACCCTGACTATTGTCATGATTAATAGCTGTTGGTACACGATTGTCCATCAGCCGGATCTCGATTTTCCTGTTTAATAGCCGTCTATGACGGCCGGTTTAACCTTATAGACCCCTACATGCCAACTAGGTATTCTAAATACACAAGTTCACACACATAGTTTCTTGTCTTGTTACAGTTCCTATTGTCTGGTTGTAGTTCATTTTTCCTGTCACCTTGTTCCTGTTTTACTCATGTCCCTGTCTTACAGCAATTAACTCTTAGTTATTGTTACTATTTATTTATACATATCCTCAACATGATACCTGTCAGTTCATTTTAATTGTCATAAATATTTAGTTTAAATCTTGTTGTGCATTGTGTACTTTGCTCCTTTCCTGACTGGATCCGTTGTTTTAGGCGATGATGAGAACTTTGCCCCTACCTATTATGGCCACTATGAGTTAGCAGGTAACACACATGAGGAGCCAGTTTCCCCCAGGAGGTTACTTCTGTGGATCAGTTAGCTGTAGCTGCTTATTCTTTCCTTTTCAGCATATACTCGGGTTTGTCCCCGATTTATCTTCTGGCTTGTATTAACTGTGGATTGGTTGTCACAGATTAAATATTATGAAATCTCAACATTCTTTTTTCCTGTTATTTTTCTTGTCTATTTACTTTTGTGGATGAGATAGACTTTATATTACCTGTGATTATGCCCTAGACAGCGTACTACCGCCGACACTGCGGCGTAGGCTGGACGTGCCCACGCACTCGTGCCCGAATATCCGGGTGCGGGTCGTGACACTTTGAAGCTTCTACTTCTTCTACGGTACTTCTTCATCATCGTGTGGTCCAAGGGACAAAGTGATCGACCGCAGATCAGACTCCTATAGCAATATTTACCCAGATTAAATTTTGTACTTAACATCCTCGTATAGGATTAATTATACTTCTTGTTTGTAAATCAAAGAAAGGGTTTTGTATAAACCTAGTTTCATTTCTTTCATTTATTATCAAACAGGGGTAACACCACCATGAGGTACCTCGACAGCGTAAAGTCTCGGCTTTAGGCCATATCACAGCGGCAGTAGCACCACATATAGTCAGAGTCGAGTACTATAAAGAAGCATAGTACTTTATGTTTCTGTGGAGTGACACCGCTATGAGGTACCTCGACAGGATAAAGCCTCAGCTGCAGCCAATGTCACAGCGGTAGTAACACCGCATATATTCAAGGACGCAACTGATATGGGCTTGGAGGACCTCTGGTATTGCATCTATGTAATCCTACCATTTAGTTTTATGTTATTGGTTCAAAGAAAAATCTACCAGGCATCTAGCTATTGGTTCAAGGAAGGACCATTGACCAGAAGAATATCAGGTACAGTAGGTAGTCCTCGGGGACATTGTGGGATACGTAACTGGAACTATCGTTGTCTACTATTTGTTCTTGATCAGAATATTTCCTGTGGGATGATGGCTTTGATGCCTTAATGAGTTCTCGGGCAGAGTGAATGTCTGGCGTGCGATGCAGGAAGCACGAGTAGTTTTAGCACTGCAATGGACTTGTATTCCATGCTACAGTGGCGTGATACTACACGAGGGAGTGAACCTCGACTTCGGGCTATGTCACAACGGCGGTAGCACCGCACATAGGCATGTAGCCTAATGCTGGAAAAAATAGAGAGTGGTAGTACAACACTACAAAGAGGCATGTAACCTTATGCTACAATAGGTGACACCACATGAGGGAGTGAACCTCGGCTTCGAGCTATGTCACAATGGCGCAGCACCGCACAGAAGCGCAAGACTTCACGCTAGGAGGTAGTACAACACTAATAAGAGGCATGTTACCTCATGCTACAGTGGATGACACCACATGAGGGAGTAAACCTCGGCTTTAAGCCATGTCACAGCGGCGTAGTGTGTCTCCCTCTCACATGAGGACTCCAATAAGAGGTATTGTTTTTCTTTATATATAGAGGACTCCTCTTTCATTTGAGGAAAGAGAAAACAGATAAAAAAATAGAGAACTCCAAATCATATGCGGCACAGTGTGTCTCCCTCTCACATGATATTTTTTGAGTTTTTTTCGAAGGTAACATTGAGCGTTACAGAAGCTCATTTATGAACTTGCTGATTCCTGCTGGCAGATCATCTGTACGGCGAATCTTGCTTTGAGCAACAGTGGATTTGACAACCCCAGCAAGGTGCTTTTCTTCAGCCTTTCATGTGCTTCGTTCTTTCTCATTGTAGCGTCTGCGAACGTAAAGAGAAGAACGATTTCTTGTTGCTTGAGAGATTTGAAAAAGCACTATTTCGTTGAAAGGTTCTATACATCTGCCCTTTCTCAATGCATTTCTTTAGACAAAGACTCCGGGTTTTTCTCTTTTCGGTGTTGTAATCTTCATTATCTTCGGAGTTTATTTGTAACATGTTCTTGGTTCTGCTTCGTTGAAATCGAGAAATATCAGATGATGAATTCTTGGGTGAATCTCTGATCTCGACGACAACTTGAATTTCATTAGAGAGCGGACATTCGGATCTCGATAATAGCTCTGCTATAGCCCACATTCTACCATCTTTGATCCGTTTCGAAAGTAACATTTTCTTCCCTTCAGTTCTCTAGGAAAGCCAATAACTATCATCCTTTCTTAAAATTTCACTACGCTGGACACATTTTTTTATCCACATTTCTCATTTATAATCTATGGACGATCTTAAAGTCGTCTTATGTATAGAATTTCCTTTTCAACTTACATTTTGTGATCACAAAGTACTTAGAGAGGGTTGTGGAGTCTTATCAAGATCCATTATAAATCAGCATTAATACCAACGTAGTCTCATATTTCATGTTCTTCCTTTGAGAAGTTCCTCTCCTCGTCTCCAACTATGTACAGAGTGGCCCTTGGTCCATGGCCGAATAAAAGATTTCCTAATTCTTCTCTATTTATCTAATAAAAATATTTTCCTAATTCTTCTGGCTATCCTTCTTTGACATGATAGTTATATTCGTTGTCTTAAAGCAAAGTTAATTAAAAATGACTTAGATAATAATCATGATTGACAACGATGACCAAAGATACCCTCCACTTCATGATTGCATCCAAAGTAATCATCAAATATATGACCCAATAATACTGGACCTCTAGCCTTTTTTTCTTTTTAAAAAGGGGTGTGTGTTTTTTTTTTTTTAGAAAGTTTTAAAATGTTTCTTGTACACTAAAGACTAAATATATGTCTTTATGTATTTCATAATTATTTGAGCTTGGACATTTCATGTGTGAATCGGATTCAAAGTCATATGGGATGAACATAATGGACAACCTTCACATATATTAAAGGCCTGATGGAAGGAATCATTGTACTAGTTGAGAGAGAGGAACTCATGATTAGTTTCTTGTTTATTAGCTCATTTTGGCCCTACTTTCTCGAGAGAGATTTCATTGTTTAGTCACTTGGATTTGTACTTTGTAGGCTAGTGTTGGGGATGTAATAGGCTAATAGCATCCTCAAGCGTAACTTTGGAGGATACCTAAAATTAGATTGTAGGTAGATTTTGAAATTTTATGCATCTTCGGAGGTTATCAAGATAGTATTGTCTTCAATGGTTGTCCTTAGGTGACCCATTAGCAATTAATTGTTTATTATTCTTTTATCAATATATATATATATATATATATATATATATATATATATATATATATATATATATATATATATGTGTGTGTGTGTGTGTGGGGGGAGGGGGGGGGGGGGGGGGGGGGGGGGACGGATCAAAAGATCCGTCTCCGGAGTGCCGTCCCCTGCACCATCGGATCGCGGGACTCGTGCGGGGCGCCGCACGATCCAAAGGTGGGGAGCGACGGGACTTCCGCGGGACTCCGAATTCGTTCCCTATATATATATATATTATATATATATATATATATATATATATATATATATATATATATGAAAATGCTGTAGAACTATCCGGATGATTTCATATTATAGAACCACCATATGCTATATAGGTTGGATTTGGATTGGGTGGTTGATTTCATATTATAGAACCACCCTTTGGTACATAGGTTGGATTTGGATTGGGTGGTTGTCCTGCACCATCAGATTGCGGGATCCTCGTGGGGCCCACACGATCCAACAGTGGAGAGCGACGGGACTTCCGGGGACTCCGAATCCGCTCACATATATATATATATATATAATATATATATATATATAATATATATATATATATATATAGTAGTGCTAGAGAATCATTATATGTTATATATGTTAAATTGAGATTGAGTAGTTGAAATTAAAAAGTGGTGAGGTCTACTCCTTTTAATCTCAATCACTAAATCTCAATTCAATCCATGATACATGGAATAATTTTAAAATATTTTTGTGTATATATATATATATATATATATATATATATATATATATATATATGGGGATCCAATTACCTAGATTGTATGAAAACAATAATAAGAAGGAAAAAATAGTTTATTTACCATTATAATGTTGGCTTACTTTTATTTATCATTATAAGGTTGGCAAAGAAAGCAAAAGGGTCATAAAAATTTAGTATGGCATGGCTAAAATTAAATTTCGTACATAAATGGATTATGGCAAAACTAGAAGAAAATAATAATGATAAATTAGGATTCATTTTGTAACATTTACAAGTTTATGTTATAGAGGGTTTTAGTCACAAATCCAAAACAAACTTGTAGTTTCTCTTGTGGGGCTAGTTTATCTAAAAAAAAAAAAATTGGAAAAGAGAAACAAGAGCATATTGAGCCATGAAAGTCTACTGAGTCATTCACTAATATGACAAGGACTGATATTCTCTTGCACGTGCTTCGTGTACTTTGTCTATAACCTCTTTAGTTGTCTTTGAGTTTGGATTTGGATTTTTCCTTAAAATTTGGGTTGTTCTTCAAAAGCGTTTTGTAGATTGAACCCATCAAGAACTCCTCCAGAGTCCTAAGACCAATCAGATGCCACAACTACAAAATCACGAGGACCTCAAATCTTGCTTTAATTCAATTTCATCTGATAAAATCAATTTGATGTGATGAAAAACTAACAATCAGTCCAATAAATATTTTGAAAGTCTTTTATTTAAGTGAAAATTAGTCCAATAAATATTTGAAATCTTTTATTTTGAAGTTGGATACAGGGGGTCAATCTCTCGAGGATCATCAGCTGTAGGACAAATAGCACCACCAGTACTCCAGAAATAATAGATTGGGTCGTGTTGGGCAAATATCATATATGTATTGAACATAATCTCAATATTTTAAATTATACCAAACATACCAAAATATGTATCATATCTGTATTGTTGTGTTATTACAATGTTATGTTGTCTTCTTTTTTTTTTTTTTTTTTTTTTTGAGATATCCGGCTATATGTACGAGATTTTGCGCATGCTGCGTTGTATGTCATTTTGATTTCGAGACCTCTGTCCAGCCAGAAAAACTATATCTATTCTCACTGACCACATGAAGCAGTTGAGTTCGGTACAATATTATATTGTCCTACAACATAGATATAAATTGAACGAGGATATCCGCGGGAGCTTTCGATCCGATCCGGACAAGCCACATTAGGGGTTATTTGGTTAGAGAAAAGTAGTTGTATTACGTATACTTTTTGCATTAATTTGGGGGGAGTTCGGCTGTTCGGAAAGGATTGAAAGCGCCACATGAGAGTGAAAATTTTTGGTAGAGCAGTTCCTGTCGGCCCAATGACGTTTAAAATTTTGATACTTTCACATCCGTATTTTTGACACGGATGTGGGTCAGAAGTGCCACTTTTTTTTTTATACAACTTATATAAATAAATAATAATTGTTTTGATTATAGTTATAATTAATTCATTTTTTATTAATATATATAATATTTTTTTTCTATACATTGATATATATATAAATAATTTTTTGACCACTTAAGGGTTGTTAGTTAATTATTTTATTTTGTTACTTTTATAATATAGTTTTTATTTTACCAACTTTCATAGCCATTTAAGTACTGAAATTATAATTTGACCATTTCTAAGTTACAAAATATTACATATCTAATTGAAACTCACTTTCAACAATAAAAAACTAACATAAATTAAAAAAAAACATATATATTTTATTTTTACCAAATAAACAATTATTTTTATTTTTTTTGCAACCAAACAATTCGATTTATAGATGGGCTAATAAGAGTTTAGACTCTGGATTTTATACCAGCTTAGAGTTTGAGCCCTGATTTGTCCAATTTGAGAGTTTAGATCCTGAATTTTTATTATTTGATTTATTTTTATTATCTTATCCGTCCTAGTCTATATAAAAAAAATTTATTATTTACATGAAAGTAAGTATATAAAAAAAAATTTTAATAATAAAATTTATGACCTAAATTTTTTAATTGGATAAATTATAACTCAAACCCTAAACAGACATAAAATTCAGGATCTAAACTCTAATTAAGCCCATCTATCAATCGGATTGATAGAATGGCTAAATAGCGGATTGATAGAATGGCTAAAATAGCAAATGACCGCTGAGTTTAGAGAGAGAAAGAAAAAGTTGGTCAATAAGACAATAATGCCGACAATTTTGATGTCGTGCCGCCCCTCATATATTTTTGTCAAAGATAGAATTGAATCATTATTGTGTGCACAAATGACAAAATAATGCAGTGATTGACTACGACCTCCACACTAAGAAATCCAATTTGAGAGGGAAAGGACAAAGTGTGACAGCTCCAGCAAAGATAAAATAAAAATAAAATTATATATTGATACATAAATTTTGATAGGTATTAATTTAATATTTTAAAATAATAATAAATTTTTTTTTTTCCCTCTCGCATCTTGCACTCCATTCCCTCCCCTCCCCCCTCCCACACCCTGCAGCCCATCCTCTTCCTGCCATCGTTGCTGTCATTCGTGCGGACTACTGTACGCCAGCACCGTCACTATTGTCGATGCATCTGTTGTCTCTGTCGAAGATAGGGAGAGGAGAAAGAGAGAGAGAGAGAGTTTTTTTTTTTTTTAGAATATTAAATTGATGCATATTAAAATTTATGGTACCAAGTAAATAGTTAAGAGTATTAGGGTCTGTTTGGATCCCGGGAGGTATTCAAAAGTATGTAAGTGCCACTTGCACTATAATGAAATGTAATGCACTTGCATCATTTAAAACATGTTTGGATACACTGAATTTGTTTCCGGCAAGTGGAGAGTTTCATTGTTGACTTGTTTGGATGTCAACTTGAAAGTGCACTTTCATTGTTTGGATGAAAGCATGTATTAGCAAGCAAGTGATATAATAACAAATTGATATGCTTACCACTCAAATTTTGGTACACATATATATCAAGCATTGGATTGAAAACTCTCAAATATGATGAATATGAACGACATACAACAACAGCAGCAGGTGATCCAAAAGTTGAAAGGAGAAAAAAAGAAAAAAAACACAAGTAATTTTTCCAGAATAATAAACAATAATTATTACATGTGCAGTTTGAATGACAAATCTACTTGACAATGTACAGCCTCAGAAGAATGAAAAATTCATAGCAGATGAAGCAAGTAGTTCATATGATAGGTCTTCATAGTCCAATTAGCAGATGACAAATTGTCATGTGAGTATTCCAGGTACAGGTGCTGTGGAGCTTCCATGGTCGAATTTGGAAGGAATGGAAAGGTTAACAATGAAAGTAGTGCACAAATAGAGTATTAAACTCATTGAGAATTCCTCGACAGGGTGGGGGGAGAAGGTGACAAATATTGTCGTTTTTGTAGATCTACTTCACATGTAGTCTTTTAAGGAGGGAAAGAAAATAAATTGCACAAAAAAACTAAAATTTACCCTAAAAATTCTCAACGAACCACCAAAGAAGTGTCGTTCTCGCCAAAAAAAAATGTGACCGTTGGAGTAGAACAGAAGAGGCTCACCTCGATAGGACGGGAGAGAAGGTGGCCAGAGATAGTGGGAGTGGAAAGTATGCAACAAGTGAGGAGTAAAACTCTTATTCTCGAAATTTAATCAAAAGATAAATGAACAAGGTCAACATAGCTTTTGATAAATTTTGTAGTCTATCATCTGTTGATCCAAAAGTTGTAGTCGAGTTTCAGAAGCTTCAGCAAACAAGTTTGTATTCCAAAACCTCGATTCCAACGAATCATTATATATAATTTCATGATTACAACTTGCACCGAAGAAAAAAAAAAGAATCAGAAAATTAACTTCTTGTTTTTCCTTGCAATCGCAGTTGCAGACGGACAGAACAGATTTACAATGAAGAGAAGAGACAAAGAGGAAGAAACAACTCTTGCTGGGGTGATGAAGATCACCATTGCTCAAAGCAAGATTCGTCCCACCACGATTTACTTCCAGGAACCAGCAAGTTCTCGAAGAACTTCTGTAACGCTCGTGTCACCATTTCACGACTCACGAACTCCTGGACTTCCACAATGGCGGCACAGCCACCTCTCTTCAACTCTCTCTCTTTCTCTCAAAATTAATCTCTCCTCTAATGAGGGCTGAGAAGAGAGTATTTATAGAGGAGCCTAGCCACCAAAGTCGGTTACAAAGAGATAATGACGAATTTAATTCAAATTCCACAAAATCAGATCTGAATTAAAGACTATCTTTCCATAACCAAATCTGAACCGGTACAAAGTGCGCCAATAAATCGCCACTTTGCGCCCTTGAGCTCGAGTCCGAGTCCGAGTCCGAGTCCGAGTTTGAGTCGCTAAGCCCCTTTGGGGCTTAGTCCCCATGGAATAAATTTTAAGAGCATGACAAAAAGCTTAAGAGAAATTTTGACTTACCCCCATTTTTTTTTTATCCATATTCAAGATACACCCCACTGTTTTACAATAATGTACAAGACATCCCACTTTTGACAAAAACTGTCTCTTCCTGACAGTCAACTGCTTTGACCAATTTTTTTTGACAAAAATGCCCCTCCCACTTACCCCCTCCACTCTCTCCCCCACCGGCAGGCTGCCGCCGCTGCCCGCCACCCCCTCCCTTTCTCCCCCCTCCCCGCCACCACCCACTCCCCCCTTTCTCCCCTCCCCTCCCCCGCCCCCTTCACCCCCTCTCCGCCACCGTGATGGCAATGGCGATTGGACGCACGAGCAGCTCGGCGGCGCACGCGAGTAGCGCGGCGGCGCGCACGAGCAACGACAAGAGGGTAGGGAAGGGGACAGTGTAGTGCCCCGTTCTCCCGGTGCGGAGAGCGCGGCTAAGAAACACAAGTCGGTATCGTTCGATCGGGATAGATTGAATTAAGAACTCGTCCTCGTTATGGATTTGTTTCTTCGGAATCGATTCCCATATTCAGTGGACCGCGCCCCAAGGATCGGCTTAGCGGCAGAGTCAGGAGGGACCTCTCCGCTGTTATCTTTTATTGCCTCGGTTTTCGATGTCGCTTGTTGCTTTCGTGCTTTGAGTTGGTTTTGGGATTTGCTTGTTTTCCTTGAACGGTTTCGATGGTTTTCATTGTTTTCGTTCATCGACTTGCACTTCTATTCCGAGATTGGAAAGAGAGGAAGAAGTATTAATCGAGCTGTTCGTGTGCAGGTGAACGAGCAGTAGGCGGCTTGCGAGCGGAGTCGTGAAGCGCCTCTTTCCATCTCCCTTCCAATAATATAAGTGAGTGGCTACCAACCCGATTAGCTAGCCCTGCTTCCAAGCTTCACAGCTAATAATCTGCAATCTCCTTGCCCCGATCAAACGATACCAAGTAATAATAAAAGAAACCAAGATAAAAGAGAATAGACTTGGTTATATGCTTGTCAATAAACTTCACGAACGGATACTTAAATGCATGCTTGTTCGCTTGGGAAAATCATTGCTTGTCTTGTACATTGCTTGTCTTGTACTCTTGTTGCCTCAAAAGCATGAACTGTTAACTAAGTAAACATATTGTTCGATCACGGACAACTTGTGCACAAGGTCATTGGTTCCTGCGGACGGTCGCTGGGGCACTGGCACCAATCCGGTCCGGACGGAACTCTATTGTATAGTCCATTGTGCTGGACGGGGTGGCATGTAGCGCTCCTTGTTCATTCGCTGCATACCATTCCCGCCAGTGACTATTGTCCATTGTGGCATCACGCCAGTGATCTCTTGTATATTTAAACCTGTTGCATACTAACTTGTGTCTTCGTGGCAGGGAAGGCAAGGTAAGGATTGTGCAGGTAATTCAGACGGTCAGGTAAAATCCACCGAACGGTGGCATGTTCATTTCAGTAAATTCTATATGCTGCTTACTTGTAAATGAACTAAGGCAAGATAGAAACCCACAAATATGCATGCTTCATTAAAACAACGTGTTGATTGGTATAGTTCGGCTAGCTCGCCTTCACAAGCATGTTTCGATATGCTGACCCTCGTTGAAACAGGTTCTCCGCACCAAGGCGAACCGAGCGAGGAGCCGAAGTCGTCTTCCCGATCCAGTCCAGCTGTTGGCGCATCTTCACCGTGCCCTCGAAGCATTTTGAAGTCAGGAGCTTGCAACTCTTCATACACAAATGCAGCTCCGTGGCAAAGCTATCCTCCAGCCTGGAGGTCCTTATCATTTTGAGTTTATAAAGGGATATAATGTACAGGACTGCTATCTCATTTTGAGTCATCTCTTTTGTAAGCCGTTCGGCATATTAGCTAACTCGTTCAAGAGTTTGTAATAGATGTTCATTATCAATAAAGAGAACTTTTTCATGTTTCAAATCTGTGTTTTAATTTATCTGCGTACTCTGAATATGTGCTTGCTATGCAAAATACTTTAGCCTTGTGCGGGCGCAACCCCAGGCCCGTACGGCATCACGATTCGGGGGACGCCCCAACGATTCTAAGGAATCGGGTCGTGACATAGTGGTATCAGAGCACAGATTCAAGTTCCTTAGACTTCGTGCTGGAAAAGTTCCTTTAACGATCAAATTCCTGTGCGAACTCTTGAACTCGCTAGGCCAAAATGAGATACGTTCATGCAATAAGTCCATAATACATTATGATCCTAATGTAATTTACCTTCTTTTGAAGGAATGGCTCCAGCGCAATCTGCAGCGCAACCACCGAACGAAACACAAGAAAGTAGTTCGGGTACTTCGGGAAGTTCAGAGAGCCAGCGAGCCGTGCCAAGTATCGATCCCGTCCAACGAATGTTGCAAATGTTGGAGGCAAACCAACAAAGGGACGAGGCTCGCTATGAACGGGCCGAGAAGCGAGCGGAAGAGAGTCAGCTCAAGTTTCAAGACAATATAGAAGCACGATTCTCAGTCCAACAGAAGCAGGTGGATGCCCTGCAACAGATCGTTCAGACTTTGGCTGCCAACCATTCCGCCGCAACAACAACGATTCCGGTGGAGCAGCCCGTGCTTGAAATGGAGACGCCTCAAATCCCAAGGCCGAGGGACGTGACTGCCTTCAACTTTGGCCACTTCAAGAAAGTCTGCAACACCCCATTCAACGGGACTGAGGACCCAGTCGTAGCTCTAGATTGGTTGGCCGAACTTGAAGATCACTTCGCTCTGCTAGAGGTCCCCGAAGAGAAGCGCGTCGCCTGCGCGCAACTACAGCTCCGCCTCAATGCGCACGATTGGTGGGACGTGCATCGACGATCTCTCCAATTTGATCATGGAGAGGAGGCGATCTCGTGGACGACTTTTCGTACCGCGTTCGAAGAGGAGTTTGTACCCCCTCCAGTACAACGTCAAATGGAGAACGAGTTCGTGCAGCTGCGGCAAGGCAGCATGACAGTTAAAGAGTACTCCGCCGAATTTAACCGACTCTCCAAATTCGCTAGGGCCTATTTACCTGATGTAGCGAGTCGAGCAAGAAGGTTTGAAGGTGGACTACGCCCTGTCATCTATTCGCACGTAGCCGTTCATCAGTATCGGATAATACGTGAAGTCATGAATCACGCCCTGTCGCTTGAACCGCACTATCCTCACGTTCCTGCCGGCGCTGTGCATACATCCAGTCACAAACGCCAAAGCGACGAGAGAGAAAATACTGCTACAAAGCGCCGAAACAACGGTGGTCCACAAAGAGGGAAACCAGGGCAGTTATGTTATTTCTGTAACAAGTCGGGGCATACGAAGGATAATTGTCGCCTGAAACTTGGGTTATGCCTAGAATCAAACCATTCTGTTCGTGATTGTTCCTTGAGTCACGATCGCCGTCCCCGACCGAATAATCCCTAACGGTAGCTCCTATCCTAAGTTTCGGGACGAAACTTCCAATTAGTTGGGTAGGATGTAGTGCCCCGTTCTCCCGGTGCGGAGAGCGCGGCTAAGAAACACAAGTCGGTATCGTTCGATCGGGATAGATTGAATTAAGAACTCGTCCTCGTTATGGATTTGTTTCTTCGGAATCGATTCCCATATTCAGTGGACCGCGCCCCAAGGATCGGCTTAGCGGCAGAGTCAGGAGGGACCTCTCCGCTGCTATCTTTTATTGCCTCAGTTTTCGATGTCGCTTGTTGCTTTCGTGCTTTGAGTTGGTTTTGGGATTTGCTTGTTTTCCTTGAACGGTTTCGATGGTTTTCATTGTTTTCGTTCATCGACTTGCACTTCTATTCCGAGATTGGAAAGAGAGGAAGAAGTATTAATCGAGCTGTTCGTGTGCAGGTGAACGAGCAGTAGGCGGCTTGCGAGCGGAGTCGTGAAGCGCCTCTTTCCATCTCGCTTCCAATAATATAAGTGAGTGGCTACCAACCCGATTAGCTAGCCCTGCTTCCAAGCTTCACAGCTAATAATCTGCAATCTCCTTGCCCCGATCAAACGATACCAAGTAATAATAAAAGAAACCAAGATAAAAGAGAATAGACTTGGTTATATGCTTGTCAATAAACTTCACGAACGGATACTTAAATGCATGCTTGTTCGCTTGGGAAAATCATTGCTTGTCTTGTACATTGCTTGTCTTGTACTCTTGTTGCCTCAAAAGCATGAACTGTTAACTAAGTAAACATATTGTTCGATCACGGACAACTTGTGCACAAGGTTATTGGTTCCTGCGGACGGTCGCTAGGGCACTGGCACCGATCCGGTCCGGACGGAACTCTATTGTATAGTCCATTGTGCTGGACGGGGTGGCATGTAGCGCTCCTTGTTCATTCGCTGCATACCATTCCCGCCAGTGACTATTGTCCATTGTGGCATCACGCCAGTGATCTCTTGTATATTTAAACCTGTTGCATACTAACTTGTGTCTTCGTGGCAGGGAAGGCAAGGTAAGTATTGTGCAGGTAATTCAGACGGTCAGGTAAAATCCACCGAACGGTGGCACATTTATTTCAGTAAATTCTATATGTTGCTTACTTGTAAATGAACTAAGGCAAGATAGAAACCCACAAATATGCATGCTTCATTAAAACAACATGTTGATTGGTATAGTTCGGCTAGCTCGCCTTCACCAGCATATTTCGATATGCTGACCCTCGTTGAAACAGGTTCTCCGTACCAAGGCGAACCGAGCGAGGAGCCGAAGTCGTCTTCCCGATCCAGTTCAGCTGTTGGCGCATCTTCACCGCGCCCTCGAAGCATTTTGAAGTCAGGAGCTTGCAACTCTTCATACACAAATGCAGCTCCGTGGCAAAGCTATCCTCCAGCCTGGAGGTCCTTATTATTTTGAGTTTATAAAGGGATGTAATGTACATGACTGCTATCTCATTTTGAGTCATCTCTTTTATAAGCCGTTCGGCATATTAGCTAACTCGTTCAAGAGTTTGTAATAGATGTTCATTATCAATAAAGAGAACTTTTCCATGTTTCAAATCTGTGTTTCAATTTATCTGCGTACTCTGAATATGTGCTTGCTATGCAAAATACTTTAGCCTTGTGCGGGCGCAACCCTAGGCCCGTACGGCATCACGATTCGGGGGACGCCCCAACGATTCTAAGGAATCGGGTCGTGACAGACAGTGGCGAGGAGGCGGGAGAGTGGGGGGCGGTGGCAGGAAAGGGGGTGGGGTGGGGAGCAGCGGCAGCCTGCCGGCGGGGGATGGGGGTGGGGAGGGGGTGAGTGGGAGGGGCATTTTGGTAAAAAAAAAATTTGGTCAAAGCAGTTGACCGTCAGAAGATACTATTTTCGTCAAAGTGGGGGATCTTGTACATTAATGTAAAACAGTGGGGTGCACCCTGAATATGGGTAAAAAAAGTGGGGGTAAGTCAAAATTTCTCAAAGTTTAAAAGCTTCCATTGAGGAGTTAATCATTTTTTATCCTAATAAAATACCCCCACATGGCATCCATATGCCCCACCATACCTCATGTATACACCTCAACACAAGCAAATTATTATATTGAGATACCCACTTGGTGGTATAGCCAATATAGGATTATCTTTCATAGCCCAAAGGCAAAAATACCAATAATTCTCCACATATCTCAATATATGGGTTGAGCGTTCCTCACAGTGATTGCCCATCATGCTTTAGGATAGATGTCTCTTAGACTTGAATCTTCTCGCATGGGACAAATAACAGTATGATACAAGAATGAACTAAGCCTTGAATTATGCACCATAGTTGCAATTATTCTCACTCACACAATAACATCAGTTGTGCCTCCGATTGCACATTAAAGGTCTTGTGCACGCCTGGTTTCGATGTATGTATCTTGGGTGTCTACTGTCATGCCCCCATTCCATGGAATCAATAGTCGTCCCCCGAACGTGATGCCATGCGTTCCTAGGTTGCACAACGCACAAGGCCATGGTAACTGATATAAAGAGCACATATTCAGAGTACGCAGATAATTAAAACAACATATTAAAACAAGAAAAAGTTTACTTTATTAATTATGAACATCATTTACAAGCTCTTAAACAAGTACAAAATTTTGCCATGAAGGCTTACAAAAGTAGACGCAAAATGAGATAGCCGTCGGATATATTACATCATTTTACTTAAAACTTCAAAACCTATAGATACCTTCAGGCGAAGCTATCGCCTTGCCACAGAGCTGCATATGGTATGTGCACGAGCTCCTGGAACTTTAAACACGCTTCAAAAGGGCACGAACAGGTCGCACTGACAAGTGGAGTACTTTAAACACGATTAGAAAGTCGCCTTAACTCCTTGCAGGATCACCTTGGCACAGAGAACCTGTTGCAACGAGGGTCAGTACTTTAAAATGCACTGATGAAGGCAAGCTAACCCAAATATATCAATCAACACGTTATTTATGTGAAGCATGCAAGTTATTATGTGGTCTTTCTATCTTGCCTTAGTTCAAGTTACAAGCAAGCAATGGATATAAAAATTGACTGAAATAAATATGCCACCATTCGGTGACCTTTACCTGCCCGTCTGAACCACCTGCACAACACTTATCATGATATTCCCTGCCACGAAGTCATAGTTAGCTTGAACAGTTTAAATATATGAGAGGGGTCACTGGCACGTTGCCATAGAGGACGACTTATAGTCTCGGGATGGAATGTCATGCAACACAAAGAACATGGGCGTTATGGGCCATTCCGTCCGAAGCATGTGACTTTTCGGAAGTTTCGTCCGGATTGGATCGGTGCCAGTGCCCTAGCGACCGTCCGCAGGAACTAAGATCTTGTGCACAAGTTGTCCGTGACCAAGCGAAGTCTATACTAAGTCATCAATCGAGGTAGTTTCAAGACATCATAGGCATGAGACAAGTAACATGGCATGATCTAATTTGCATAGTATTCTTGTTCAGTTATTGCAGAGGAAAGTGTGTTCTATACATAGCACAATAATAGAAGAATAATGTTCTAACTAGAATTGAAACACGATGAAAGAATATTCTAAGCGAACTAGCAAGTAATAAGGTAACCATCCACAAGTTGATTGACAAGCATAAAGTAATCCACGTCTATTTCTATTTTATCTTGACATCTTTTAGTTATTATGGTATCGTTTGATCTGAACAATCAAGAGAGAAAGATTATTTGGTGTGAAGACTTGGAAGAAGGATCAACTAATCGAAGTATAGCCACTCACAAGTTGGTGGAGGGAGGATAGGAAATATGTGCTTCAAGATTTTGCTAACACGACGCCTACTGCACGATCACCTGCATTGCCACAAAGAGATGATCAATATCTTAATTCCTCTTTCCAAGCTCGAAACAAAAGCGCAGTTCAACGAAAAAAGTAATAAAATCCATTAAAACCGTTCAAGAAAATACAAACTCAAAAACTAACTCAAAAGCATGAAAGCAATAACGCGACATCAAAAACTAGGCAAGAAAACTTGCAGAGGAGAGGTCCCTCTTGACTCTGCCGCTTAGTCCGTCCTTGGGACATGGTCCATTGAATATGGGAATCGATTCCGAAGAAGCCAATCCATAACGAGAAAAAGATCTTGATTTCATCTATCCCGATCGAACGATAGCGAAAGTATTTCTTAGCCTCGCTCCCCGAATAGGGGGAACGAGGCACCACATCCTAACAAACTAATAGGAAGTTTCATCCTCAAAACTTAGGAATAAAACCTACCACTATGAAACAATAAAAGAAACTTTTCCTTCATCTCAGACTCAAGCTCCCACGTTGACTCTTCGACCAAATAATTTCTCCAAAGCACGCGAACGAGAGGAACCGAATAACTCGAATGCAGCTTCTCCTTTCAATCCAAGATCTATACGGGTTCTTCGACATATGACAAGTCTGCCTTCAAGTCTAGTTGGCCAAAATTCACCACATGACTCGGATCGTACATGTACTTCCTAAGTTGTGAAACATGAAAGATATCGTGCACCTCTGATAATGACGATGACAAGACAATCTGATATGCGATTGGGGCGACTCGCTTGAGTATTTTGAACGGGCCGACGAATATCGGACTTATCTTTCCTTTTGCTCTAAATCCGGTGACTCCTCGCATGGACGGGACTTTGATAAAAATATGACCGCCTTCTAAGAACTCAAGAGGTCGACGATGCGCGTCTCAGTAACTCTATACAAGTTTTAGGCCAAAAAATTTCGTCTGCCAACTTTATCCCAACATATAGGGGATCTACACTTTCGCCCATACAATACCTTATACGGTGCCATTTGAATGATGGATTAATAGCTATTATTGTATAAAAATTCGGGTAACGATAGATGCATGTCTCAACTTGACTTCAAGTCCAAGGCGTAGAGCCGTAACATGTCTTCGAGGATCTGGTTTACCCATTCTATCTGGCCGTATATCTGAGGATGGTAGGTGGAACTGAACTTCAACTTCGTCCTCATTGCTGACTGAAGACTCTCCCAGAAGCGTGATAAGAATCGTCCATCTCGGTCGGAAAGAATAGATATGGGTACACAGTTGTGTCGAACTATCTCATCAAGGTAGATTTGCGCCAGACGGTCGACACTCCAAGCAACTATGATAGGAAGAAAGTGAGCTGACTTGGTGAGTCGATCGACGATGACCCAGACGGCATTATTTCTGGGTTGCGTCTTTGGTAAACTAACAATAAAATCCATGATTATGTGTTCTCATTTCCACTCAGGTATAGCAATATTCTGTATCTCCCCGCCCGGCTTCTGGTGTTCGGCCTTTACTCGCTGACAGGCCATGGATTGCGACACAAACAGCGCCACATCCCTCTTCAAGTCGTGCTACCAAAACGTCATACGGAGGTCTCGATACATCTTCGTGCTTCATGGGTGTGAAGTGTAACTCGCATAGTCGGCTTCAGTGAGTATCTCTTTTCTGAGGTTTACATCATTTGGAACACAAAGTCGGTCGCCTTTCCTGCTGAGATAAGCTTGCATATCTTCTCTCGGAATATGTCGTCCTTCTGAGCGGACTTGACTTTCTCCAATAGGTCCGGTTCGAGGCACAACTGAGACGACTATGCCCCTTTATATCTTAATCGAAGTGTAACGCCCCAACTTTCCAGATCCCTTTGCAGCCTGTCGTCGATAGCTAAGCTCCCTGCAAACACTCGACTCAGTGCATTATCTACAACGTTGCCCTTGCCCGGTGTATATCTGATCAACAAGTCAAAGTCGCTTAGGAGTTCGAGCGAACGCTGTTGTCACAAATTTAGTTCATTTTTAGTATAGAGGTACTTGAGGCTTTTATGATCCGTAAAATTTTTACACGGTACACCATAGAGGTAATGCCGCCATAACTTTAACTCTAACACTATCGCTGCCACTTCCAGATCGTGCGTCGAATAGTTCTTCTCATGAGGCTTTAACTGCCTCGACGCATAGGCTATCACATTATCCCTTTGCATAAGGAAACATCCCAAAACCTTGCCTGAAGCATCGTTATAAATTTAAAAATCATCGGGCCCGTCCGGGAGTGTAAGAATCGGTGCTGAGATGAGACATCGCTTTAATTCTACGAATGAAGCTTCACAGTCGTCTAACCACGCGAACGTTACTCCCTTCCGAGTGAGATGAGTCAGAGGCAAAGCGATCTTTGAACAATCTTTGACGAATCTTCTGTAGTAGCTCGCTAGACCAAGAAAGCTTCAAATGTCGCTGGCCGACTAAGGTCTTTTCTACTCCACGATGGCTTCGACTTTCTTGGGATCGACTGAGACGCCCTCCATAGAAATGACGTGCCTGAGGAATGATATGTTGTCCAACCATAATTCACACTTACTCAGCTTTGCGTACAACTAATTGTCTCGAAGAGTTTGAAGTACCATCCACAGGTGTCCTCCGTGTTCTTCTTTACTCTTCGAGTACACTAAGATATCGTCTATGAATACCACCACAAACTTATCAAGGAATGGTCGAAACACACGGTTCATCAAATCCACGAATGCGAAAGGAGCATTCATCAGTCCGAACAGCATGACAGAAAACTAATAGTGGCCATAACGGGTGCGAAATACTGACTTTGGTTCGTCCTCTGGGTTGATCTTCAATTGGTGGTAGCCAAAGCGAAGGTTTATCTTCAAAAATACCGTTTTCCCTTGAAGTTGATCAAAGAGGTCGTCGATCCTGGGCAGGTGGTACTTGTTCCGGATGGTAACCCTATTTAGATCCTGGTAGTCTATGCAGAGCCACAATGTTCCATCCTTCTTCTTCACAAACAATACAAGCGCGCCTCAGGGAGCACGTTCGGATGGATGTACTCATAGTCAAGCAGTTCCTATAGTTGATACTTTAACTCCTTTAATTCAGCATGGGCCATTGGGTACGGAGCTTTGGAAATTGGTCGGGTATTTGGGAAGGTATTGATGGTGAACTTGATTTCTCGGTCGGGTGGCATGCTAGGTAGTTCGTTCGGGAACACATCAAAAAATTCTGACATAACGAAAGAAGACTCTACGTTTGCACAATCCCGCTGTGTGTCTCAAACCAACGCTAAGTATTTCTTGTATCCAGAGTGCAGCATCCGTCGAGCTGACATTGTAGAAATCACCATGCAGGTCTTCGACTCTTCTGTCGCTGAAACACTTGAGTAGCAGAATTCAGCCTCTCCGGGGAGACGGATAATGACTCGTTTCTCCGCATATTCAATAGTATACGAGCAAGTGCCGAGTCAATCCATCCCCAAGATGATGTCGTAATCCCGAATATCTAGGACAAACACATCAATTGAAAGTTTCCTTCCTCCGATACAGACATGACCACCCTGACATACTGAACAAACATGTTATTTTGTGCCCGATGGGGTACTAACACTAAGGTCTAGATATAACGGCTGTCATCCGAGAGGGAATTTAGGACAATATTATTCCTACTGTAACAGACAAGGGCACACTGAAAGCGAATCTCGCCGAAGGATCGGCTCATGCCTCCATTGTGGTGATTCAACCCATTTGATTAGTAACTGTCCGCGCCGTCCTCCGCAACAAAATCCTGTTGCAGCGACTCAAGCAAATCGATCTGCACCACAACAGGATCGTCGTCAAGGTCAAGGCCAGGTGTTCACTTTGACACAGGAAGAAGACCTCGCTTCGGACACCATTTTGTCTGGTATATTTCTTTTTAATAACATTCCTGCTCGCGTGCTATTTGATTCTGGTGCTATGTCACGCCCCAATTTCGTGGAATCGATAGTCGTCCCCCAGGCGTGATGCCTTGCGTGCCTAGATTGCATAACACACAAGGCCATGGTAACTGATATAACTAGAATATATTCAGAGTACACAAATAATTGAAACAACATATTAAAACAAGAAAAGTTCTCTTTATTGATTATGAACGTCATTGACAAGCTCTTGAACAAGTACAAAAGGTTTTCCTTGAAGGCTTACAAAAGCAGACACAAAATGGGATAGAGGTCCGATATATTACATCATTTTACTTAAAACTTCAAAAGCTATAGACACCTTCGGGCAAAGCTATTGCCTTGCCACGGAGCTGCATAAGGTATGTGCACTAGCTCCTGAAACTTCAAACACGCTTCAAAAGGGCACGAACAGGTCGCGGTGATAGGTGGACTTGATTGGGAAGTCGCCTTAACTCCTTGCAGGATCGCCTTGGAACGGAGAACATGTTGCAACGATGGTAAGTACATCGAAATGCACTGGTGAAGGCAAGCTAATCTAACTATACCAATCAATACGTTATTTATGTGAAACATATAAGTTATTATGTGGTCTTCCTATCTTGGCTTAGTTCAAGTTACAAGCAAGCAATGGATATAGAAATTGACTGAAATAAATATGCCACTATTTGGTGACTTTTACCTACCCGTTTGAACCATCCGCACAACACTTATCATGACCTTCCCTGCCACGAAGAGATAGTTAGCTTGAACAGTTTAAATATACGAGGGGGGTCACTGGAACGTTGCCATAGAGGACGAGTTATAGTCTCGGGATGGAATAACATGCAACGCAAGAAACATGGGTGTTACAGGCCATCCCGTCCGAAGCAGGCGACTATCCGGAAGTTCCGTCTGGATTGGATCGGATCGGTGCCAGTGCCCTAGTGACCGTCCGCAGGAACTAAGTGTCACGCCCCAGTCCCAAATACGTAGGACCAGGAATACGCAACATGCCAGCTACGCAATCGACCAGACTCTGGTCAGACTCGAATACGTATAGGCTGTATAATAATGGTCACTATCTAAATAATCAAGTAAATATAAATATATATGTCTCAATCCACAATGAATAGAAATACACAAGAATAAGCTACATATGCTAGAGTCGGCCGCCTAGTAACACACAAACTCGAATAGACTCGAGATAAAGTATGAGTCTATAAAAACTAGGCTACAACAGCAGATGGATAAACAATATGAATAAAGTAACCATAACTCCGGTAGAAATGATAAGAGTACCTGGTACCAATGCCTGTAAGGCAAGCAGCACCATCAGCAACTCCAAAGGCTCCGTAATCGTCTATGCTGCAAAACTGGCAGGGGACCAGGTCCTCTGAGGGACGTAACAAGGTACAAAAATACAGCATGCCATAGTATAACAAAAAGAAACAAGTGCAATGTCAGTATAATCTAGCATAACCACCTAAGTGAGACATAGTTTGAAGACAATGTTCGACCGTGGGCTGTCTAAAATAAAATCGTAGCTCCGAACACAAAGACATACGGGATGTACCATAGCTCCGAGCACAGAGTCACACGGGTGATACTACTACTCCGGATACAGGAACACTACATCAATAGGACAAAAATATATATAAAGCGCGTGCAGAAGAGCCCAAACGTCTAGTAACTATCTTCCCCTTCCCAAGCGGTCAATAAGTATGCTCTGAACCTGAACCTCTATCTAGCAGTCTCGTCATACTGAAGTTACTATCAACAAATGCGACCCTAAGGTCGTCCCAGATTCCGGTCATGCTGTCAGTATCAGGATACAGGAAATCTGGAACGATGACAGTGTCAGAATGTGTCCTAGGGTTATGATGTAACTAAGTGTGTACATCAAGGTATTGCGAACATCTATCAATCGTTACCAAACATTATCGACGAACGTCTGCACCCAGTTATGACCCAGACGCGAAGTAACGGTTCTAAACCAAAACGCGCACAATATATATAATAAATAAATAAATATCTGGTAACTAAAATATAGGATGGCAAGGTACACTTGCCTAGATCTGGATGCTGAAGATGGGTCTCCGGTACAACGTCCAAGTCCGCGAGTCCTTAAGTACCTAGAAACAAGACACAAGCTCAATCAACGAACTATCACGAGGCTAAAATAAGATGTGACACACGTCTAGCATATGTTTCAATCTCTGTTACAACTCACATAGACACTAAGCTAGAGGGTTGACCAAGGTTGACTAAGGTAGGTTACATCTCATCCGATTAATCTCCTGTATAAAATCATCATACAAAATCCTTAATCTTACTATATTCATCACGATGTTCAGTAGTTCAAGTATGTTCAGTCCTTAGATTTTTCTCTGGTCTTCACAGACGTTATCCCGCATATTTTAAACATCATCCTCGAATAAATTATTAATTATTTATTAAACCCTCAAATGTATACAATCATTTCTATTTCACATTAAAAACTACTCCTCAATTTAATTCAACATTATTTATTAATCCTCAATGAGTGACTAATGGTTTGATATTACGCACTAGTTCACAATCAATCACCTGCTCCTCCATGTCCATCAATGTTTCAATATCATAATATCATTTCACAACAATTTAAATCTGCTCATCAACAATAATTATATGCATATATTAAATTGAATAGCACCCTAAATTATCATACCTAGCATTCATAAACCCTACTCTCAATATACATATTATTCTCAACCATCAAATGTATATATTTTATAACATCATTTCTATAATATCAATGCATTCACATACCATCAAATGCATATAATAAACCCAAAAATCTCACATAGCATATAAGTAACCCAAACTAAATCTATATCATACTTAAACCCAAAACTCATGCATAAACATAACCCTAACTAAGTTATGAGTAACAAACAATAATACAACACTATACTACAAGTAGAGGGGGAGAAGCTCACCTTGGCGGCGTGTGGTGGCCGTCTCTGGCCGGAGTAGACCGCGGTGGTGGAGCTCGACCGGAGGGGGAGGTCGTGGTGGTGTGGGTGTTGATGGTGATGATGATGGTGATGATGTTGATGATGATGATGTTGATGATGTTGATGGTTATGATGTTGGGTGGCCGGTCAGGTTGGATGGAGTAGGGGTACATCGGCGTGGTCGAAGAAGAGGTACAGTAGTAGAGGCCATTCGTGGAGGGACGTGGTGGTGGAGGAACTCAAGCGAGGTCGAGGGGGTGTCGACGATGATGATGATGAAGTCGAGGTAGCTCGGCTGCTCGTCGTGGGCTCGGCTCCGGCTGCTGTCACGGCGGTGGATGGTCGTGGTGTCACTGTAGTAAGGGAGAGGCTCAGGCGATGGTGATGAGGCGGGGTCGACGGCCGAAGATGGGAGGTCGTCGGAGGAGATAGAGGCGTGAGGGAGTTGCGGCGGTGGAGTTAATGGTGAAGGCTGTTGGGGATGGTCGGCGCGGTGGTCAGTGGAGGTGGTGAGGGTGTTGCTGCGGGTGGATGGTCGGCGCGGCGATCAGTGGAGGTGGTGAGGGTGTTGCTGCGGGTGGATGGTCAGCGCGACGGGTCACTAGTCGGCCGGAGTAGAGGGAGGCCGGTGGGTCGGGTTATGGAGAAGTGGTGAGGAAGATGAAGAAGAAGAAGAAGAAAAGAAGAAAAGAAGAAGAAGAAGAAGAAGAAGAATTCAACTATGAGTAATAGGAAGAGGGAGGAGAGAGAGTGGGGGGGGTTTCCAATGTTTTGGGATTAGGGCCAGCATGGGGAAGAGTGAAGTGAGGAGGGATTAAATAGGAGGGGTGTGTGTTGAGTGTGTGGTGAGGATGGGTCCCCATTTTGAATGGATGGCTCAGATTCAACATGAAGGAAAATGTTCACACAAAGGAGAGAGAGGGGTGGGGTTGGACCAGTCAAGAGAGAGTGGGAGCCTTCTGCATTGGTTTGGACCAATAAGGTGATGACACATATTAACACTTTTGCAAATGAGCCCCTTAACTTTTGGGTATTTGCACAAATATGTAAAATGATAGAAAAATAGTGTGGAAAGTGGTGTTTGGTGTTTTGTAGGGTGTGGGGGTATTGTGTGTTTTGCATGGGCTTAATTAATGGGGTATTGGGTTAAATTGGGGTTAAGTTGGGATTAGTCAAAGTTGGTATCTCCAATTTAATTAAATAAAATGTTATGTGCTCTTAAATTAAATGGGGGCACATGGGATCTCAAATTGGAGTGACACAAAGGTCATGAACGGTGTAGGCTTTGTGTCAGTCTTGGACACTTTAATTGGGTCGGCTAAACGGGTTGAGTTTGTGTCAAAATTGATGGCAACGACAAAGGTGCACGACACAGGATTAAAGAATGGGTTTCGGGTACGAAAAGTTGTGCAATTAAATTAGAGCACAAGGGATTATGATTTTGAGTGACGAAAAAGTTCAGCGCCTAAGTTGCCTTGTCAAGTCTAGAATGCAACAATTTGTTGGAAATTATGGACTAATATTAGGCTCCGAATATTTCAACAACGGTAGGGTGCACCAAGGGTTATAAATAATGAATTAAACAACTGCAACAAATTTCTAAACCTCAATTTCTCTGACGCTACAACAATATCAATCTGGTCTACCTAAATTAAAATTTTGAGGAGTTTTACACTAAGACCTTATGCACAAGTTGTCCGTAACCAAGCAAAGTCTAAACTAAGTCATCAATCGAGGCAGTTTCAAGACATTACAGGCATGAGACAATTAACATGGCATGATCTAATTTGTATAGTCTTCATGTTCAGTTATTGCATAATAAAGTGTGTTCCATACATAGCACAATAATAGAAAAATATTATTCTAACTAGAATTAAAACACTATAAAAGAACATTCTAAGCTAACTAGCATGCAATAAGGTAACCGTTCACAAGTTGATTAACAAGCATATAGTAATCCAAGTCTATTTCTATTTTATTTTGACATCTTTTAGTTATTATGGTATCGTTTGATTGAAACAATCAAGAGAGTAAGATTATTTGGTATGAAAACTTGGAAGAAGGATCAACTAATCGAAGTATATCCACTCACAAGTTGGTGGGGGAAGGAAAGCAAAGAGGCACTTCAAGACTTCGTTCGTGCGACGCCTACTGCACGATCACCTCCATTGCCACAAAGAGATGATCAATTCTCCACTCCTCTTTCCTAGCTCAAAAGGAAAGCATAGTTCAACGAATGAAAGGAATAAAATCTATCGAAATCGTTCAAGAAAACACAAAATCAAAAACTAAATAGAAAGTACGAAAGCAATAATGCGACAATGAAAACTAGGCAAGAAAACTTGTAGCGGAGAGGTTCCTCTTAACTTTGCCGCTTAGTCTGTCCCTGGGACATGGGATACTGAATAGGGGAATTGATTCCGAAAAGCCAATTCATAACGAGAAAAATATCTTGATTCCATCTATCATAATCGAACGATATCGAAAGTATTTTTTTTCTAGCGTTCCCCGAATAGGGGGAACGTGGTACCACATCTACAAGCTTACTCTCAAGAGACGGCCTATATCTCTTTTCATACATTCTAGGTGAGTTCTTTTAAAGAGTCTTTGGCATAAAGTTTTGCGTTCCTTATGGTGCTACCCCGCTAGGACATGGACCAAAGTCGAGTTCCCATCTCATCGTGGTGTCATCCACTGCAACATGAGGTCCCAGCCTCTATTTAGTGTCAAACTACCCAGCATAAAGCCGTGCGCTTCCTTGCGGTATTATGCCGCTGTGACATGGCTCGCTAAGCTGAGGCATTATCCTCTCTAGGTACCTCTTGGTGGTACATTCTAGGTGAGTTCTTTTAAAGAGTCTTTGGCATAAAGTCTTGCGCTTCCTTGCGGTGCTACCCCGCTATGACATGGACCAAAGTCGAGGTCCCATCTCATCGTGGTGTCATCCACTACAACATGAGGTCCCAGCCTAAAGTCGTGCGCTTCCTTGCGGTATTACCCCGCTGTGACATGGCTCGCTAAGCTGAGGTGTTATCCTCTCTAGGTACCTCTTGGTGGTGTCACACTACTGTATCATAAGGAAACCGGCCTCTTTTTAGTGCTGCCTACCACTCTTCAGACTTACAGTATTATGCCACTTGCCTATGTGCGGTGTTATGCCACTGTGACATGGCTCACGAATCTGAGGCATTACCCTATCGAGGTACCTCATCGTGGTGTCACCCCACTGTAGCATGGAGTCAACACTCCTTTATAGTGTTGTGCTACCATGCTTCTTGTGCCGAATATTCCAAATGCCCCAGAACTCATTAAGGCGTCTAAGTCATCCTTCCACAGGATTTGTTCTACTCTGAGAACAAATAATAGCCAACAGTGGTTCTGGATCCGTAATCCCTTAATGTCTCAAAGGACTACCCACTGTTCTTGCTATTTGCCCAGTCAATGATCATTCTTTGAACTAAAATCTAGATACCTAGTAGATTTCTCTTTGAACTAATAGTATAAAACTTTTATGGTAGAATTACAAAGATAGAACATCAAAAAGTCTGCAAGACCATTTTAATTGTTGTGTCCTCGACCATCTGGTGCTTAATACTTTTGGTGAACGGATCAGCCAGGTTCTTCTGGCTCCGAACATCAATCACGGCAATGACCCTAGTCTTGATCAGATCTTTCACTACCTTGTGCCTTAGCCGCACAGTCATCTTTTTACCATTGAATAGGTCATTTAATGCCACTGCTGTAGTCGCCTGGTTGTCGCAGTATATCGGTACTATCGTAATCTGCACACCAACCAATGAAAGATCATACATGAGCTCCCGAAGCTATTTTGCTTCATCTGCTACAGCCGTCAGTACATAGAACTCAGATTCCATCGAGAAATGAGAAAGTATTGTCTGCTTCTTCGACTTCCACGATATAGTAGCTCCACCCATGGAGAAGACGTATCCTCCTGTGGACCTTTCGCTCTCTACTTCTGAATACCAGCTGTTTGCAAAGAAAATTTTATACGAAACTTTTATATTACAAACTATTAAAAAGAAAGAAAAGTACAAAAGGTCCTAAACAGGAATATAAGTATAATTAATTCTGGAGAAGTATAGTTGTGGAGATCTGATATGCGGATGATCACTTTACACCTTGGACCACTCGATGACGAAGAAATGCACACGACGACAAAAAAACTATAAGGAATGTTGTGAACAACTTGTAGAGTTGAACAATAAGAAAGCTTTGGAAAAAAAGGCACGAGAAGCTTCTATTTCTCTTATTATGTTCTTGAATTTCAAAGACTTGAGAATTATAGCCCCTTTTTTCTCTTTGTCTGTCTGTGTCTTATATGGATGTACTGATCATGTATTTATAGAGTTTAGGAGCGGTTATGAGAGTGTGCCCATACTTTGGATAGTCTGTACTATTTTACCATTGTTCGCGTATTTTTAGAGGACTAACACCCCACGTTCTGAATGAGTGGGTGCATAACTTACTACCTCCTTGACACATAGCTTCCTATATGAGGAAAGCATAGGTCGTGGGGACAGTTATTTGTATACTTTTTATAAAAAGTATGGCATGTATGACACACACTCATACCTGCTCACTGTCAGTTAAGATAATATGTGCACTTTAGAAGTGGTCTCGAGACTGGCGCACTTTTGGAAAGATTAGCACTGCGGTGCATTTTTGAAAAAATTGGCACTGTGGCGCACTTTTTAAGAAGTATCCGTGATGGCACACTTTTTGATGAGATTGGATGTAATGACACACTTTTGAAGATGTTGGCTCAACGACGCACTTTTGAAGAAGTTGGCACAGTGGTGCACTTTTGGTGAAGTTGGCACAACAACGCACTTTTGGTGAATGTTGGCACAACGGTACACTTTTGATAAAATTGGCACGACGACGCACTTTTAAAGAAGTCGGCACAGCGACTGGGTCGTTAAATGACAACCTGGGTCTGTGTGTCCCAGTACAGCTGTAATGAAGATCTCTGACTCTTTCATTTTTTGTATCTGTCAGTTGTAAGTATGTTACATTAAATGCTAAGAGAGAGTGCTCGTCTTTGAGCGTTTGTGCGCCAACTTTCGTAACATTAAGAAAGCGCACCACAATAAGAATTGCGCCATCTTCTGAATTTTCATGCAAGTGCGGCAAAGTAAGAAAGTGCGTGTCTTCCTTCTGAAACAAGTAGAAAGTGCGCCGTTCTTTCACTGTTGGGTTTATTTGTAGAAAATTGAGTCATCTTCTTAAGGCACAATTTTTATGCTTCTATAAGACCCCCTTCAAAGTTTTTGAATTCGTTCAGATGAATTCAAAATACTTTAAATTAGAAGCAAAAAATTTGTTGAGATATTTGTGTGCACACTCTGGATAGAATCCCAACAGTTTTGCTGATGTGGCTGTAGTCATGATTTGCTGCACGAATCCCGAAGAGTCTTAGCAGTCGAAGAGTCCCCCCCACCCAAGTCTATAAATAGGCGGGTTGAGGAGGGAGAACTTTTCTACTGCTCTCAAATCTCTTCGTCTCTTTATTTCTCATTTTCCATAAATAAAGAAATTTTGTCTTACTTTAATGATACTTTTAAATTGAGCCCCGTTGAATATATATTTGCTTAGAGGTATTATGGACCTGGCAGAATAATTCTTTGGGGAATTTGGTAGACTCATCACTTAAGGCATACTCATGCTGAGTACAAATGATAAATTTTACGGGATACAATACTATCAAAGGTGATATGGACGTGATAGCTCACTTAGTTTATTCCACCAAAAAAGAGAAAAGAGAGAGTAGTTCAAGGGTGAAATATTGTCTTCTTTTTAGGGGATAGTAAATGGAACATGGTTCAGAGGTAATATGGACATGAATCATATTGCACTTATTGACTGGTGAATAAACATGTGAGATTATTTCCAACCCAATTAGGGATCAGGAATATGATATCCTTAAAATAACAGGGCTTTAAGAATGGAATATTTTTGCTTGAGAGAATCGTTTAGATGATCTCAACGAGAGTGTTCCATTTGATCTGAGTATTGTCCCACTGGAGATCTTTGAGGACCCATTACCTATGTCTTATTCAAAAATAAATATAGGTAATAGTTCGAGAGGCCGTGTAGGCCACGAGTTGCTGGGGATTAAAGATATATTTGTTGTATATCTTATTTTAATCCGCCGGAGATGGAGAGGAATATGTCATGCTTAGACATAATACTTCTTGAGGAATTTGTCATTGACAGGCATCAATTTCAAATCTCTATTAAGCTTAGTGAGCCTATAGGCTCCTTTGGAGAAGTCTCCACCACATAAGGACCTTCCCATTTAGCTTAGAATTTGCCTTTGCTCTTATGGGTTGTGATCATAGGTCTCCTTAATGAAAGGACCAATTCACCGACCTGGAATATTCTTTTCTTGACTTTTTGATTAAAAGCTCTGAAAATGCGTGCTTGGTATAGCTCAATACACTATTGAGCGTGCAGACACTTTTTATCCAATCCTTCTAATTTTTGCATGCACAATCGATCAGTATTCTCTACTGTTAGCTCATTAGCAATAGCTATTCTAAGAGAAGTAATCTGAATTTTGAGTGAAAGAACTACTTCGCATCCGTAGACAAAAGAGAATGGTGTACAACTAGTTGGAGTTTGAACTATTGTTTGATAAGCCCATAAACAATCCCCGAGTTTCTTATTCTAATCACGTTTGTTGGATGAATCAAACTTTTTAAGGAGTTTGATTATGGTATTGTTGAAGACTTTCGCTAAACCATTGGCTGCTAGATTGTAGGCCATAGATACTATATTCTGGATTCGATTCTTGTCACAGAATCGATAAAATACTTGACTGGCGAATTGTGGCTTATTTTCATGTATTATCCTCCAGGGAACACCGAAAAGATAGATAACATGGTGTTTGACGAAGTTAATTATGTTGGACATCTTAACTTTGATGAGCGGGACTGCTTCTGCCTATTTAGAGAAGTAATCGGTTATTTCAAGTCTAAACCGATGTCCTTTAGAAGAAGATGGGCAGATCGGACCAATAATATATACTCAAGCTTCAAAAGGCCAGGAGGCAGCTGTATGGTGTAAGAACTCTGTTGGTTGGTGGATAAAATCAGCACATATTTGGCATAACTGCATTTACGAGCATTTTCTACGGCATCTTCCACCATGGTGGTCCAATAATAACCTATTCTCCTGAGGCGGTCTTGTAATTTTGGACCTGGATGAAGTGCTCCATAGATGCCATCATGAGCTTCACGGAGTGATTGTCTTGCTTCAGGGTTAGAAAGACAACGTAGCAGCAATCCCTCATAAGAACGACGATACAATATTTTGGATGAGGCGTCATAGTAGAATCAGAGTGAACGTCTTTTAATAGAAGTCGCTTCTTTCGGATTTTCTGAAAGAATTTCATAAATAACATAGTCTATAAAAGGGTCTCTACAATCTTTATCCATGGAGGTTTACTTTATGACGTAACTCTTTTCAACATGCAAGTTATTTTTTGTACAGAATAATTCTCGTCCTGTTAGCATAATTGAGTGTCGTCTCTTTAGGGAAACAACCAATGATGCTGCTAAGCCGGCTAAAGCATCTGCTTTCATATTCTGTAACCGAGGCACATGTTCGATGAAGAATCCTTTGAAAGTAAAATCCAGTTCAATTACTGCTTGATGACAAGGGATGAGGTCTTCATGTCGAACCTCGTACTCTCCCCTAATCAATTTGACTATCAGCTTGGAAGCTCCATAAGCTTCTAGATATTCTATGTCCAATTCTTTAGCTAATTGGAGTCCAATGAGTAGAGCATTGTATTCGGCCACATTATTGGAACATGGTTCGCTGAGAGAATATGCTCGATGAATGAGTAGTTTGTTAGGAGATACTAGGACTATGCCAACTCCAGCTACTATATTGCCTTTGGGTCCTATTCTTGATGTGCCATCAAAGAATAGTTGCCAGGTGTCATCTCCCATGGCCATATTAGACTCTAAGACTTCATCTGGGATGTTATCGTACAGCTTAGAAGTTTCTGGTACAGGATGAGCTTCCAGAAAGTCAGCTAGCGGTTGACCCTTTACTACTTTTTGCGTGACATATATCATATCATAAGGTGATAGCAATATTGTCCATGTGGCTAAACGGGAATTGAGTATGCTTGGATTGGTTATCAATACTTGGAAGGGATTCACTCTGGATATGACATGAATGGTTTGGCATGACAAGTAATGTTGTGTTTTCTAAATAGCAAACATCAACGCGAGGTATTCTTTTTCCACCGGATTGTATCGATATTCAGTGTCGACCATCATGCGAATGAGATAATAGATCGCCTATTCATGACCTTCGTTACTCTTCTATGCAAGAAGAGCTCTCATGGAGTGATCCATTGCTCGAACATACAACAAAAATAGTTTTCCTATGATCGGAGACACCAGAACTAGCAGATTTGTTAAATATTGTTTGATGTTGTCAAATGCTTGTTAACATGCTCCGTTCGAGACAAAGGATATGCCTTTCTTCATTAACTGAGTGAAGGGTCGACATCGTCCCGAAATATTGGGGATGAATCTCCTATTGTATGCTCGATGGCCTTACAGACCACGACGTTCTTTAAGATTACGTAGAGGCTGCATTTCGAGGTTAGCTTTGATTTTATTGGGATCAATGTGAATACCTTTGGAGGTTATAACAAATTCGAGAAATTTTTCACTAGAGACTCCCATAAAGATTTAGTCGGATTCATCTTCAATTGGTGGTAGTGCATAAATTCGAACACAGTCTTCAAATTTTGAAGATGATCATCTTTAAAACGACTTTTGACATCAATATCATCCACATAGCATTCTACTATTTTTCGTAAATACTTCGAATTTTTTTTACTCATTGCTCGTTGATACGTTGCACCCACATTCTTTAAGCCGAATGACATGAATGTATAATAGTAAACTCCTAATGGTGTACTAAAAGAAGTCTATTTTTCGTTATCAGGTGATATCTTAATTTGATTGTATCCAGAGAACCCATCCATAAAAGACATACGTTCAAATCTGATGTATTGTCGATCATGACATTTGTGATGGGAAGAAGAAATTCATTTTTTGGACAGGCCAAGTTCAGATCTCGATAATCTACGCAGACCCAGACCTTTCTATTTTTCTTCATAACTAGAACGTCATTGGCTACCCAGTCAGGATGTTGCTCTTTTCGAACAAAGTCGCATGCTATGAGTTTCTTGACTTCTACTTCAATTGCATCCATCATATCCTGACGGAATCGCCATTGTTGCTGTTTTACCGGTTTAGCATTCAAAAAAATATTGAGCTTGTGTATGACTATTTGAGGATCTAGGCCAAGCATATCCTCGTAACTCTAGGCGAAGACATCTATATACTCATTTATTAGCTGGAGTAAAGCGTGTTGATCTTCTTCAGAAAGACTATTGCTAATAAAAATTGGTCTTGGGGAAGATTATTCTCCTATATCAATTTGGACTATTTCATCCTCTGTAGGTGGTTCACATTGCTCAAACTGAATCTCCTATTGAGTATCCATTCGTTGTGCTCTTGGATCGTTCTCCAATGGTTCCAATAGTTCGGTGCCTTTATCATCTGGGGCAATTGACACCATATTTACATAGAAAGTCTGTTTGAATACGTCACCCATGCTTTCATCAAAATTCCACAATGATGAGTCAGATGAATAAGAATGTATCTCTTCTTCTAATTCTGAATTTTTAGGACTTGTTGGTGGTGTAACATATTCCAAACCACAACTAGTCCGTTGGTAAAATATTTTTGGCTTGCCTTTGGAGATCAATAACGTATAGGGGTCCGTATGCCTTTTTTCATAATTTAGTCCCAAACCAGATTTCAAGTTGTAGCCCATCCTTTACATAATGTTCTTGGCCGATTGGCTGTAATGATACAATTATATCTTCTCAATATCCTCGTCATAATCACTAGCCTGCATGCCCTTTTTGTTTATAGCTTTGCCAAAAATTAGCTGATATTGCGTGTCCTATCTTGCTGGGACTATAAAGTATGCAACCTCATATTGTTCATATAATGAACTATATTGGAATGTAGATGCCACGAGTATGGACAGAGGTTCGTGGAGATTTATGCAGGTTGATGTCGAGAGGCTTCGAAAGAGTTAGGCGAGTAGTACCTCATTTGACTCGGATTATCAACGACTCTTCTTTTGGGGTATCTTCAGCTTCATCACTAGCTTGATTAGCTTCTTATTTCATATACTCCGGTGTATAGAGTACAGACTCAGCGAAATAGGCTTCGACACCTTTGAATGGGTTGAGGTCAGCTACCTATGTTTTGACTTCTCCCCTACTGTTCATATGTTTGAAGCATTGGTGTAGCGTGGAGGGCACAATTTTATGCTCGTGTATCCAATGTTGTCCCAGCAAAATATTATAGGATACGTCAGATTCAATCACATAGCATGTTACTTCAGTACTTAGATCAACTATCTGAATTTTTAGGCGTATCTTTCCCAACGGTTTATTCCTTCCAGCGTTGAAGCCTAGAATGGTAGTGCTAGTAGCAGACAGGTTATGCTTTGATATCTTCAATCCACTCAGTAGGCTTATAGGAATGATGCTGAGTGAAGATCCAGGGTCGATGTGAATCCGTTCACCTTAATAGATCCGATGTAACTGATATAATATAATGGTTTGTCATGCTGATTATCTTTGAGTAGGATATCATCTTGGATGAAGGTGATGTTAGGAATATTCTCGATCACGCTGTGGCATTGAGGAAACGCTAATGGATCTTCATCAGGAGTCTTGAGTTGAGCTAAGCATGAGTCTGCATGTATCGGAGCTTTGCTCAATGCTTTACGAGTCTCATTCGACAAACGAAGTAACTCAAATATGGAAAGCCGGGCTGGGGTATTGGCCAGTTATGCCAATATATCAAAATTGTAGGAGTTTTTAAGTCCTTGGGGTACATTCTTCTTCAAGGATTTTTCGAAGCGTACTTCTTTTTATTTTTCTTTCTCTGTCGTAGTAAGCTTCGAAGGACCAGGTTCGGTTGTGACCAGAGCAACAGGAGTAGGCGAAGTAGAAAGAGTGTCAAATATCTTTCGTGACAGATTTGTAAGTTTTATGATAATATTTACCAGACCCGGTACCCATCATGGCTTCTTTTTGGGCATCGGAGAGAGAAGTACCATGTTACAAGTCTTGAGTTTCTTTTTATCATGTCCCTGTTTAGAGCGAGTCTGTAGGCTAGTTTTATCGTAACCCAATCCACTACGGGATTTATTGGACTGCCCTTGGAGTTGTAGAGGAATACGTTGCCCCTTGTCAAAGTTTAAACCTTCAGCTTTCTAGAAGTCATACCCCATATTTTGTATCAAACGTACAGATTGTCGACTGTATTGATGAAATTAGGGACGATCCTCCTCAAGCATTTGAGTTGAGGTCGATGCTCTATTTGTTGTAGCAGGAGAAAAAAATTGTGTAGGAACACCTTCATAAGTAATAAAGATTTTTTGTGCTCTATACAGCTGAATACTGTCAATCATGGACCATTGTCGGTGTGTCAAGCGAAGCTTGCGAGTAGAGCTTGTTGGGGTAATATTCAAATTTTAAAATCAGCTCTCGAGAGATACATCTTCTTGATGTTGATCTTGATCTCTGTCTGAGTGATGATATGGAGAAATTATATTGCTTGATTTATACTTCTTACCCTTCTTGAATTTTGAATTGGAAGATGTTGCTCCCTGGTCCCAATCTGGCAGCAGGTCGGGATGAATCCACATAATATCGCCATGATCTGTGGTAAGAGGTACCAACCCCTCTGTTTGACTTTGTGGAGACAGAAGATTTACCATTTTTATCGTAGTTCGGGGTATAGGAATGACATCGCTTGGGACTTCTTGTGCTGGAAAATCGTCGAATTGAAGAGACACTATATTGGCGGTGACCGTCTTCCCCTTATTGTAAAAGGTGATAGCTTTAGCATCTATCAACTGTTAGATTTTTCTTTTCAAGACATAACAAGCCTTGGTAGGATGAAGTACATACCGATGGTATAAGCAGTACTTTGGTTCATCTATTTTACCGATTTTATTTGGTCGCTTGATGTTAGGCAACTGCAACTTGTTGCTTTTATCAAGCATTAAAAAATGTTGTGGATATCACTCTTGTCAAAGAAATATTCTTCCTTAGGCCTGGAAGACTCTGGAGGCTTTTGTGATGGAGGGGAGGTTGGTGGCTTTGACATGTTTATTGCCAATACCTTATTTTCTTTACTGTTGTAATTATTCGCATTGTTGGAGGGACGCTTTATGTCATGCCTCGGTTGTTTCGGATAATAAACGAGAGAGAATATGGAAAACGAGGTCTTATACGAAAACCCGCCTTTTCTTCGGTGTTTACAAACAAGATTGTACAATTAATCCTATACGAGGATGTCTAAGTACAATTTATTTAATCTGGGTAAATATTACTATAGGTGTCTGATCTGCAGTCGATCACTTTAGTCCTTGGACCACACGATGTTGAAGAAGTGCCGTGGAAGACAGAAAGCAGCTTCGAAGGTTGCTAAAGAGGGTGGATGCTTGATGCCAAAGTCGTCGATCCCTTCTCTTTGCCTGAGCTCTGGATTCTTCTCTCTCTCTACCTCCAATTTCCCACCTTTTCGACCTTTTTCCTCATTGATAGAGGTCTCTATTTATAGAGTTTTTAGTGACAGTGACCACTTAGTCGGCGTAGAAACCGAGTAGTGGAAAGTACAGCACTATTTTATACGACGGTTTAAAATAACCAATACCTGCGTATAGATGACATTTTGAGTGAGCATGTGACGCACGTCCAACTAAGGGACAGAACGCGTATATCTGCTGCGAAGATCACGGCGTAGAAGCCACGTAGGTAGTTATCCCTTGTGTAGAAGAGGTTGGCGTAGAAGCCAAATGACTGTCACCATGGCGTAGAAGCCAAGTAGGCATAGAAGCCGAGTAGGCATAGAAGCCGAGCAGACGTAGGAGCCGAGTGGGCATGGAAGCCGAGTGGGCATAGAAGCCGAGCAGGCGTAGAAGCCGAGCAGGCGTAGAAGCCGAGCAGGCATAGAAGCCGAGATGATGTGGACGTTTTAGCCAGAATTACGGCTCATGGAGATATAATCAAATCTCTTGCATTAAATGCAAAGATCTGCCCCCATCCTGCACATTAAATGCAGAGACTTGTCTTTAAGATTTGCCATCATTCTGCGCATTAAATGCAGATACGTGCCTCGAATCCTGTACGAAGAGTAACTGCTGACGTGGCGGTCAGTTTGCCTTCTACGGAGCGTAAGAAGCTCACGTCTGCTTGTGTAAAACTGGACAGCGTATTCCCTTATATGCGTAAGAGTAGTTTACGCAAAGGGGATGTCACTAAACGACGGTTCGGTGACATTTAATCAAATCTCCTGTATTAAATGCGAAGATCCGCCATTATCCTGTACATTAAATACAGAGGCTTATTTTGAAGGCCTGCCACCCTTCTGTGCATCAAGTGCAGAGACGTGCCTCGGGCATCTGTCAGTATTCGGCACTTTAAATGCAGAGACGTGCCTCGAGAAACTGTCACCGCTCTGCGCATTAAATGCAGAGACGTGCCTCGAGCCCTGTACGAAGTGCAGCTTTTGACGTGGCAGGCTGTTTGTCTTCTGCGGAGCGTAAACAACTCACATTTGCCTGTGTAAAACTAGGCAGCGTATCCCTTTATATGTGTAAAAGTGGTTTACGCAAAGAAAATGGCAGTAAATGACAGCCTGGGTTGCAGTACCGTGCCATCATTATACCCGTCGCATGGGTAGTCCTTCAGTACTCTTTGTCAGGAGTCCAGACGTCAGGTTCATTGCATGATCTGACAGGTTCATTTCGAAGGATACGAAGCGTTCCTCGTACACTTTAATGCCGTATTGAAAGCGGATGAGTTTTACGCCATAAAGACGATGAAGCACCTCTGTTTATGCTGAAGCAGCCTGGACACACTGCATTACGCGGATGGTCCTTGAGCCTATATTTTTACGCTGTGCTCAGCGGAAAAGCTCTGTTGCATGTTTGATGGCTCTGAGGTCCTCTGTTTACGCTGCCCTGCATCAACATGCTGCGTATAGCTATCCAGCGTATTTTTTATGCTTCTACAAGACCCCCTTCAAAGCTTTTAAATTCCTCGTAATTTGAAATGCTTTGAATGAAGCATGAACCGTTCCTCGTAACTCTAAACGCTCTGAGTGGAGCCTGAAACGGTCAAGCCTGACACGTTCTTTCATGGCTGACTTTATGGCGGAGTTATTGGGGATCGGTGTGATCTCTTTCGCCTATAAAAAGGCTGAGGAGTTTTCCTGTTCTTCCCACACTTCCTTCACCACACAGAGATGATGGCCGGAGTTCATCGGGTCGATTTGAGGAAGAAGGACACCATGTTCTTCCAGCATGTAAGGAGCCAAAAAAGACGGCGTCTTCGAGCAAATGTCCTCTGCAACGATGGATCATGGAAGGATATCATAGCCTCATTTGCTCGGGATAATCAGCAACTTTGTATGGTGGTTCTTCGGAAGAGAGGAAGGGTCGTATTTTACCATGCTGCTTGCAAGCGGTACCTTCTCACGTTACCTCCGTAGACGAGAGCAGATAGACTAGCTCTGTCCAGGATTGAGTTGGGTGAAATATCTCAACTCAATCTGTCACGGCGTTGGATGTAGGAAAGCAAATTTATCCTACTTTTCTGTTGGAGGATGGGTCTATGCCCAGTTTTGTATCCTCCCGCCGTTGACCAATATGAAAGTCAGTTTGCGGTTACCGACTGACTGCTGGAGAAGATGGATGAAGAATTTTGCCCATGCGAGAACCTGGCAGAACAAACTCTGGGCGCGATCTTTAAATAAAAATGGGAAACCCTTTGTAGACGGAATTTTCCTCATATGTAACCATGGAAACAAAGAAAAACTCTTGTAGACTGAATTTCCCTCATATGTAATCATAATTTTAATAAGATCGTCTTATTCTTTGCATATGATCATCTTGCCATACTTTGATGTGAAGTCTGAATATGTGTAGCTTTGACACGTCTGATAACTTTATGCTGACTCTGTTAGAAAGAGTGCTAGGTCCTGTCTTGTCTTTTACGCATAACTAAAGATGCGCAGAAAGCCGCTTTAGCAGTCGAGTGTTCGAACTGTCCTGCTGTTAGGAATGAGGAACCGCATAGAATTCTGAACTGTTTTTACTTCTGATAAACATAATCCTTGTTCAGACCATCGTCTTCAAGAATGATTTCTCGAAAATCCCTTAGAACAGGGCGAGAAATGGCTATCAAAAACTGAGTCGCCATCTTGAACTGTTAGACGAAATATTCAGACTAGATTCTGGATGAACTTCGAATCGACCCATGAAGAAGAGTAACTTTCAATGTTTGAACTCTGTATTCCTTAGGTACTTGGGATATTTTGAGTTTAAGAAAGAGTATCTTCTGTGTGAACTCCTGTAATTGACCGCCTTGAGAATCGTTCAGATGTACGCGTACTTTGGCCGGCGTATCTTTCATATGTGCAGAAAGTCATAGAATCATGAAATCATAAGTTTGCAGCCTCTGAGCGTAAACTAAACGCCACCGAGCGGAAAATCATAGACTTGTAGTTCCTGAGCATGAAGTCGTAGGTTTATAGCCTCTCGAGCATAAAAGCTACCGAGCATGAGAGCATCCGGGCGTAAAACCATAGACTTGTAGCCTTTGAACGTAAAACCGTAGATTTGTATCTGTCGAGCGTAGAAAGCTTATTGGCACAGAACTGTAGATTTGTAGCCTGTGAAAAGGAAATCTTTCGAGCGTGAAGTTGTGGATCTGTTGCCTCTGAGCGTAAACTAAACGCCACCGAGCGTGAGGTCATAGATTTGTAGCTGCTGAGCGTGAAGTCGTAGGTTTGTAGCCTCTCGAGCGTAAAAGCTACCGAGAACAAAGGCATCCGGGCATAAAACCATAGACTTATAGCCTGTGAGCGTAAAAACGTAGATCTGTAGCTGTCGAGCGTAGAAAGCTTCTTAGCGTAAAAACCACGAATCTGCTTTGCGCGAAAACGTTTCGAATTTCGCTAACTGTTCGCCTTCTCTGAGTAATAGGCTGACGTAGTACCCAATCATAACCGAATATTAATTAGGAGATTTGGTTCGAGATTCGAGGAGTCCATCCGAACTCTATATATACCCCAAGTTTCTGAGAGAAAAACTTTTCATCCGTCTTCTGCAAAAGAAAGCCTTCGACTGTTCGAGTTCTTCTTCGTTTCTTCTCCGAGATTTCAAAGTTTTCAGTAATGGCCTTGAAACAATCCTCCTCCTCTAAGGGAAAGAAGGTTGATTCTTCTTCTCGTTCTTCTGCTCAAGTGAGAGCGTCTTCGGTCGGGCAAGGCAAACTTCATTCTGAGCGAAGTATCCCGCCGACGAGCAGTGCACCCGGCCTTAAAGGTAGAGTTTTTTTGGGACAAAAAAGAACGACTGAAAATCCTTCGCACACGTTGTACGTGACCGCACTAGGTCGTCTTCTGTGCTGATAGCCTCTTTGAGGAAGATGATGCACAGAGACGTTTCATATTTTATGCCCACATTTCTAATGTGTCAGCGCAAAAACTCCATATTTTCGCAGTCAGGCGTAAAAGCTTTGACTGTCGAAAGTTGGAGTATAAAATTTGAGTGTTACGCTTCTGGATGAAGATTCTGGCGTAATACCTCAACTTTATCAGTCTGGCATAAAGCACAGACTGTATACTGCCAGCCTTGAACTTTACGTTTTATGAAATGGATTCCAGCGTAATGGTCAAGTTTTTACGGTCTTGGCGTAAAGCACAGACTGTTGATTTTTGGCGTATGCTGTAAGGTCTGTAATGTCTAGTTATAGGGACTGATGTGTTTTTCTTGCACTCTTGCAGTTGACTTGCATGTGTCTCCGCTAGCCGATGTGATGGGTTCTGCCACCGGGATGCTGTACTCCAACTATCTGGAGGATTTGTCACACGTGACATTTCCTATCTACGGGCCCCAGTATCCCGAAGGAAGGAAAATTTTGATATCGGCTCAGGGCGAGCGAACGCTGCTGAACTTGATCAACGGGGAGCCCCTGACGTACATAGACGGGGACCAGTATCTAAAGTCGGCTTTCCTCTTCGGGGACATGATTGACAAGCAGTCCCAAACGAAGCCCAAGAGAGAACTCTGGGTTTTTCCTGCCGGGAGCTTGGTTTTGTATCTGCCCAAGATGCCGAGAGACTATCCCATCTCGGTTTTCTTTCATGCTATACATCCCAGGAGGATGTCGTGGACGCTGACTCCCGATCTTCAGGGCAAGACGGGGAAGATCTTTTATCTGAAAGGAGCTGACCAGGGGTCGTTTGTCAGCCGCCCTACCGGCAATGTGACGATGTTCAGGGGACTGTACCCGGGCAGTGTCCCGAGTGAAGACAGTTTAGTGATCCAGCCGGTCCAATAACCGACTTTCTGTAATAATTTTATGGGGCACGGGGGAGTATACCCCAAGGTGAACCCTCGGTGCGGTGGGTGGATCACCCCTACAAACCTTCGATGGGCTCGCTTAGCTGATTGGGCCCTGAAGCATTTTCAGACCGAGTTGGAGAGCATTGGTCTATTTGCAGCTGTGAGTACCACCAGTGTTGGGTTACCTCCTAATCCCAACCTGTTTCTGGCACTGATGGAGCGATATATTTCGCTCACCGGAACTTTCGCCACTCCACTGGGGGAGTTGGGATTGGCCCTCCATGAGATGGCAGAGATCTCGAGACTGCCGATGGGGGATACTCCATATGAAGAGTATGTTCCCACGAACCGGGAGCTGGGGGATTCAGACTCTCGGGTAGTGGAGGTGTACCAGGAGTTGATGTGCCACTACCTCGCTTGCACCGCTTTTTATGGTGAGCCCTCAGATTTGGCTCACATCAATAAATGGACGTCCTACCTCTTCTTTCACCGGTCCAGGACTGCTAAGCTAGAGAAGGTATTGGAGGGCAAGGATCAGCCTGTGAATCCTCTGAGCGTGCTTAATGCTCAGGTAGTCGACAATCTCATGGTAGACGTTGGGACTCCGAACTTGATCCTCGACGAAGGGATAGGACAATATCCTGTAGGCACTAAGGCCTATAGTTATTTGAGGCGCTGCCGCAGGCCTCTGTCCAGGGAAGCTCAACTGACTGACTTCCTCTCTATATGGCTGCGCCGACTGGTGGTACCTGGCATCGCATCTGTGGGCCGCATTCACCGTAACACGCTATGGCCTGCAATGCGTCTGGTGTTCGGGGCAAGACTGGGCTTACTCCCTGCCATGGTGTGCCGCATTCAAGCTAGCCTGAGGGCCATGACTGACGGGCTGCTCGCCGATGAGACTCGGCGTGATAGCTTTCCCAGGGTAGAATTACCATACCTGTATTTGATGGGATGGTTAATTCTTCACAACCCCAGGGTTATGTCTCCCGGCTCCGGCAGCAGTTCGGGGGCTAGTTTCTTGTTAAACTACCAGAAATCTTCCTGGAATGTGACCACGGTTCTAGACTGTCGGCGGGTGCTGGGCTTCAGTCACAGTTGGAAGCTCTTCTGCACTGTCCCCTCTGTACATCAATCAATCAGGGATTAGGCTTGAGGATTCAGGTAGAGAGAAGACCAATCTTTCTCCTGAAGCCTTTAATTGGTTGGTCTGCATTAGACCTTCCCATTTACTGTACAGTAGTGAAGACCATTGCTTCTTGGAGCCCTACCTGCTTAGTCGATTTGCCAGGCAGTTTGGGTATGATCAGTTGCACGTGGGCAACGCCGTCACCAGCTTTCGGTCCAGGGATGGACTCATTGATGGAGCGAGAGGCTGGCGATACTTCATCATGGGTTGCACTGGAGCAATTTTTACTGTGCCGGTCATTACACTCTCCACGGAGCTGCGCATCCTGCACTTGTATGCCCAGTTCTATGTGGCAACGAACACCTTCCATCGCGATTTTGATATACATGGAAGTTTTAGGGTGCCCTCTTCCAAGTCTGGGGGAAGAGTCGAAGTCCCTTCGGTTTCTTCCGACGAGGGTGAGGAGTCTGTCAATCCAGACGAGCCTCTGTTGGAGGTATCGAGGGGTGAAGTACCTCTGCCTGCAGGTGCTTTGGTAATCTTCGGGAAGCGAAGGGCTCCTGCTCCGAAGGAGACTTCCCCTCGCAAGAGGAAGAAGAAGACGGTTAATCGTCCTCTCCGGATTCCTGGTATTGAGGCTCCTGGAAGTGAGCCTGCATCTCCCCATGTTGGGGATGATTCTTTGATTGGAGGTTCCTCGCCTTTTAGAGAAGGAACCTCTACAGTTTCGGCTGGTGGTGCCGGAGAATCTCTGCTGGAGGCCGCCGTCGCTGCTACTGCTTCAGGTAATGGAACGAGGTCGCCTTCGGGGCTGAGTACTATAAGATTCCGTATACCTTTATGCGGATCGGCATCGGGAGGGACCCCTGCCGTGCCTGTAAGCGCACCTGGCGAGATTCCAGATGATGAGCCTCGGTTGGAATTTGACGAGGACCTGGAAGACTATTTGCCAGCGTCAGTTAGCAGACCCCTTTCTCCAGGTATGACAGCTTGCTTAGCATCATTAAGAAATGATTTAGCTGTACTGGCCGCAGATGCGACATATATGCTGTCGGCCATGGGTAAATGTCGTCTTTACGCCTCTTTTTAGAAAAGTTAATATCATTTCGATACTAACTTCCTTTCGTCCTCTTTTCAGGGGAAGACCTCTTCGGGGAGGGCAGTGTAGATGCGCCCTTCGGCTCTGTGTCAGGTCCTGGCGGCGACACGGAGGTGGCTGATTTTGAAGAGGAAACATCTTCGGGTGCCGGCTCGCCTGTCGACGAGATTCCGATATCTCAAGAGGAGGACGAGCCTGTCATTGCGACAATGCCTCCTTTGAGTATGCTGGTATCTTCGTCCGGTGTTGGCGCTTCTTCTTTTGTCGCACCACCTGTTGAGGCGACGGCCGTGGCGACATCGTCTGCGATTGTTCTTGGAGGGGGACTCGCCAATATCGAGGCCACTTCCGGCGTCTATTCGGATCTAGCTGCGCTGACCGAGCAGTACACTGGTATCTTCTACACCACTTTGAAAATGTTAATATCAATGGTGTTGGCGAAGAATCTGAGCTTTGCGTCGCTGAAGAGGTCCTCCCGGTCCGCGATAGTGCCGATCCGAGAATTCGACGACACTGGGGTAGCTGATACGCTGGAGGAGATAGTTAATGGTTTAGAGCAACCCATTAACGAATACTCGCAGCTAGCTCGAGACAGTGTTGAAGATCTGGTCCAGGCTAGGTACGACTCCATGACTGCGCGGCTTGCCGAACAGATGGCAGGCCTAAATAAATCCATCCAGACACATCAGCAGGAGATGGATGAAGGAAAAGCCGTCCTGGAGGAGGCCATTTCTCTTCAAACGAAGTGCCAGGCCGAGCATGAAGGGAATGTAGCGAGGGTCCGCAGGCTGGAAACAAAACTCGCTCAGGCAAAGGAGTGGGCTTCTCAGTCGTCGAAAGCTCTAGTTGTGGCGGATGGCCGATTGGGCGTAGCACAACAGAACTTGGCGCGTGCAGGAGTCGCCCGTGCTGGTTTTCTTCGGGCTAGAGCCGAACTGTCCCTCCTGAGCAATAATGAGGCACGGCTGGAGCGGGCTCGCTCTGATGTCTTGGATTCCAGGACTGAGAAGATGGCCATACTGGCGCAGCAGCTTCGCGACCTGACCGCTCCCCCAAAATGATGTACTTTTGCTTTTGCTTTTCAATGTACTTTCGCTCCTTTTTGGGAATAATAAAGAGGCTTTCATCTGACTTTGTGGACCCATCATTTTGGAATATAAATGACAGGTTTGGGTGAAAGTGATATTAGAGGTAATATGGACGTGATATACTCTCGGTAAGTTTTAGCAGGATATATCTATTCAGAGCTTATATGGACATGATAGAATATGATCCAACTAGTTTCGTTTTGGAAGTAGTTTTGTCAGAATGAGGTTTTCGCCATATTCCACTTGAGCAGAGGAGGTTAAGCATAGTACCTTTTCAGGAATTTGCCATTGATAGGAGCCATTAACAGGTCTCCATTAGGCTGGGCTAACCTGTAAGCGCCGTTTGAGAACGTCATCTCGATCACATAAGGGCCTTCCCATTTGGGCTGGAATTTTCCCTTACTTCTGTGAGTAAGAATCATCGGCCTTCTCACAGCTAAAACTAGCTCGCCGACTTTGAACACCCTTTCCTTCACTTTTTGATTAAAAGCTCTGGAAATACGTGCTTGGTAGAGCACAATGCGCTGTTAAGCTTGGAGGCATTTCTCGTCTAATCCTTCTAGCTCTTGAAGCCTTAACAGGTCATTCTTTTCTTGAGTCAACTCATTAGTCACGGCTATCCTGAGTGACGGAATTTGGATCTCGATAGGGAGAACTGCTTCGCTCCCGTAGACTAATGAGAATCGTGTGCAACCTGTTGGTGCCCGTACCGTTGTGCGGTATGCCCAGAGACATCCTCCCAGCTTCTCATTCCAATCCCTTTTGTTCGAAGAGACGAACTTCTTCAAGAGCTTGATAATGGTTTTGTTGAAAGCTTCCGCCAAACCATTAGCAGCAGGATTATATGCCGTAGAGGCGATATTTTGTATCCGATTTTTATCGCAAAATCGATAAAACGTTTGGCTGATGAATTGAGGCCCATTGTCATGGATTATCCTTCGGGGTATCCCGAAGCGGTAAATGACGTGATGCTTGATGAAGCTGATCACATTTGATGCCTTCACCTCAGCAAGAGGGATCGCCTCTGCCCATTTGGAGAAGTAATCCGTGATGGCCAGTATGAACCGGTGACCTCTGGAAGAAGACGGGTGAAGAGGACCAATGATATCCATACCCCATGCTTTGAAAGGCCAGGACACAACCGTAGGATGTAGATATTCGGGAGGTTGATGGATAAAGTCTGCATGGACCTGACAGGCTCTGCATTGTCTTGCATACTTTATTGCATCTGTGATCATAGTAGGCCAGTAATAGCCCATTCTCCTGATGCGATCCTGTAGCTTAGGACCGGGTTGATGCGCTCCGCATACGCCGTCGTGGGCTTCACGGATAATCCGCTGTACTTCATCACCAGAGAGACATCGTAATAATAGTCCGTCATAAGACCGACGATATAGACATTGTGATGATGCGTCGAAATAGAAGCGTAATGATCATCTTTTGACGGACACTGCTTTTTTAGGATCTTCTGGCAAGATTTCGTATGCTACGAAATCTATAAAGGGGGCTCTCCAGTCTCTCTTGGAAGGATCTGTGTCCACAGCGTAGCTGTGTTTTATGTGAAAATTATTTTTCACACAGAATAAATCTCTGCTAAGAAGGATTACCGAATTCTGCCTTCTTATAGGGGTAGCCAAATCTGCAGCTAGGCTCGCTAAGAGAATATGCTCGGTAGATGACGAGCTTATCAGGAGTAACCAGGACAATTCCTACTCCCGAGACCACGTTTCCCCTGGGACCAGTTCTGGAGGCACCATCGAAGAACAGTTGCCATGCATCACTTTTCATTGCGGAATTACATTCTGCAACTTCGTCGGGAATGTCCTCGTACAGTTTGGAGGCCTCCGGGATCGGATGAGAAGCTAGGAAGTCAGCCAACGCTTGGCCTTTGACGGACTTCTGGGGGACGTACACCATGTCATACGGTGTTAATAACATCGCCCATGTCGCGAGTCGAGAATTAAGAACACTTGGCTTGTTCATCAGTACCCGAAGAGGATCGATCCTGGAGATGATGTGAATGGTTTGGCCTGTGACATAGTGTCGCATTTTCTGAATAGCGAACATCAGAGCCAAGCATTCTTTCTCCACTGGATTGTACCGGTGTTCGGCTCCGACCATCATCCTGCTGAGGTAGTAGATAGCCTGCTCGTGACCCATCTCGTTCTTTTGTGCGAGAAGAGCTCCCAGAGAATGATCCATCGCTCGAACATACAGCATGAATGGTCTTTCTATGACAGGAGGCACCAGAACTGGCGGACTAGTGAGGTAGCGCTTGATATCACCGAACGCTTGCTGACAGGCTTCGTCCCATACGAAGGATACACCTTTCTTCATGAGACGAGAAAATGGCTGACATCTCCCAGAGAGGTTGGATATGAATCTCCGGATATAAGCCAGACGACCTTGAAATACCCTGAGTTCCCTTAGATTGCGGGGCGGTCGTATTTCTAAGATGGCCTTGACTTTATCAGGGTCCAATTGAATGCCTTTGGCGGTAATGACAAATCCCAAAAATTTGCCACTAGATACCCCCAGAAAGGACTTTGTAGGATTCATTTTGAGTTGATGTTGGCGCATTAATTCAAATACTGTCTTCAAGTCTTGGATGTGATTATCCTTGAGGTGGCTTTTGACAGCTGCATCGTTCACGTAACACTCCACTGTCTTGCGTAAATGCTCATAGAATATGTTACTCATAGCCCGTTGGTACGTAGCCCCGGCATTCTTCAATCCGAAGGGCATGACCGTATAGCAATATACCCCCAATGGTGTCCGAAAGGCAGTATACTTCTCGTCTTCAGGATGCATCTTGATTTGATTGTATCCTGAAAATCCGTCCATGAAAGACATACGTTCAAAACCGTATGTATTATCAATCATGACGTCTGTGATGGGAAGAGGAAACTCATCCTTGGGGCAGGCTGCGTTCAGATCTCGTTAATCGATGCAGACTCATACTTTCCTATTTTTCTTCATGACCGGGACAACATTGGCGACCCAGTTGGGATATTATTCTTCACGGATGAAGCGGCAGGCTATCAACTTCTTGATTTTAGCTTCAATGGCGTCCATCATATTCGGGCAAAACCGGCGTTGGTGCTGCTTCACAGGCTTCGAATCAGGCAATATATTGAGCCTATGAGTAGCCACCTTTGGATCAAGGCCTGGCATGTCCTCATAATTCCACGCAAAGACGTCAATATATTCTTTTATCAGCTAGATAACTTCTTCCCTTTCTGCTTCGGAAAGATTGTTACTGATAAATATCGGTTTTGGTGAAAGTTCATCCCCAACGTCAATCTGGATAACTTTGTCTTCGGTGGGAGGTTCTCTCTGCTCGAAGCGGAACTCCCATTGTGTATCCATTTGCTGAGCCCAAGCGTCATTCTCAAACAGTTTAGATTCTTGTTCGTCTCATTCGAAGAAATCCGTCACTACCATATTTACTGATAATGTTCGCTCGAGAGCATGAGATGAGTCGGAGGGCGCTGAGCCATTTTTAGAGGAGGAAAAGATATCCTCGTTTGACTCGGGAGTTGCGAGGGAGGTGGTATACCCTAACCCGAAACGAGTTCGTTTATAGTAGGGATCGCCGTGCAGCGGCATTCGTCTGCCTTTTCCGTAGTTGAGACCCGGTTCCAGCTTCAAGTTATAACCTATATTTTGCATAATCTTCAGAGCTTGCGGGTTGTATCTGTGAACCTGTATTTTACCGGCATCGTCGTCGGAAGAATCCTCTTGCACAGTCGGTTCATTGCGCATGCGGCCGAAGACTATTGAATGCTGACTGCTGCAAGTAGGAGGGACAATGAAGATAGAATCCTCATGCGGTCCATATGTCGTGGTGACATTGGATGATGACGCCACTTACCATATATACGGATGATAGGAATCTATAGCTTCCAAGAATTTTTGCGCTATAGGTTCTATATCGTCGTAGGGGGCGGATTCCTGATTTAGAATTTGGGCGTCAATATACTGGAAAAGAGGATGTTTATTATCATCTGAAACTCTGTTCCCGGTTGTATTTACATCACTCGGCTGCCTGTTGCGTCGGAGGTGGATGACCAAGGGTGGAGGCTTCTGGTTCAAAGTGATCACTAGAGGATCACCCCCTTTTCCTGACCTGGTCTCGTTCAGGTGGATAGCCATAGGCTCTATGGCTTTTGTACGAGTAGTTCGTCCTTTCACCTTGATAGACAGAGGTTGCTCGGCAGAGGGTTCTTCTGGCTCCCGGTGGGATTCCTTCTCTGCTTCGGCTGACACCTCTTCCGTGCAGTCTTGAGAGTACAACACGGATCAGAGTAGTAGGATTCTACTCCTTTGAACGGGTTCAGGTCAGCAATCTCCGTTCGTACTATTCCTCGGGCGTCTACATATTTAAAGCATTAGTGTAGAGTTGAAGGAACGATGTTGTGGTCGTGGATCCAAGGTCTATCCAGCAGAATATTGTAGGACACCTCTGAATCGATGACGTAACATGTAGCCACCGATCTGAGGTTGCCAATCTGGATCCTCAGGCGAATTTTCCCCAACGGCTTACTTCTTCCAGAGTTGAAACCCACGATCGTAGTGGTGGTGTAAGCCAATTCGCTGGTAGGAATCCTCAGTGGTCTGAGGAGACTATGAGGAATGATGCTGATTGATGATCCCGGATCTATGTGAATCTGGTCGACCTCTATGAAACCGATGTACTCGATGTAATATAGGGGTCTGTCATGCCTGTTATGTTTTAACAGCATGTCATCTTGAGTGAAAGTGATGTTTGGGACCACCTCCATCACACTGTGGCATTGAGGATACGCCACGGGTTCTTCGTCAGGGGACTTGAGCTGGGTCAAGTATGCATCCGCCTGCATCAATGCTTCACTCAGGGCTTGACGAGTGTCATGAGAGTGCCTGAGTAGCTCGAAGATGGACAACCTGGCTGGTGTATTAGCCAGTTGGGCCAGGATGTCGAAGTTGTATGGCTTCTCTAAACCTTTGTTTTGAATGTTTTTCACAGGTTTATCGAAGCGCACTTCTTTTTGCTTCCCTTTGTCCGTCGAACTTGGTCTCGAAGGACCGGCTTCTGGTACGGCGGATTCCGGTTCTGAAGGCTTGTCAGTTGAAGCGTCTGCCGACGTATCTTCCTGGCTGGCTCCATAGTCCTGGAGGTAGGCTTTCCCTGAGCGGGTTCCAGTAGCCAAGACCTCATCTTCTGATGCCGAGTGTACCGTAATCATGTGACACGGTTTGTGCTTTGAGTTCTTTTTAGACTTAGCCTTAGCATCTTGAGTCTCTTTCTCGATCTCTGGCACCAGATCTGGATGAACCCACATAGTCTTGCCTCGCTGGGTAGTTAGTGGTAGCAGGTCATGATTTTGACCTCTAGCTGGAGGAAGATTAACGATGTTCATCGTCGTCCGGAAAATAGGCGTAACACCGTCCGAGATTTCTTGGGGAGGCAGATTGCAAATTGCAGGGAGATCATGTTGGCCGTGACCGTCTTCTCGCTGTTGCGCAGAGTGATGGCCTTAGCATCGATCAGCTCCTGGATCTTCCTTTTTAGTATATAATATGCCTTTGTGGGATGGTGTATGTACCTATGGAAGATGCAGTACTTGGGGTTGTTGGTACTGCCGGCCTTATTGGGCCGTCTCACCTCAGGAAGGGTAATCTTGCCGCTTTTGACGAGACATTCGAATATGCTCGGAATATCGTCGTCATCAAAAGAGTACACTTCAAGGGGCTTGGAAGTCCCAGGTTTCGTCTGCGTGGTAGCCACCGTCTTTTGCCTGGACGTGTTGATCGCCAGAGCTTCTTTACCCTTGGTACCACGAGGATGGTCGATGTTGGAGGATGATCTCTTGCCTTTATCAGAGGCCGAGATCATGATGCCATTATCGCGCCCCTTCTGACTATTCTCCTCCGCGGCTATCGCTGAGATGATGAACGAGGGCCAATCATAGAACTGATATGGTCCTGTGAACACCGAGATCACGGGGAGGAGGTTCTTCCTGCAGATGTCCACCAATGCCGAGTCTGGGACTCCTGGAGGCATTTGCAGAGTGGCTTGACGAAAACGTTCGATGAAAGTGCGAACATTCTCTTTTTTCTTCTGCCTGACTTCGATGAGAGAGGACATAGACATGTACATCCCTCCCTCGTAGAATCTCGTGAAGAACAAAGCCTTGAAGTCTTCAAAGGAAGTAATACAGTTGTCCGCCAGGCTGCGGTACCACTAGTAAGCTACTCCCGAGAGACAGCCCTTGAACACCTGAGTGAGGAGAGCGTCGTTCCCTTGTAACAACACTGTCATCATGCTGAAGTAGTTCATGTATTGACTCGGTGATATTTTTCCCTCGAACAAAGCCATAGTCTGTGGTTTGTATCTAGGAGGGAAAGGGATCTCTTCCCAGATAGCTGGGTAAGGTTGGTTGATTCTCAATTTCTTGAGATGATCATTGTGCTTCAGGGCATCAAATTAGGCTTTCAACTCCCGTACTGCCTGCATCGGATCTTCAGCCGGTAGTGGGACCACGGAGTGATGTGGAATCGATTGCATCGCGACCCCGGCGGGAGGTAATACGTTCTCCGAGTGAGGAAGCGGAGGAACTGCTGACTCCTGATCTAGAACAGGCTCTTGGATCGTGTTGGATGGTGGTAAGTCCACCCCCACGCGTATCTGAGTTGGAGGGGCCGATGCTTGAGCCATGGCAGCTGCGTGTTGAGTTAGCATCATCTGGTACATGTTCTCCATCATGGATTGCATCTCCTTCAGAGACGTCTCCAGTATAGTGATGCGTTGCTCAGCGCTCCCAGACGGGGAAGCTTCCTCGCGCTCATCTCCAATGGCATAAACTCCCATCTCCCTGGGTGTCATTGAAAGATTAGTATAGGTCTCTGTAGAAGTTGACTCTATACTTTCGGCATCTGATTCGGGAAACTGGCGACCCCCAGCATCGGAATCAGAAGAGTACGAAGCTGGTTGTCGCGACCTCGAACGAGTGTTTTGGAACACCCCAGCTTCGGTGTTCCTAAGGAGCATGTTGAATCTCCTTCGGCTCGGAGTTCTAGAGGGATGACGTCTTGAGCCCGACCCTCCTCTAGGTATGTGTAAAGCCATGTTCACAGATGCATGCGTGGGCTCTTCTTCCTGGAAAGATAGAGAGTAGCTCAACTGGTCAAAAACCGACCGTTTTGCTTCAGAACAGTAACAATTAATTATAATCCTATGACTATTACAACAGTGCTTGCTAGGAGGCATAATAGACATGTTGGAAGATCCCCTCTCCTTGCGTTTCTGGATCAGATAATTGCGCAGGTCAGGAGGAGTTACAGAAGAAGATGATGATAGCTTGTTCCTTCTGTTCACATCAGTGGGCATGCGGATGTTGGGAACCATAGTTTTACCTGTGCCACCTATATACAACAGGTTGGCCATCTGGGTGGCGGATAATCCCCGAGGAGGGTGTCTTCCCGCAAATTGAGCCTTCCCGCAAATTGAGCCTTCTTTACGCTAGAGGCTTGTTCCTCCTGGCGTAATTTGGAGCTCTTCTCTGGTTGGCATAAAGCTGAGGATGTCCTCAGTCGGCCATCAGCTTCTCGCGTAATCCGGAGGGCGGGCAGATTGTTCCCTTGCTGGCGTAAAGGCCGAGAAGTTGAGTAGTCCGCCGCTTGCTTTCCCTTGCATAGATTGCAGGGATCATCTGCTTTTCCGCGGAAGACAGATACATTTTTACGCGCAGAGCGCGTTTGTGATTCCTGATTTGGCGCTGAGGCATCATCATAAATTTTGTCTATTCCGCCAGGGACGGGAGACTGAATTTTATGCGCAGAGCACGAAGTAGGCTTCTGGACAAGCGCTGAGGCATTGTCCGAAGTTTCGTCTGTTCCGCCAGGGACGGGAGACTGAATTTTACGCGCAGAGCACGGAGTATACTTCTGTAAACTCCCTCACCCAAAATAGGTATTTGTGTATATTTTATATTATTATATTTATTATAGATGTTGAATTTATTTAGAGTATTCTATTAGTTAATTAGAAAATAAATTTTTTTAGTATATTTACTTATATAAATATTTATTTAGAATTATTTTTAGGCTATTTTAGATTATTGGGATTTTTTCATAATTTTTAGTTAATTAAAAACTAGTAACACTAATTTTCTAAGACTTTGAAGAATTTATTTTATATTCAAACTTAACTAAAAATATCCCAAAATTTTATTTTAGGTTCTAAATAGTCACATATATTTTCTAGAATTGTTTGGGAATTTTCTGAGTATTTTTAGTATTTATTGGGAGTAATTAGGCTAATAACTAATTTTTAGGACTTGTAGAATTTATTGTGCAATCCCAGGAATATATAATGGACCCACGTTATTTTCTAGAGTTTATAATATTATTATATATTTTTTAGAATTATTTCAGAATTTTTGGAATAATTTTAGTATTTATTTTTAGTTATATGGGTAAAACTAATGTTTAGAGCTTCTCCTAATTATAGTAGAAAACTTATGAACATAAAATTATCCCAAGTATTTTTCTAGGGTTTCTGGATTAAAAATATATTTTCTGTAATTTTTCCAGATTTTTAGGATTATTTTTAATATTTATTTGGAGTTATTTAGATTTAAAATGACTTAAATAATGTTTTGATAAAGGCAAATCAAAAATAAATAATATAAATAAAACCATCCAATCAGATTCTGACACGTGTCATCCTATAGATATCCATTCAGCCGCAGGTACATCTCTATATATGTATATAATATGATAACCCTAATTATTCTATTATTTTAGAGAGAGAGATTTTGGAGAATTGCCATCTAGGGTTCCTTCATCTTCCAGAAGCCATTGCGCATAGCTCCGGACTCCAAACGAGGCCTAGTTTCTTGTGTTAGAAAGATATTGAGGTTAGCTTTCTGATTATATAAATTATTTTTCGAAATTATTAGTATTAAATTCTGGAAAATTCGTAGAGGACAGTATGTCTGAAAATAGACGTGTTTCGATGCTTTCGCAATTCCGGGAGAACCCGGAATCAGAATCATGAACCGTTTAAAGTTTCGGAAAGATAATGTCGAGATCATCGACATATATTTTTCCCAGAATTTAATTCGAAGTATTTACATACTGTTAATTCTGTAGAACTTCTAGATCAGAATTTAACCATCGGTGCACAATACAAAATTTGTATGTGCCATAATTTCCAAACGAATTTGAATTCGAATGAGCCGTAAATTCTAGCATATTTTTGATGCTAAAATCTACAAGAAATCATGCATGAAAGTTGAGTTTGTGTCGGTTGACTTTTCGGTCATCAGATCGCCTCGATTTGCGTGCCATAAGTCTCGAGTTGATAAAATTCAATTCTTTGGACAAAATTAGGATTTAACAATAAAATTAGATTATAATAAGATTAAAATACTATTTTAGATTATTTTATTCAGAATTAAAATAGATTAAATGGAGGAACCTATTTACCCACTTTTGTAACCTAACTTGTTTAATTTATGTGACGGGTAGATCGGACGACGCCTTGAGTTGGGACTTCATCCTTTTCAGACCAGGCAAGATACCTTGCCAAGTTGTTTATAGTATTTTGCATGCTTAGTATATTTCTGTATATTTATTTCATTTCTGTTTATTCATTGCATGTGTTGTTCTTTCAGTCATTACTATATATTAGATATGTTGACACACACTTGACACTTAGTATCATCGAGAACAATCATTAGGCATATGGGCTTTAACCACTCTGGTAACACCGTAGTCACTAGCACGCACTATGGTGGTCGTGTCCGATGGTCGCTACCCCCGCGGTATGTCGATTGATGGAGTCACGAGGGTCGCTACCCCCGCGGTATGTCGGCTGATGATGTTCTAGACGGGTGTGTGAGTTATAAGGATTAGATCGAGTAGCCTACCCTTGCCCATACGTCAAAAAGTTGTCCTCATTTGCATTCATATAGATGTCTTGTACAGCGTACTTATTTATTTTCAAATAATATGCATGTTTACTGTATTCAAGTTGGCTCGCTTTTCTGTATCTTGTTACGTCCCTCTGAGGACATGGTCCTCTGCCAGGTATATCTGTTCTTGAGTATTTGCAGGAGCGCAGATTTGGATGGTTATATATGTTTCGTGGATGTCCTCTCTTCGAGCCCGTGATTGCTAGCTGGTATTCTTATATGGTGTTGTTGTGTTGTACTTATTTTATATTTTCTCTTACATTCGAGTTGGTAGTGGATTTGTTTCCATCCAACTATCATCCTTAGATACTTATGTTGAGATCTAGTTATATAGATGTTGGTTATTCATTTATATTGATTTTCTGTGGATGAGATTTAGATTATACCCTGTGACTTGTGACATATGTTTATACCACTTGTGGATTTTATATTCATATTACATCGTACGTATGGGTTTGGTTTCCATATATTGGAGTTGCCATATCCATGCGGCTGGCATGCTTACGTGTTCCTAGTCCTACGTATTTTGGGACTGGGGCATGACATATTTTTGTGGTGGCCCATGCAGGTCGAGAGCATATTGTCTCGGTTACGTTATTGTACCGAACAAGCCTGCACCTAGGAATAGAGTATAGGATCTCATCCACAATTGACTATTATTCATCTTCCTCCTATATGTTCTATCTGAATAATTGCATCCTGCTTGATTCCTGTACTTCCCTAATAGTTCTTTGAGTATAGCCTTCTGCTTGAATATAGGAACCCCTGTTATTAGGATGATAATTATGGTAGCACACCTATTAAGAATACAACGAGAATATAGACACACCACTAAGTTTAGAATATCTAGTGAACCCTAGAATTCCTTATCTCTAGAATTGGTTTACCATTACCCCTTGATGTAATATGAAGACTTGAGAGTAGTATAGACACTACTTGAGTTAGTTAGAAGTTTGACCATAGTGTTTGACCCTAGTATTGAGGAACCAATAGAAATCCAGGGTTAAATATTAGGGCTGGACCTAACACTTATGGTGAGATAATATTAGAACTATAAACTTAGATCATTGTCTTATTAGTAGCAGACAGTACCTTAGGAAGCCAAGAGCAATGAATATAACGTTTCTCTTAATCATACCTCGAACATAGCAACTAGCATACCATTTTCTCTTAGAAAACCACGATGCTATATAGAGCCCCCTATTTTAATTTCATATAATGTTCCTCTGCGACCTTAGCGTTCGCTAATTGTGCGACGACCAAATTTTGTTCCTCTATTCTTCATGTTTCAACTCGTGCCATCTGACACTGCTGATTATAGACCAAGTAAATTTATTCTATGTTAGGATATATATAGCTTGCTAGAATTTTGGTGGTTACTCTTGAATTTTGAAATTGTGTGCTTAGTAGTTAGAACTTCATGGTTTAAGCTATTCTTGTAGATTGAGACCTGGCACTTATCCCTTAGTTTTAAATTGCGTAACATGTACCCCCACCTCGATACGAGTTAGATCCTTTCTCCTTGACGGCTAGTAACTCTTTTATCCTTACTATTGACACTTGCTCCATGAGCGCTATGATTAAGACTTAGGACGACCATGACCTATGTAATGAAAGAGAATACACTAATAAATACCAAGACCCCTTTCCGTAGACCTTAACAGGATTTCTACGGTATCCTTAAGGCAATTACAGTATTAGTTAATTGTTATAAGTTGGGTAGCATACCTCACAACCTAGTATCACATAGTCTTTTGTCCTATTATTGAAGTGTAGCTGAATGACATTAATTGTATGCTAGCATAAGACGACAGTGTTTATTCAGACAATAGAATTTAGAGGTCCTTGACCCCATTTGGTCGACTAGCGACATAGACAAGGAGGTTGTATGATAACTATAGAGATTTGTAGAGTCTTTATTATTATTGCTTAGTCTATTTTTTTGTTTTGTTTTTGTGAACTTGAATTGACTTGTACCTCCTTTCATCATCATCTAACGTACCTATAATTGTTGTACCACCTTGACTTATGCCGCTATTATAGCCTAGTTTTACAAGCTTATTCTTTCATCAAGCTTGTTCACTATATATGTATTAGTGGATGCATACATTAATACATTTCAGAATCAGTGTACTACGGTCTGATCAACCATAGTGCGCGTGGTTCGCCCTTCGTATAACTACTTTACGTGGATTGAGATATCTAGTGATTAGTAGATGAATGAACTTGCCCTCTAGATATGTCTAAGCATATCATATCCGTTACATAACTGTACCGATGCGAGCATGTGGATAGGCATTACCAAAATAGGACTTCAATCCACAACTGCTTTGACAATTCCTATTTGAATTCTTTAAACGCCTTGATCCCGATACTTCTATTCTATTACCTCGCCCTTGAACTCTTTATTATTGATCTCCGTTTTCCCTTATTTCGGAAAGACGAAACCTCGTGCTTGGTATAAGTTTGATACACAGAGAGTACTAGATATACCCCGTAGGCCGATCACATACTTGAGGATTATTCTTTCATAATTAAGGACATATCATATATGATATAATCGGCGTTGAAGTTTTGAGGATTGAATGACATGAGTAAATAAATTAAGGAATATTTTTCTTAAAGTATATAGCCTTCTGTTATAGATGGGTAAATTCTAAGTTGGGTAGCAGTGCATTGGCAACTCGAGAGGAATTTCTTTTAGATTGTGATCGAGTAAGATTAGATTGGGAGAGGTTCAAGCCATTTAATTTTGAGAATTTTAGAAGAATGACTAAGATGATGAGGATTAATGAATTTTAAAAATCTTGATATTGAGGACCCAATATTTATACCTTAAGTACATAATTTAAATTTTTGAGTATTGAAGGTAAAATCATCAATTTGAATTTGAAGGATAAATATATAATTTCAGACTTGAACATTGGTGGACTGTATTTAAATTATTTTTCAATTTGATGATTTAAATTAAGAATTAAAATTTGATGGTTGGACTACCTATTTGAAATATTTAGGATGTGAATGGAATTTAAAAAGTTGAAGAATACAAAAAAATTTATAAGTGAAAATAGGAATAATATTGGACTCGAATTACTTCTAGAGGAGATTATGATAGTTGGAGAGCGTGAGGTAAAATTTGATATGGGTTATTTAAATCTTGAAGATATTATATGGATTCAATTTAAATTTGGATATTGATGATTTGGAAAAGTGAGAAGAGATTACAATAGGTTGAATTTTGATTTGAACAATGTTTATCTTAATTTTGAAATGATCGCAATAGATTTGAATAGATTTTGTTATTTAAATTTTTGGAAGAGATTGCGATTGATATGTACGAATGTGAAGAATTTAACAAATTATGCCTTATTTTAATTTCGAGGACGAAATTATTTTAAGTTGGGTAGATTGTAAACTCCCTCACCCAAAATAGCTATTTATGTATATTTTATATTATTATATTTATTATAGATGTTAAATTTATTTATAGTATTCTATTAGTTAATTAGAAAATAAATTTTTTAGTATATTTACTTATATAAATATTTATTTAGAATTATTTTTAGGCTATTTTAGATTATTGGGATTTTTTTATAATTTTTAGTTAATTAAAAACTAGTAACACTAATGTTTTAGAACTTTGAAGAATTTATTTTACATTCAAACTTAACTACAAATATCCCAAAATTTTATTTTAGGTTCTAAATAGTCACATATATTTTCTAGAATTGTTTGGAAATTTTCTGAGTATTTTTAGTATTTATAGGGAGTAATTAGGCTAATAACTAATTTTTAGGACTTGTAGAATTTATTGTGCAATTCCAGGAATATATAATGGACCCACGTTATTTTATAGAGTTTATAATATTATTATATATTTTCTAGAATTATTTCAGAATTTTTGAAATAATTTTAGTATTTATTTTTAGTTATATGGATAAAACTAATGTTTAGAGCTTCTCCTAATTATAGTAGAAAACCTATGAACATAAAATTATCCCAAGTATTTTTCTAGGGTTTCTGGATTCAAAATATATTTTTTGTAATTTTTCCAAATTTTTACGATTATTTTTAATATTTATTTGAAGTTATTTAGATTTAAAACGACTTAAATAATGTTTTGATAAAGGCAAATCAAAAATAAATAATATAAATAAAACCATCCAATTAGATTCTGACACGTGTCAACCTATAGATATCCATTCAGCCGCAGGTACATCTCTCTATATATATAATATGATAACCCTAATTATCCCATTATTTTAGAGAGAGAGAGATTTTGGAGAATTGCCATCTAGGGTTCCTTCATTTTCCAGAAGCCATTGCGCATAGCTCCGGACTCCAAACGAGGTCTAATTTCTTGCGTTAGAAAGATATTGAGGTTAGATTTCTGATTATATAAATTGTTTTTCGAAATTATTAGTATTAAATTCTGGAAAATTCGTAGAGAACAGTATGTCCAAAAATAGACGTGTTTCGATGTTTTCGCAATTTCGGGAGAACCCGGAATCAGAATCATGAACCGTTTAAAGTTTCGGAAAGCTAATGTCGAGATCATCGACATATATTTTTTCCAGAATTTAATTCGAAGTATTTACATACTGTTAATTCTGTAGAACTTCTAGGTTAGAATTTAACCATCGGTGCACAATACAAAATTTGTATGTGCCATAATTCCCAAATGAATTTGAATTCGGACGAGCCATAAATTCTAGCATATTTTTTACGCTGAAATCTATAGGAAATCACGCATAAAAGTTGAGTTTGTGTCGGTTGACTTTTCGGTCATCAGATCGCCTCGATTTGCGTGCCATAAGTCTCGAGTTGATAAAATTCAGTTCTTTGGACAAAATTAGGGTTTAACAATAAAATTAGATTATAATAAGATTAAAATACTATTTTAGGTTATTTTATTCAGAATTAAAATAGATTAAATGGACGAACCTATTTGAATTCTTTAGACCAGGCAAGATACATTGCCAAGTTGTTTACAGTATTTTGCATGCTTAGTATATTTCTGTATATTTATTTTATTTCTGTTTATTCATTGCATGTGTAGTTCTTTCATTCATTACTATATATTAGATATGTTGACACACACTTGACACTTAGTATCATCGAGGACAATCATTAGGCGTATGGGCTTTAACCACTCTGGTAACACCGTAGTCACTAGCACGCACTATGGTGGTCGTGTCCAATGGTCGCTACCCCCGCGGTATGTCGATTGATGGAGTCACGAGGGTCGCTACCCCCGCGGTATGTCGGCTGATAATGTTCTAGACGGGTGTGTGAGTTGTGAGGATTAGATCGAGTAGCCTACCCTTGCCCATACGTCGAAAAGTTGTCCTCATTTGCATTCATATAGATGTCTTGTACAGCGTACTTATTTATTTTCAAATAATATGCATGTTTACTGTATTCAAGTTGGCTCACTTTTCTGTATCTTGTTACGTCCCTCTGAGGACCTGGTCCTCTGCCAGGTGTATCTGTTCTTGAGTATTTGTAGGAGCGCAGATTTGGATGGTTATATATGTTTCGTGGATGTCCTCTCTTTGAGCCCGTGATTGCTAGCTGGTATTCTTATATGGTGTTGTTGTATTGTACTTATTTTGTATTTGCTCTTACATTCGAGTTGGTAGTGGATTTGTTTCCATCCAACTATCATCCTTAGATACTTATGTTGAGATCTAGTTATATAGATGTTGGTTATTCATTTATATTGATTTTCTGTGGATGAGATTTAGATTGTACCCTGTGACTTGTGACATATGTTTATACCACTTATGGATTTTATATTCATATTACAGCGTACGTATGGATTTGGTTTCTATATATTGGAGTTGCCATATCCATGCGGCTGGCATGCTTACATGTTCCTAGTCCTACGTATTTTGGGACTGGGGCGTGACAACTTCTGGGTTAGCGCTGAGGCATTGCCAGAAGTTTTGTCGGCCCTGCCAGAGACAGGCGACTGAATTTTATGCGCAAGGCGCGGAGTATACTTCTGGGTTAGCGCTGAGGCATTGCCAGAAGTTTTGTCTGCCCTGCCAGAGACAGGCGACTGAATTTTACGCGCAAGGCACAGAGGGAGCAATGCTACAACCTCATTGGTCGGAGAGATCGGAGAGTCCACAGGAATGGCAGAGGATGTCTTGGGCATCCAGACCTTACGCAGCTTCCTGTTGTTTTGGACAGAGAGGGAGTGAGAGCTATCCCCTGTTCGAAGCATGTCTTCGTAGGCAGACTGGTCGAACTGGATGACCAGTGTCTTCTTCACGGATCCCACGGATACCGCATCGTGTTGAGCAATAGCTTCCTCATCAGAAGAGAAAGATGTCCCCAGCAGAGTCGCCATCTTGTTTCGGATAATAAACGAGAGAGAATATGGAAAACGAGGTCTTATACGAAAACCCGCCTTTTCTTCGGTGTTTACAAACAAGATTGTACAATTTAATCCTATACGAGGATGTCTAAGTACAATTTATTTATTCTGGGTAAATATTGCTATAGGTGTCTGATCTGCAGTCGATCACTTTAGCCCTTGGACCACACGATATTGAAAAAGTGCCGTGGAAGACAGAAAGCAGCTTCGAAGGTTGCTAAAGAGGGTGGATGCTCGATGCCAAAGTCGTCGATCCCTTCTCTTTGCCTGGGCTCTGGATTCTTCTCTCTCTCTCTCTCTACCTCCAATTTTCTACCTTTTTGACCTTTTCCTCGTTGATAGAGGTCTCTATTTATAGATTTTTTAGAGACAGTGACCACTTAGTCGGCATAGAAACCGAGTAGTGAAAAGTATAGCACCCTTTTATACGACGGTTTAAAATAATCAATACCTGCGTATAGATGACCTTTTGAGTGAGCATGTGATGCGCGTCCAACTAAGGGACAGAACGCTTATATCTGCTGCGAAGATCATGGCGTAGAAGCCACGTAGGTAGTTATCCCTTGTGTAGAAGAGGTTGGCGTAGAAGCCAAATGACTGTCACCATGGCGTAGAAGCCAAATGACTGTCACCATGGCGTAGAAGCCAAGTAGGCATAGAAGCCGAGTAGGCATAGAAGCCGAGCAGGCGTAGGAGCCGAGTGAGCATGGAAGCCGAGTGGACATAGAAGCCGAGCAGGCGTAGAAGCCGAGTGGGCATAGAAGCCGAGTGGGCGTAGAAGCCGAGATGATGTGAACGTTTTAGCCGGAATTACGGCTCTTGGAGATATAATCAAATCTCTTGCATTAAATGCAGAGATCTGCCCCCATCCTGCGCATTAAATGTAGAGACTTGTCTTTAAGATTTGCCATCATTCTGCGTATTAAATGCAGATACGCGCCTCGAATCCTGTACGAAGAGTAACTGCTGACGTGGCGGTCTGTTTGCCTTCTGCGGAGCGTAAGAAGCTTACGTCTGCCTGTGTAAAACTGGGCAGCGTATTCCCTTATATGCGTAAGAGTAGTTTACGCAAAGGGGATGTCACTAAACGACGGTTCGATGACATTTAATCAAATCTCCTGCATTAAATGCGGAGATCCGCCATTATCATGCACATTAAATACAGAGGCGTATTTTGAAGACCTGCCACCCTTCTGTGCATCAAGTGCAGAGACGTGCCTCGGGCATCTGTCAGTATTCGGCGCTTTAAATGCAGAGACGTGCCTCGAGAAACTGTCACCGCTCTGCACATTAAATACAGAGACGTGCCTCGAGCCCTGTACGAAGTGCAGCTTTTGACGTGGCAGGCTGTTTGTCTTCTGCGGAGCGTAAACAGCTCACATTTGCCAGTGTAACACTAGGCAGCGTATCCCTTTGTATGTGTAAAAGTGGTTTACGCAAAGAAAATGGCAGTAAATGACAGCCTGGGTTGCAGTGCCGCGCCATCATTATACCCGTCGCCTGGGTAGTCGTTCAGTACTCTTTGTCAGGAGTCCAGACGTCAGGTTCATTGCATGATCTGACAGGTTCATTTCGAAGAATACGAAGCGTTCCTCGTACACTTCAATGATGTATTGAAAGCGGATGAGTTTTATGACATAAAGGCGATGAAGCACCTCTGTTTACGCTGAAGCAACCTGGACACACTACATTACGCGGATGGTCCTTGAGCCTATATTTTTACGCTGTGCTCAGCGGAAAAGCTCTGTTGCACGTTTGATGGCTCTGAGGTCCTCTGTTTACGCTGTCCTGCATCAACATGCTGCGTATAGCTATCCAGCGTATTTTTTATGCTTCTACATCGGTTCCACAAAATTGATTCATCCTCGTATTCAGTTTCGCATAACCATTCGTCCTCACTGGACGTGATGTAGTACAAGTCTGGGTTTGCACTTTTACAAGGCACAAACGTGCACACGTGTCAAAAATTCTTGTAAACGATTCCACAACACAAAAACAGATTATAAAGCACAAATTTGTATAGAAAGAAAATAATTATTTTATTGTTTCATTACAACGAAGTACAATTTTCTCAGCACCGAAATAGAAATGCCTGAACGGCTTACATAGCTTTGCATAAAAGAAAAACTGATATGCTGACATGAAATAATATTCTTATCCCATACATTATGACCCTTTTTTACTTCTTGGAAACTTGAAAGTAGCTACTAAAAATCTTTGAAATACTTTAAAAATAGGAAGAAGCTTGAAAAAACTGCGATGAAAGCTTTAATTCCCTTGAGCGCCCCACGTATCTCGGTCACCTGGTTTGTCCACAGAGCTTTGGGTCAGTACTTAACTTGTACTGGTGAGCAGAACTGGCTCACTCACCTAAACTAACACTTCTTAGCTAAGACAACAGTTTAATAGGCAACAGTTCATATGTAACAGTTCATGCAGTAAAATATATATAAGCTTTGCACATATGGAATCCTTACCCCGACTAATGGTCGTTCGTATATAATTTACAGGATTTTTTTTACCGCCCCTGCATAAGACATCATTAGTATGCAATTCATTCCCACTGGGTCATTTGTGATATAGCACCACAATAAAAATGTCGTATAGGACTTCGATGGACGTGCGATGCGCCATTCAAAGCAGGTAGCAGCCCTCAATGAATGTTTCTCTTTTACCCGGCGCTACCAAAGTGCTACTATTTCCTTCGGGCCGAACGGTCCCCAGTGCCCCATGTTCCGTTCGAGAAAATTTACTACCATGTGCATAAGTTGTCCATTACCATACAATGCATCTACGACTATATGATAAGCATAAATAACAGTGTAAGGTAATAAAATATTTAGAGCAACAATGCATATTTCTCCATTCTTATTTCAGTAACTTATTCATTTGATTCGTTTGGTAGTCCGTAGACTCCAATTTATCGCTAAGTCATGGCACCAAACCACGACACAATAATTATATCATTTCATGTGTTACATAATTGAACTTTCCTCTTATCAATACAATTCCATTAATTTATAATAGTGGTATAAAACTTGTGGCATTAGTGGCGTTAACGATTATTGTACTTAGCAAGTTTACAAAAGAACATTATTGCTTATTGGCATGAAGGAGTAGAGAAGAAGGACCGCTCACCAAATAGAGAATGTCGAGAGAAAAGGACGCTTGCTCGCTCAGGCTCTGGTCACGCGTCTATCTGCATTGGCACCAAAAATTGACTATCGTTTTCATTTTTCTCAGAGTTCTTTAGAATGAATGCATGCAATCAATAAAAATGGGCTAAACAATCAATCATCAAAAACCAATCACGAAAACACATTCATCAAAACCAAGCAGCAAAAATCCAAGAAATCCAACCAAAAATCCGACGAAAACTATTGGACTCATTCCAACAGAAGCTGATCCATCAATTGGAAAGGTTTATTGCATTGTTCGTGATCGATTATGCCGTAAAGTTTCCCCATACTCAATTTTGACTGAGTTAATCAAGCCACAAGCCTTATATAGTGCACCACTAGGAGCGGGGCACTATAATTTTCTTCTGTATTGGTCATCTGTAATCCCAAATTACGTGCCACCTTTGCGTTACCTTCAGCAGATTTGGCTCCAATGATGTACGTTGTCTAGTCTTGAAATTGAGTTGGACCTATCTAGAGTCCTACTATAGGCCGTAGGTTCTTTTTGCAAGTATCAACGAATACGAAGTCTGGAATACCGGGGGGTAATTTCAAAATTGCTTGCCTGAAACGCTCTATGAATTTACGAGCGGATTCATTCTCCTTTTGTTTGATATCGATGAGTGAAGACATTGTCATATCCATACCTCCCTCGTAGAATCATGAGAGAAAAAGACATTTTATGTCATCAAACGAAGATATACAGTTATCAAGTAAATTGTGATACCAATCGTAGGCTATGCCGGCCAAGCATCCTACGAATAATCTGGTAAGGAGAGCATATTTTTTCTGCAGATGAGCCGGCATCATATTGAAGTAATTAATATATTGGCTCGGTGATGTCCTGCCTTCAAAAAAGATTATCGATTGGGGCTTGTATTTAGGAGGGAATGGAATATTATCCCAATGAGGAGGATAATATTGTTTCACCCCTAGCTTACGGAGTTGGTCTTTGTTCTTTAAAAAAATCGACCTGTGCATGCAACTCCCGGATAGGTTTGAGAGGATCTTTTGGTTGGTGTGGTACAATTGATTGATAAGATCCTGGTTGAACAGGTATTATCACCGGCGGATGTCCACCCCAATATTGATCGAATTATGATTTTGCATTGCTAACTCTTGGTTTATGACTGCTTCTAGATTTGTATTTTCCTGCAGATGTGTTATTCTAGGAGTAGTTGTGTAGGTATGAATGAAGCCACTTGGACAGGTACTGGTGTAGCAGAATGTTGAGCTGTCATTATTTGATGCATATTTTGCATCATAGTATGCATGTCCCTGAGAGTGACCTCTAGTGAGTTGAGGTGTTATTCGGTGGCTTCTGATGGAGAAGAGTCATGTTCATCACTGACGGCGTAAATGTTAACATCCATGTGTACAATAGAGGGATTGGTAGAAAGAGCCGTTTAGTTGGAGTCTACACTGTCAGTTTCAGAATAGGGGGGATTGTTGTCCCTAGCCTCGGATTATGAGGAATGGGATTCTAGTGAAAATCGAGCTCACGTCTTCGAGAACGAGGATTTTGGTATACTCCTTCAAAGGAGTCGACGAGTTGGTCCAATCTTCTCTAGCTAGGTGTTCTTGAAGAACTTCGTCTTGATTGTCTTCTGCCACAGGAAAGATGGAAGCCATGTATGCTGAAGCAAGGAGTGGTTCATAATCATACTTCTGGTTGTCAACTTGTTTTGTATGTCGAGGTTTATGATACACAATGTAAGTCAATCGGTCAAACATATTCCGTTTTGCTGATGCACAGCAATATTCAATTACAACTTTGTGACAATTGCAACGATGTCCATTCACTACTAGAAAAAGCGGGATTAGCGACGCATTTTAGCGACGTCAAAGGAAACGTCGCTAATGAAAGATAAATTAGCGACTCCATGTAAAAATGTCGCTAGACGTCGCTAAATGGCGACATTTAGCGACGATTAGCGACTTTTATTTAGTTTTAAAAGATTAGTCGCTATAAGTTCAATTAAGGTCGCTAAACGTCACTAACTTTTGGTTAATTAGGGCTCAGTTTTCTTTTCCCCCATCTGTCAAAATTTTTGAAAGTTTTAAAAAACTTTCGATTTCCCCCACCCCCCCTCTCCGGCGACTGGCTCTCCACGGCGGCAACAACTCCGGCATCCCCCTCCTCCTCCTCGAGCTCTAGGTAAATCCTAACTCTCTCTCTCTCTCTCTCTCTCTCTCTCTCTCTCTCTCTCTCTCTCGCTCTCACAGGACACACATGTGACACTGACACAACACACACACTTGACAGACACGACACACACACACACACACACAGACACAGACACAGACACGACACACACACACACACACACACACTGACACAGACACTGATCAGGACCTAGGGTTAGGGTTAGGTTTAGGTTTTTTGACCTGGGGTTAGGGTTAGGGTTAGGGTTTTTGATCAGGATTGATTCCTATACGTCTATTTTATTCGATACTGTCAACTAGTGGTTTATCACCTAGATATATATATATATATATATATATATATATATATATATATATATATATATATATATATATATGTTAGAGTATATATATTCTTTAGCTATGCTTTATACTAGGTGTATCTTGTTGTATACTATGTATATAAGAGATGAGGAAGGGGTATCCTGTGAAGTCCTAATCATTTAGTGACTATGTTATGGTTGTTGGAGTGAGTGTAAGGGAGCAATGTACTGTGTGTATGATGGAGCTTAGAGGGAGGGAATATTAACTAAGATTGAGGGAAGCTACAACAGTAGTGCCAACTGCTGTGGGGGTGGACAGGAGATGAGAACAGTCATGATGAGCATATAACAGTGGATGTTGCAACAACCGCATACTTACTGCTATTGGGGGTATTGTTGATCAGTAGGTGATGTGCCTGGTGTACACATCTGCTCTTGGCAGTCTTCGGGCCTGCACAGTTATAGGCAAATGCAATTAAGTAATATTGGGGGATCGGGTTTGCCACAAATTTAGGTTAAGGTAAGAAATTGATTAGGTTGGAAAGTTCGGTCCACTGGACGGTGTGGACTGAACTCAGTGAGGATTGTGTACTGATGTTCAATCGGGTTAGTTAGTTAGTTAGATGATTGATGATGGTTAGTATATGGTGAAGGTTAGTGTCAGTTAGTTGTAGGAGTATGATAATTAGATATGAATTTTAGTTTGGTATTCGAATTAGAGGCCATGATGTAGCGTCAATTGTTAGTAAATGTTAAGTTATATGTTAAAGGGTGGTTAGTATTACATGTTAGTTGGGTATTGTTCTCAGTTTGTAGGTAAGTTAATACTTGATGACTGTTAGTTGATAGGTGTATGTGTTAGTTTAAATGGTTAGTTATTTTGAATATTGCTTATTTTAGACTTTGATAAATGAAAGTATGTATTATATCAGTTATGATTTTTATAGTACGGTTAAGTTATGAAGTTAGGTGATAAACCACTGTATGTAATTATTTATATGATACATACTGTCATTTTTGCAGAAGTATCTAGAAATGGATATGAATTACTATTTGCGTCATCGTTCGTAGATGTACAACCGTCATCCTGATGACATGTGCGGTGTGCGGGATGAATTCATTGAGGGTGTACATCAGTTCCTGCAGTTCGCCAAGGCGTTCCCTCAGTACATGGACGGTACCAAAATTAAGTGTCCGTGTGTGAGATGTCACAACAGGAAATATCATCCAGTAGTGGAAGTCACATATCATTTGTACTCGAAGGGCTTCACACCGAATTACTATCAGTGGACCGCGCACGGAGAACTTGTGTCTCTAGCATCGGAGTCGGAGCCTTATGTAGAGCCGTATATGGATGTCCACGACCACGATGCTTACGACGACGGGTGGGTGAACATGGTTTATGATGCGGTGGAGCCTAGTTTCAATCCGGACAATTATGATGCATGTGAGAAGGCACCGAATGCCGATGCTGCAAAGTTTATGGAGTTGCTGGAGAATGCAAGGACTCCACTATATCCTGGTTGTGAGGATCATTCACCGTTGGAGCTGTGGTTACAAGATTATTGAGCATCAAGTCCGATTTTAATATGTCGCAAGAATGCTATAATCGACTGATCGATTTGATTATAGAGATCTTGCCCGATGGTACAAAGTTGCCTAAAGACTTCTATCGATCTAAGAGGATGGTGAGATCGCTTTGGATGGGATACGAGAAAATTGATGCATATCGCAACGGGTGCATATTGTACTACAAAGACGATAAGGATGAAGATGCGTGCAGATTCTGTGGTGCTGATCGCTACAAGGCCACTGTTAGAGGAAAGTCTGTCGGTGCAAGGAAGCCTACCGATTCGATGCACTACTTGCCTTTGACGCCGCAGTTGCAGCGGTTGTTTATGGTTAAGGAGACTGCAAAAAATATGAGTTGGCACAGGCGAAAACAGATACTTATTTGGTGGTGTAGTCAATATGGGACTATCTTTCATATTCCAAAGACAAAAACACCAACAAAAACCACCACTTTCCACAGAGTTATGGTTCTCTAGAGAGGTAGGTGAGAAGTAAATGAGGGAGGGGACAGAGCACTGATATGTGTCAGGGATGGGACACTCCCAACCGAGAGCTTCTGCAAAACCAAACAGAACAGCCCAATATTTCTATACCCAGTTTCACCAAAAAAAGGCCCACTTACACCCCCTCTTACATGCTTCCAAACAGGTCCTTAAAGTAAAATAAAGCCCTAAAAATAAACTAATATTTTTAAAATTAATGAAATAAATGTCAAGGTGTATAATGGGCCGGGCGGTCCGGAACCCGGCACAGGTCCGGTCTGGTCAACGACGATCTGGGTCGGCCCAAACCCGGTCAACGGATCGGCACGGTCCGGCCCACAAAGTTAACGGGTACGAACTGGGTCTTAATTTTCAGCCCGAAAGTCCGGCCCGGCCCGGTTCATGAACCGGTTCGAACCGGTTAAACCCAATGAACCCGCTTGACTCGGTCCGGCCCGGACTCCAACCTGGGTGAACCCGGTTTAGACCCAAGTGAACCCGTTGACCGGTTCAAATAATATGTATAAAAAATTAGATTTGTAAATGTGAAATGAAGGATTCGAATTCAAAACTTCATGTAAACAGGTGATGACATATAGCTTTTCTTCCTAACCACTCATTTTAACTCAATTGTTTGTTTTAGTAGACATAAACGAGATATAAATATAGTAAAATATAACAATTTTTTTCTTAAATTCCCCGGCCAGCAGGTCCGGTCCGATCCGACTCGATTTAAATTCGGATTTGGCCCGACTCGAAATTACCCGAATATGGGTCCGGACTGGATTCTTTCCTCTCCCTTCCGGACCGGACCGGACCGATCCGGCCCACTTTCTCTTCCGAGCTAAGCTCGTCCCGACCCAAAGTCGGTCAAATCCGATCAAATTGGATTGCAGGCCGATCCGGCCGGACCGATATACACCATGAAATAAATGGTTTTGCCCCCATGAAGAATTGATCCGTCACCTAATTCCTACTGACCACTCAGCGAAGTATATTAAAGGGTATGGGTTAGTGTGTGGATGGCTCGCCACCCAATGGTAATGTGTCCCCTTCTCATTGACCTAATTTGATGTAATCTTCTCTAAGATTCTCATGTTCTTTTTTCATTTTTTTCATTTCTTTTGGTGAACATATATGTCTATTCATGAATTAATTAGAATTGTCTGTATCTAGACATCTGGGTTTGCTAATATAAACAAATTTTGATGAGAACAATAGTAGGTATAAGGTTTATGGGACTATCAAACATGACATTCATAGATGATTAGGAAATCACATTGAAAAACAATAGTGTTTTTGAAGTATTAAATACTTCATTATTTGTTTGACTATCAAAATTTAAAATTCATAAATAATAATAATAATTTAAATATATTTAAATTATATCTATAATAAATTTTATTTAAAATATATTTATATCAAATCGTATTAAACTATTTTTTAATAATATTATAGAAATTTTTTTTTATGTGCAGTGTTGTTCGTGCACGTGACTAATAAACAACAATATATATATATATTAAAAAATCCAATCTTCTCGGCACTATCCAATGTTTCGATTAACTAGTGTCTATTAACCGATTTTAGTCTTAATTATTAATATATGAACACACATGATTGTTGGAGTTTAATTTGAGTTTGGACTTTGAAGACAGGTTCCCTACGTGCTAGAATTGAAATCTCACCTTCTATAGGAGAAGTTGACATTTAATTATATATGTTTCAGGGACTGATACTTTTCAGACTCAAGGGATGGTGCGAGTTTGGCCGTGTCTATATTGTGATGTGTCTGACACGATACTAAGTGCGAAGCACTGACATTAATTGCCACTCTTTCCACTTGACATTATTGGCCGTGTCTATATTGTGATGTGTTTGCACTCACTAGCCGAGGGCAAGGGTTGAGGGGACCAGTGATGGGGAATCCGGGACAACCGCCTCATTCTCTCTCTCTCTCTCTCTTTTTAAATTGCTCCAAGTAAAATTTTGAACAATGCGCATACAATTAATTTAGCATATACTTGCTTACTTCAACTTCACATACTCCGGAAACTTTGTCCTTACTACACCGTGGAGATGGAGAAGATTATAAAATGAACAAAACGTAAGAACAAGACTGAAAACGAATTATTATTATTATTATTATTATTATTATTATTATTATTGTTGTTGTTGTTGTTGTTGTTAAAACCTTCAACTTGATTCTAACATGGGTTTAGAAAATTACAATGAAATTGTGAAATAGTGCTTCTTACATGGTACACGTGCATTGTATTGTATATATAAAAAAAAATTTTAAAAATTAAATATAAATTTATTATAAAAATGATATCTCTATTAATTAAGTAAATAATTAAGAAAAATATCTCTCATCTTAACCACTTAAATTATAATTATTTAATTATAAATATAGCATATTAGGTAGTTTAATATTAAATTTATTTTTTTAATAATTAGTGGAGTATTTAAGATAGTTATTTAGTTATCTTTTTTATTAATTTTTTAATTTATTTAAATAATGATATATATATGGCTTAGACCACTCATTTTTGAGTCATTTCTAAGCCGTATTATAATAGTAGAGATATATACTCTCAATTTATGTATGTATATTTCCTTACTCAAAATTTTGAGTAGAAACTGTTTGATTCATTTTCTTTCACTCGGATTTGTGTTAGAGCATCCACAGTGGAAAATATTTCAAGTGCTACATTTTAACTTTAGTTAGATCTTGTAGCACTTGAAGGCTGCAGTGGACACTTGTGCATACTTGAAAATTGTTAGAAAACTACTAGACACTCCAGATTGGAGCGTGTCCTAACTCCTCTATATTAATTGATGGGGCCCACCAAAAGTAATCAAACAAGAAAGAAAAATAAAAAGAAAAAATAGAGAAAAAAAAATTACGAAATATGGAAGACAAATAAAGAGAAAAAAGTGGAAGAAAAAAGAGAAGATTAATTTGGAGTATTTATTTGGAGTGTACCATTGTGTGTCAATATCATGGGGACACTCTAAGAGTGATAATTTACACAATTTTAATAATTTGGAATATGTGTTTTGAGTGTCCTCACTGTGGATGCTCTTAGGTTTGTGTTGATTAAGGAACACTAGTCATGTCACGTTCCATCTACAGATAAAAAAAATCTAATATTATTGAAAAATTAGAAATTGTTTAAATTATATTAAAATGTAATATGAATATATTTTAACTAAAATTTATTTTTTGTACAACTTTGAATATATGTTTACATAATATAGTGTACTTACTTTACATATACTTTAAATATTAAATATATTTTAATTTGGATTTGTTATATATGTTTATATGAACTTGGATATGTTTTTAGATAATTATAAAAAATTTAATTTTTTTTACGGTAGGAATATACATACCGTGCTAGTTAGCTATAATAACTTTTTTTTTTAAAATTAACTACATAAGGATATATAAACGTTGGTAGTTAGTTATAAAAATTTTATTTTAAATTTATTAATTAATAAAAAAATATAAACGGCTTGAACATCTTATTTTTAAAATATAACAGTAGAAATATCCTCCATAACCCAAACAAAAAATATTCTTCATTAAGACTTCAAACTATGGTGTTTCTGAACCTACTTCTTCCCACTCTTTTAACTACTATATTATAGTTTTCTATCCAAACATAAATATAAACATAAACAAATATGTGTATGCGTTCTACATGTCTAAACCATTAAAAAACACTTTTTTTTCCTTTTTTTTCGTTTTCAGTCGGCACAACTTTTCACCAAATAAGTTATCATATTTTAAAGAATATTTTAATAAATATTTCAATTACAAATATAAAAATTAGTATATACCTCCAATTTATTTTAAAAATTAACAAATATCCTCATTTTTTTTATACAATATTTAAAATGTTAAGATATATCCTCACTATTTTATCTGAAATTTTGATTATTTTATACATAATGGAAGCATTTCCTAAATTTTTAAATAAGTGGATGTATATGCTAGTTTCTATATTTGTATTGGAAACATTTGCTAAAATATCCATATTTTAAATATAGTGTCGCTTGCGCATTTTAGTTTTTGTTTCCAAATATACTAAGGGCTGTTTGGTTCGCGGATGTGGAGATCACTTAACGTGGTTGGAGGATTTACAGACAATATTTTAATGTGATTTGATATGAACAATCAATCTTGTCTGTCATGAAATTTGAGTTTTGAAATCAGAATTTTTTTTTTCTTTGAAGTGGAATGTTACAAGTAGAAAATTCTCATTCCCACTTCGCGCGTTTGGTTGGAGGACAACTTCCTTCTACTTTAACAAAAAGAAGACTTCCTTCACTTCAACAAGTTATCATATTTTAAAAATATATTTTAGCAAATGTCCCAATTACAAATATAGAAACTAGCATATACTTTCACTTATTTAAAAAAAACTAGCAAATGTCATCATTCCTTTGTATGCAATATTTAAAAATTTAAGATATATCTCCACTATTTTAACCGAAATTTTGATTATTTTACACATAATTGGATATTTGCTAATTTTTTAAATAAGTGGAGGTATATGCTACTTTCTATATTTGTAATAAGAACATTTGCTAAAATATTTCTAACTTAAATGTAGTGTCGCTTGTGCATTTAATTTTTTTTTTTTTTTGGATACACTAAGGGTTGTTTTGGTTTGCTGATGTGGAGGAAAAAAGTGGCCAAAATTCGAATTTGAGACCACTTTACGTGGTTGGAGGATTTGCAGACAATATTTTAATGTGATTTGACATAAATAATAAATCTTGTCTATCACGAATTTGGAGTTTTGAAATCCGAGTTTTTTTTTTAAGTGGAGTGCAAAAGTAGAGAATTGTCATTTCCACTTTCGCAAGTTTAGTTGGACTTCTTCTCTACTTTAACAAAAAAAAACTTACTTCACTTCAACAAAAAATTATACTTTACTTCACTTCAACAAAAAATTATATTTTTGCATCCACTTCAATAACCGTCAAAACATCAAACTTTAAGATTTTTTATTCTAACTTCAGCTTCTTCAAATCATCCAAATAAAAAAAAATTTACTTCGTACTATTTTACCGTAATGGGTACTTTCTAAATTTTCTACCGAAAAATTTCGCTGAGAGAATTAAAATATTAAATATTTCCAATAAAAGCATTATATTTTTAAAATTTACAATCAGAGCATCAAAACGCCCTTAGAAATGACGTTTTATGCTTTTCGTTTACTCTCCGTTAACGGAGAAAAAAAAAATATTATACACAGGAAAACGCCCTTTGGAATCGCGTTTTTCCTAAAAAAAATGCCCTTTCTAGGGGCGTTTTCCCTCTCTCTCTCTCCTCTCTCCTCTCCCCTCCTCTCTCCACTTTCCCGCTCCTCTCTCTCTCTCTCTCTCTCTCTCTCTCTCTCTTCTCCTCTCTTTCCCGCTCCCTCCTCTCCTCTCCTCTCCTCTCTCTCTCTCTCTCTCTCTCCTCTCTGTCCTCTCCTCTCCCGCTCCTCTCCTCTTTCCCGCTCCCCTCTCTCTCTCTCTCTCTCTCTTCTCCTCTCTTTCCCGCTCCCTCCTCTCCTCTCCTCTCCTCTCTCTCTCTCTCTCTCTCCTCTAGGCAAAGTAATATATATATATATATATACACTCTGATTTTTTACTCCCACTCCCTTCCTAACATTTGCTCTCACCTTCCACATACACTATTTTCCTAACATTTGCTCTCACCTTCCATACACACTCTTTTCCTAACATTTGCTCTCACTCCATAACACACCTAACAGATTATCTCTCTCTTTTATCAGTCTCTTTTATCACTCTCATGTCTCTATTTTCTCTCTCCTTCACTTTATTTTCTGAACACTCTCATGTCTCTTTTCACTCCTTCACTTTATTTTCTGAACACTCTCATGTCTCTCTTTTCTCTCTCATTCACTTTATTTTCTGAACACTCTCATGTCTCTCTTTTCTCTCATTCACTTTATTTTGTTAAACTATCAAATTTTTCTGTATGCTAGGAAATTAGATGGTACTAGTTGTACAATAGGTAACGTTAACTTTATAACGTTAAATTTATAACGTTCAAATTGTAATGTTTATATTTTAAAGGTTAAATTTAGTTTCTATATGTATGACTCATATGTTGTTTTGTATATCTCATCTACTCTCTCTTTACCATATTTATCTCATACTTACAATCGGTGAATTAAGAAGTTAAATTGAAGTCAGAAGATACTTTCATCCCTTATCTTTTACCATTTTCGTCTTAGCTTTTTCCTGATATACTTCTGTAAGTCTCAATTTAGACGAAAGTTTTTAACTATGGATCAAAATTTAGTAATAATTTGCTATCATGGAGGTATACTAGATGGATTATCTTACCATGGGGATAATACTCATCTTATAACCACTTATCAAAATATTACTTTAGCTAGTTTGCGTAGTATTATTTTTGATCATTTTTGCATAAGTTATGAATTTACAATAAGGTGGTTTTATGAAGATGCGTTGATAATAGTAGATTGTGAAGAAACATAGAATTTTATTGTTCAAAGTAATTTAGTTTCAGCTTGTATTAAAATTTACATCATCACATCACAAGTAAATATCGACACAACTATCATATCAAGTAGTGAACATTTTAATGATAACCAAGATTTTAATGTTGGTCCTAGTTGTATAAATCACACTGAAAGTAACTCTGATACAGAAAACAATGATGTTGACGATGAAAACAGTGATGATTTGGTTGAAAATTTAGATTACTATTTAGATGATAATGATGCAAATGTAACTGGTTGCATTCCCGGATTATTTATTGGCAGACATTTTGATTCTCCTAAGGATTTTCGTAATTTTATTAGCGACCTAGCAATTACATATAAATTTAGTTGTTCATCTAAACATAACAATCATCAAAGAATTGGGTATACTTGTGATTCTCCAAACTGTTGTTGGAGAGTATACGCTAAAGCTAATGGTGATGGTAGTACATTTGAAATTCGTACATTTGAAGGTAGACATTCATGTTTAGGTGAATTTACAGGAGGGCATCATCCACTAGCCACCACTGCATGGGTAAAAAATAAAATAATTGGTAAAATTAGAGATAATGTAAACCCCCTCACCTAAAATTAGGGCTACTTGGATTAGATAGTAAAATTAGGGCTAGTTTGAACCCAATTGGAATTAGAACACGGCTTTTATTTAATTATGCAATAATTAAATAACACGTAGCGCACCTTACCGTTGCTACGATAATTGGAGACACAATCTTGCCCGTCTTGTGCATCTCAAATTTTATTAAAATTCTACACTGTACCCTCTACGCCCTGACACTTGTGCCCCGCCTAAATCTAATCCCATGTACTCCTAATTAATTCTAGAACATCGTGCGCGGTTTGATTTAATTAATTAAATCTAATTTCTGCCTCTGCGCCAATTTTTCCAATTGTCGGAGGGCTTCTATGCAAGAACGTATTAAGGTGCCCCCACCATTGGACAATTCGTGAAGAAACCTTTTTTCCCTTTCATGTGGATTTTTTCACAATTTTTCGGGATGTACAACGCGCGCACATCGTACCGTATATTTTAAATCTACCCTTGCAATTAAATAAATGTAATTTCTAGCCCATCACCCTCATGTGAGCCCAAGGCCATCCCTAGGAGATGTTGACCAAGCCCAATAAATTTAGGTCAAACATTCAACCCTCTCCCACATGTGTATATAATATCTTTTTCCTAACTTTTCCTTTTCTATTTTCTTCCCAACCCCAAAACCAAACCAAGCCGACCATGCCCAACTCTTCTCCTGTTCATTCTCCTTCTTCCTCCCGGGTCTTCCTCGCCGGAGCAGCCCAGCCCTCACCGGAGGCTCGCCTCGATGCATCATCCATGCCACCCCTCCCTCCAGCGAGCCACCTCGTCGAGTAGTCCCCCGCAGCACGGCATCTTCTCCGCCGCACAAACCTTCCCTCCTCCGTCTGCACATCATCGACACCCCGACCCATCACCATTCCAGCCAGCCCGACGAACTCCACCACCCTCACCACCGTCTCTCCTCCACCCTCGTCGTCCCCAGTGCATCCAGCTCTCCCTGGCCGGAACTCCTCCCCGAGCCCGACTGTACCAAGCCATCACCACCACCGCCATTAAGCCACCATCATCACCCGACCATGCCTGAGCGATCCCCCGACAGATCTCGACTGAGCAGTCGACTACTCCGCTGCCCTCGTCGACTCCACACGATGACCCCCGCCGCTCCTCCAGACATCAGCTCCGCTCCCTGTTCCTCTCCTTCTCATGGTCGGACCCCCCACTAGTCGGAGTTCAACAGCCAACCACCACCATTGCCATCATCAACCTCTCCTCTCCCTGTTCTTCTTCCTCCTCCACTTGCTGGCCGGAGCCCCGACCACCGGAGCAGCGTCCCCTTCCCTCGTCATCGTCCTCCTCGACCCCATCCTCATCAACCTCTCCTCGACCTCCCCTACTGGCCGAAATCCGGTGATCATCACCATCCCATCACTATTACCACCATCCTCCCATCTCATCAATATCTCATCCTCGTTGTCGTCGTCATCACCCTCACCAAAACCATAGCCATCATCGTCATAATCATCCCCACCTATATTATCTCCACCATCATCATTGCCATCGTCGTCGTTGTCATCAACCCTAACATCGTCATCCTAGTCGTCATCATCATCATCATTCTTGGTATCCTCATCATCATCCATTCTCAAAACATAAAACCCTAACCATCATCGTAGCCATTGACGACATCATCATCGTCGTTGTCGTCATCGCCTCGATTATCATCGTCATCACCATCGTCGTAGCCAGTCGTTATCATCGTCACTTCCTATCATCTTCACGATCATCACCATTAGAATCATCACAATCACCACCATTATAATTATCATCATCACCTCATCGTCATCCCATCATCAGCATAGTACCATCGTCATCTCACCATCAATCCATCATCATCGCATCATCACCCAATTAACACCATCGTCCTCGTCATCATCTCTTCGTCGTCGTCCAGCCGATCCCGTGCACATACCCCGAGGTACGAACCTGTCCATCTTCTTCTTTTATGTGTGCTGGTGTGAATGTCAGTAGGATATTAGTTTTGTTTATTGACTGTTAGTGATATCGGACCCTGAGTCGGTGAACCCAGTACTGCGTACACGAACTTGTACTTGTACGCGTATATTATTTTAGTTTGATATAATTATATATATTTAGTATGTGCATACTATTCAACTTGGAATACGTATAATTAATGGATATATATGGTATATGTGTATATTGTAATTAATTATATATTAATAAATAATTATGAGTAGGTGAATTCAGACTGTACGATCCTAGGACACCGTGGACTATCCCGTATTTGCCCTTGACCCTGTTGACCCCTAAGAATAATGTTGGTTTCTGCCTTGTGTATACCAACGTACTGACGAGACTGTGTTAGTTGACTGACTTATTGTGTACAGTACTTAAAGACCCGACACCCGCGTGATTCAACGTGTAATTGAGCGTGTTAGATGACTAGTATTACCCCTAGTGTACCCCCGAGTCCAGTATAAATATTGTTGTGTGTGTACTAGTGTAATGACTAATGATTTATTTGCATTATATTATATGTACATAGGATGTTGGATTTATTCTGCGCGACTTCTGGAGCAGGTTATTGGTACATTGCAGCCTCCTTGCCAGGCAAGTATACCTTGCCATTGTACTGTTATTTATATTCCATATGTTGCATGCATCTTTATTTTCTGTCTTTAGTTCATATATTTTAACTGTTATATAAAATGCGCGTGACGGTGTCGTCGCGATATATTTTTATTTATGTATTTGCATTGACCCTGTTTATGAGACTACCCCATTATCATGTAGCATCATTAGGTTCATTGGCCGTGACACAGTTGTTACACGAGTTGTGAGTCTCATGTAGATCACGGACTTGCGTGCAGGGTTTGGCCTCCTGTACGTGTGGGCCGTGCGTTAGGAATAACTGCTGTTAGAAACTTTGCATGCTAGTAGACTTGGCAGTTATTAGAGGTATTATCGTGTCAAGGACATGACATGCTTAGAGCATTGGGTGGGGAGAACAACAAGTAAGGCATTTGGGCTCCTTTGCACTTTCCTTGTATAACCCGTACGCTCCGCCGGAGATGCGCGGTCATGATGACACCTATACTACTTGGCGGGCCTCCGCCGTTCAAAAGACGACGTGCCTTTGTAGGCCCCTGGATCTCCAAGAGAGCCATGCCAATCCTATTTATGGCCAGATAGCCCACTTGTTAGAAAGTTGTTCTCAAACTGCATTCACTTTAGACGGTTAGGCGACCATTGGATATTTATTTCAGTACTTTATTGGCATGTGTTTAAGTATCTTGTTATGTCCCTCTGAGGACCTGGTCCTCTGCCAGGTGTATTTGTTCTTGAGTATTCGCAGGAGCGCAGATTCGGATGGTTACCTATGTTTCGAGGATGTCTTCTCTTCGAGCCGTGATTGCTAGCTGGTACACTTATATTGTGTTTGATTGTGTTGTACTTATATAGTATTTGCTCTTATATTTGAGTTGGTAGTGGATTTGTTTCTATCCAACTAGCATCCTTAGATACTTCTTATTGAGATCTAGTTTCATAGATACTGGTTATTTATTTCTATATGATTTTGGTGGATGAGATTTAGATTATATCCTGTGACTTGTGATATATGTTATACCACTTGTGGATTGATATTCATAATACAGCGTACGTATGGATTTGGTTTCCATATATTGGAGTTGCCATATCCATGCGGCTGGCATGCTTACGTGTCCTAGTCCTACGTATTTTTGGGACTGGGGCGTGACAGATAACAACTCGTATAGTTCGGCACACATTGTACACGATATACTTAGAGAACATCGGATACATATTACATATTCCAAAGCTTGGAGAGCTAGGGAACTTGCAATATCTGATATTAACGGCAGTTACGTTGATGCGTATGGTAGTCTTGAGAAATATTATTTTACAATTATGGAAACAAATTTCGGTAGCAAATATTTTTTAAAAATAGTAGAAAATAATATCTTTCAAAGAATATCTATTAGTTTCAAGGCTTGTATGGATGGTTTCTTAAGTGGTTGCTTACCTGTTATTAGTATTGATGCTACTTTTCTTACATCTAGATTCTAAGGTAATTTATTTGTTGCTTGTGCTCACGATCCAAACTATCAGCTATATCCTATTGCTTATTGTATTGCTGAGAATGAAAATACTGAGTCATGGACATAGTTTTTAAACTGTTTGAAAATGTCTTTCGAAACTTATTTTGAACGTTGGGATAGTATTTTATTTATATCCGATAAACAGAAAAGATTAATTCGTGGAATGCGAACAGTTTTTCCAAACTATTCCACTACCAGAAAAAGTCAAATTAGCGACGTCTAAACACGTCGCTAAATAACCAAAAATCGTCGCTAATTTGGTTTAGCGACGTTTTAAAGCAGTCGGAAAAAACCAAGTCGCTAAAACAAAAAATGTCGCTAAACGTCGCTATACCGACATTTTTTAGCGACTTTAATGTGTCGCTAAATTTAGCGACATTTAGCGACGCCGCGTCACTACATAGCGACGTTTATTGAAGTCGCTAAACGTCGCTAATTAGCGACTTATATAGCGACGTTACACCGACGTCTTTAATGACCTGACAATACTGCCATGTCAGCAGTTTGTGACGAACAACGACGATTTTAGCGACGTCATTAGCGACATATTTAGCGACTTGTTACAGCATCGCTAATTAGCGACGTATTCAGCGACGTAAGCTAACGTCGCTAAACGTCGCTAAAAATGTCGCTAATTTTCAAAAAAAAATAAAAAAAAATATTGCATTTCTGGGTTTACCAACCCCCTTGGGTTCATTATCAGGTATATGATGGTAGTAGAAATAATTGAATAAAGAACACAGTAGCAGCACCAAGGGGAAAATTTCTAGTGCACTGGGTAAATACAGGCCAAGTATCAGTCATCAGTTGTAAACCAAAATATGAATAATATAATAAAATTTGAAGAAAAGAAAGCATCCAGCAAATCTCATCGTAAACGTAAAGAATATGGCAAATTTATATCCATACAATCGCATCCTAAATAATAAAAAAATATAAATATCCAGTAACTAACTATACTACTGCGGATCTGCAGGAGGCTGACCACCGACGCGCTTGAAGGATAAGAAATCCTTATACTCGTCCTGTGGAATCGACACCGATGTCGATGGAGAAGGCAGTGACGTCGGTGGAGTCTGTGTCGATGTAGGCGCACCTGTAGGCCGTGCCCGCTCCAAGTCTGCGAGTCGCTGGTTGTAAGAATCCAGGGTAGATAACAGCCTCGTACTGCTATGAACCATTGAATCCTGCATCATCGTCAGCCTCTCGCCCATTGATATCTGTGACGCCTACAGCTCCATGATGTTGCGGTCATTGGAGGCTCTAATATCATTTGTCAATTCCCGGAGCTCCGTCATGCTGCGGTCGAGCATATCGAATCGTGCGATGAGCATCGGATCGTCCACCTACGGCTGGGACCGGGGCTGCTCCTCCATCCTTCGCAGCAACTCGTCACGGAGGGACGCAATCTGACGGTCAACGGCCTCCAGGACGGCCTTCTGGACTCTGGCCGACGACTGCGAGGGCTGCGACTACGAGGGCTGTGTGGAATGCGCAGCTGTCGGGGAGGCCCTAGATGACTGGGTCGCAACCAGGGCGCCATATGTAAACCCCCTGATTTTCAAGAATTTTTAAATTTGGATTTTTCACAATTTTTTGGAATTTTCTGAGAATTTTCTATAATTAAATTCAGGTGTTTTAATTATTAAATAATTTTTAAATGATAATAAATAATATTAAAATATTATGAAAATAATATTTTATGGTGTAAAATGAAAAACTAGACATAGGATATTTTTTCAGGAATTTATTGGACCCCGGATGGATTTTTAAAGCCTTAAAAACTATTGATTTATTTAACCTAATTAATTAAACCCGGTTTAATTAAACCAATATAAAACCGAACCGGACCGGCCGGTCTACCCGAACCGGACCGCTCAGCTAGCAGGTCGGATCCGGGTCAGACCCGACCCGCTTGGACCCGCCCGACCCGTATTTTGTTTTGGATCGGGCCGGATCCGCAGACCCGACCCGACCCGCACCCGGGAACCCGAAAACCCCTCAACTCCCTCCCGACCGCTCAGCCGACCCTGGCGATTCTTCTCCGCTGCAACGGCCGTGCCGCTCCGGCGTCCCTCCGCCGCTCGACCTCCCTGCAACCCCCGGCGACCCGCCGTTTCCTCTCCCCCTCACCGGTCGCCGCTCCCTCTCCCCATCCCCGTCTATATAAACCCCTCCCTCTCCGCCACCGGCAGCCCCGCCTCACCCCGACCTCGCCGTGCCGCCCTAGCCTAGCCGACGAACTCGCCGTGCCCAGCCCCGCGTCCCCCAGTCACCTCCGCCCCTCCGGCTGCTCCCTCGACAGCAGACCCGACCCAGCAGCAGCCCCCTCCGCGCCTCCCGGCCGCCTGCGCCGCTTCCCGCACGCCGCCGACTCCGCCGAGCGTCGCCCAGCCTCCCTGAGGCTTCCCCGAGCTCTCGCCGACCTCCGCCGGCCTGAACCCCCTCTCCCAGCGACACAGAACCTAACCCTAGCTTCTGTGGACGCGTGTCGGACACGTGTTGGACACGAAGAATACGCTATTTTTGAGCCATGTTCAGGTACTCGTATCTCACTCCTCGTAGCTCTGATTTCGATTTCGTCAGTTGCATCGCGTAGCCTGCATGACCCCCTCGGTGTCCGTGCAATCCGCTCGGTGCATCGCGTCCTGAGGTGATCGTGAACCACGATCCAAAAACAGGAAAACCAACGCCCTATTTTACCCCGGAACTGAGTACGCCCCGCCAAACGGGACGACTTGGTTGCGTGCGGTCTTCACCAATACGTGCGCGTCGTTGATACGGACGTGCGAGATTTCGCAGAAGTTGATTCGGATGTGCGTGCACACCGGAATCAATGCGTATCCGCCGTCCAGTATCCGTACTTTTTGGTTCTCGATGTAACTTAGTGTACACAGTCGGATCGAGACGAAACTTACGCCATCGGACTCATAGCAATACGCTGGTCCTGTGAGCCAAGTTTGGTTCGATTCTGAGAACGTTGACAAAATCGCGTGTCGTGGGCCCCACAGGCTCCACTTGACGGGCGATTTTGAGATCGGCTCATCAGAATTTAATTCTGGAAGTTCCGTTGGGTTCGTATCATCGTTCTTGACCTGTTGACACTAAGTTAGACAAATTTGGAGACCTTTGACCCTGACATGTTTTTCGGTACAAAGCGGCCCACATGTGGACGCCGCTTTACCCCGAAATGTTATTTTTGCTCCTGTCCAAATTGGACTCAAGGACAGGCGTTTCTAGCTGATTAATATTTTCTAGATCTAATGGTGATATCTATTTCAGCAACCAGAGTACTGCCTGCAATCCCCGCTGAAGTCAGAGCTACAATTGGAGCAGGAACCCCAAGCAAGTGTACCTTGCCAACTTGCAGTCTTTATTACATATTACTTGGACTTAATTATAACTGTTGTACATGCTTAAACCTAGGGCCGTTTTGACTTACTTAGCGTCCGATTAATAGTCGGGTGCCAACACCGTATGCGGGGTTGTGTAAGGTCAACTAGAGATGGATATCGTGACAATTACATTCTCGTACTTGCCATATCAAGTACATTATACCCAGGACACCTGACACGAATCATGAGACAGAATCTTCCTGAAATATTCAAGGTGGTTCTGTGTAGGTTGCGGAATTATGACATAGACAGGATATTCTTAGACATTATATTCATAGACATAGTATGACTTACTGCATTAGATATGATCTTACGTGACGTGGACATGAGGCATCGTGGATATGAGACGTATGATTACATTGGGTGGGGAGAGACACACAGGCTATAGGCTGATTATATATATATAAAATTGTCACGCCCCAGTCCCAAAAATACGTAGGACTAGGACACGTAAGCATGCCAGCTGCATGGATATGGCAACTCCAATATATGGAAACTAATCCACACGTACGCTGTAATATGAATATAAAATCCACAAGTGGTATAAAATGTAATACAAGTCACAAGGTAAAATCTAAATCTCATCCACAGAAAATCAATATAAATAAATAACCAACATCTATATAACTAGATCTCAATAAGAAGTATCTAAAGATGATAGTTGGATGGAGACAAATCCACTACCAACTCGAAGGTAAGAGCAAATATTAAAGTAAGTACAACACAACAACACCATATAAGAACACCATCTAGCAATCACGGGCTCGAAGAGAGGACATCCACGAAACATATATAGCCATCCGATCTGTGCTCCTGCAAATACTCAAGAATAGATACACCTGGCAGAGGACCAGGTCCTCAGAGGGACGTAACAAGATACAGAAAATACGAGCCAACTTGAATACAGTAAACATGCATATAATTTGAAAATAAATAAGTACGCTGTACAAGACAATCTATATGAATGCAAGTGAGGACAACTTTTCGACGTATGGGCAAGGGTAGTCTACTCGATCTAAGCCTCACAACTCACACACCCGTCTAGAACATCAGAAATCGACATACCTCTGGGGTAGCGACCAGCGCGACTCTACAGAAATCGACATACCTCTGGGGTAGCGACCAGCGCGACACACGTCCGTAGTGCGAGCTATATACTACGGTTTACCAGAGTGGTTAAAAGCCCATACGCCTAATAATTGTCCTCTATGATACTAAGTGTCATGTGTGTGTCAACATATCTAATACATAGTAATGACTGAAAGAAAACTACACATGCAAGAACTATACATAAATGAAATAAATAAACAGAAATATAAATAGCATGCAAAGCACTGTAAACAATTTGGCAAGGTATCTTGCCTGGCAAGAAGGCTGCAAAATATAGTGTCCCAATGTCAACCCCAAGAGCCAGAAGCTACGGCCTCAGAATGAACGTCTCCGGATGCTGAAATAAACATCACCAACGTTTCCAGAATAAGCAAAATAGCTAAAAAGCACTTCCCTTTCGTCCAATTTGGACACAGGGGCAAAACGGTAATTTTGGGCAAAAGTGGGGTCCACGTGTGGCCCACTTTGCACCGAAAAGTGTGCCAAGGGTAACAGTCTCTAAATGGGACAAACTATAGGTTAAACAACTCTAAATGTCAATACGAACCCAACGGTATGTCCAAATGTGGATTCTGATGGGCCGAACTCAATTTTGTCCAAAAAGTCAACTATGGGGCCCGCCAATTGGCGATTTGGTCAACCTTCTCAGAATTGCGTGAAAATTGGGTCACAGGACCAGCGCGTTACCACGAGTCCAGTGGCGCAAGTTTTGTCGTAATCTGACAAGCGTGCACAAAATACGTGCGAGTTCCACGAAAGTTGCGACACGGTGTGTGTCCGCGGATACGGCCTGATTCCGGCGCGCACACGCGTCCGAATCAGTCCCCACGAATTTTCATGTGTCCAGTTATGCTGCGTACACCATTCAGTACAATTGGCACACGGCGGGGCGGTCCCGTTTGGCGGGACGCGCTCCATTTTCCAACTTTTGGAAATCTGAAAAAAGTGGGTGCGCGGAGTTTTGTGACGCATTAAACTATGTCCACAACAACTAATAGCATAGGGTTATTTAACAAAAAAAGTAGGTCAGGTATTCTACAGGTATCAAAAAGAATCACCGAATTCGGATCTCTGTGGTGGGAGATACGAACTCGGCAATATGGGTGATCGTTCTGGAATTCTGCGATTTCAGAATTCTGTCTGCTCGGCCGACTTGGGTGCTATTTTTCACCTAGGGGCACACGTTTTCCGAGGTTGGCTATAAAACAGATATGGAAGAGGGTTAAGGGGTGATCATACCTATGAAGACGGAACAGCGTTTGGTTGAGCGAGTCGACGGAAAATCACGCCGGAGCGAAGGTGCCTCGAGTGGGAAACTGCAGTTCGCGAGGTCGGCGTCGACGGGAGGGTTGGATGGCTTGGTGGGGCTTCTCTGGCTGCGGTGACGGCTCTAGATGGGAAGAGGAGGTCTGGAGATTTAGGTTAGAGATTTTGGGAGAGAAATATATATATATATATATATATATATATATATATATATATATATATATATATATATATATATATATATATATATATAGGAAGAGAGAGAGGGTGAATAGGAGCGGGTGGTGCGCTGAAGAAGGGTCGGGCAAAAGGGTTTGGGTCCCTGGAAATTAATTCGGCTGAAGGGGGGGCGGGTCATTTGGAAGCAAGTGGGCGGAAGGTTGCTGGCTGCTGCATTGTTGGAAGTTAAGCAAAATGCTAAGTAAAGGAATAGTAGTTAGGAATGTTAGTATTTACTATTATTATTATTATACTTATTATTAAATTCCTTTTACTTTCTTTTCTTTTCCTTTATAAAATATATATATACATATATATATATATATTTGTATATACATATATATATATATATATACTCATAAGAAAATTTATAGATTAGGGTATTGCACTTCGTTAGGCTAGCAACAGCTCGAGGGTTCTCCTACATGGAATAAATTTCGAAAAATTTCTGATGGTCCCATAAGTCATCTAAGTGTCCGAACACCTAAAATAAAAAATTATTAAAAATCTATTTCTCCTATTTAGACCTAATTACTATAATTTAATTAATAATTAATAAATAAAGGGTATATACGATTTTCTAGGAAGGTGGTTTTACAAAAATCCATAGTAAACACATAGTAAAACTCATAGTATAACTGCTACCGGCTGCCCAACACAGAGCTTGTAGTGGTATCAGCCTAAGTTCTAGTGATGCTCTCAACTTGCATTTCACATAGTTGGTTATATAGTTTACCCTATTGTTTTATTTATTGCTACACTGCATTTATTTTGGCATGAGCTTTCTTGTACCTTGCTATGTCCCCTGAGGACCTGGATCCGGATTATGTCCCCAGGATTTGCAGACGAGGTTTATCCAGAGGTATACGGAACATGTGCACTTCACGGAACAGTACCAGTACCTGAGGACGAGGTGATCGCTGAGGACTTCTCCTGAACAACTGCTTCTTCATGCCCAGTTATTATGGCAAATAGGCTCTCTTTCCTGTTTAATTAAAAAAATTGTAACAGACTTTATATCGGGTTGTTTCCCGAATTACTTTGCTGAGACTGGATGTTTGATTTACTTTCTTTATTGCTGTTGATCTTATTATCTTTTGTGTGGATGAGATTAGTTCTGACTTGTTGCAGTAAATCCTGACTATTGTAATACAACTTAAGTATGCCCCGATGGATACATTAAATTGGGTTTGTCCATCGGTGCGTGCTGCTGGCCATTGCCACGTGTCTAGTCCCTTGGTATTTTGGGACTGGGGCGTGACACCATAGGAGCCCGTACCGTAGTACGTACCCCTCTAGAGACCACCAGCTGCGGTCACCCACAGGTCGTCCGCCGACGGAGCTGGAGCGGGCTGCGACGAAGTACCAGCCTCTCCAGGTGTAGGTGCACTAGCAGTCGCCCGCTCACGCAGCCTAAGATACTCGGCCTAGAAAGGTTTGGAAACTCGATAATTGTCTAAGTTATATTAAAATTAACACAAAATAAAGTAATACTTACATAGGTTTGCGAGGCCCTCTCATCAATGAGATTTTCGTCCTTCCGATGGGTGGCCAAGAAGACGGTCACCATGTTGGCATTCTCACCCCTCTGTACCTGTTAAAAATATATTATTTAGTACTAAACTTAAACATTTTTTCCTACTACCATTTTATGATACTTATATTAAAATAATATAATTTAAAAGAAAAAATATACCAAACGACGAAAATGTTCCGTCATCGGAATCGAGCTACCACACCACTTGGCAGCATTCCGTCTAGCCGCCTTGGCCTTCTCAGACCTTTCCTTGTAGCTCGGATCGTCGAATCTAGCCCTCATCGCAGTCCACTGCTCAGGCGTGATCCAACATTGGATCGGTTTTCCAACATGATCACGAGCCTTCTGGTCATTCAGAGCATCTCGGATAAGCTTGGCGACAACGGTCGGAAAGAGCCGCTCGATCAACTCGGCCCGGTGCGGAGGATAAAAATATGTTTGCTACAATAAATAATTTAGTAAGTGAGCATCACGGATAAGTTATATAATATGCATAAATTAAAGGATTTATTTAATATACTTTTACCTGGAAGTGCGCAAACCAGAATGCCTTCCTCTCCTCCGGAGCCTCAGAGTAGTTGATCCAAGGACCACCGTAGTTGTTCCTCAGAAATTGGCCTAGGTGTCTCTGAACCGACGATGGACGATATCTATATAGATATAATAATTTAGAATACTGAAAAAGTCAATATACGATGAATAAAGAAATACACGATATATATTATACTAAACCATCTAATTGACTTACTTTGTACCGTCGGCCCAAATCTCTGTCCTCGTCTCCTCCGGAGGTGCGCATGGAGGATCTTGCTGATGCTGGGACAACGTGGGCACGACCTCCTCGACATGCTCATCTGTCCCCATGGTTCCGTCAGCAGGAGGAACGCTGGACGAGGGTGTACTATCACGCCTGGAACTACTCGTCCCAACAGTCGGAGATGTGAGTGATCGATATACTGGAGTACTGGGCGACGATGATCCGAAACCCACAGTAGGCAGTACTGGAGGAGCATTATGTCTACCTCGGGACCTGCCGAATCCTCCGCGTCGTCCTGTCATATATGATAACAACATATGATGAATATAGAGAAACACAAATATATAGTACATTCTACAGTCGAAATATGATGCATATCTCTATCTCAAAGCATTCTACAGTCAAAATATAATACATATATTCGTTAATGGAATATATTTTACAGTCAAAATATAGTTATATTCTACTTCGTCAATTTTCCAACCTTGATCTACATTCTACAGTCAAAATATAGTTACATTCTACATGCAATATATTTTATTTTCAATCATCTTCAGAAAATTTATCTTGTTCGCCTTCCTCGTCCTCCTCTTCCTCTTCCTCGTCTCTACTTTCATCTATTTCGTCTTCCTCTTCGGATAATTCTACATCTTCTACATTATTACTCGTGTAATGAGTAACTTCCGTTGAGTCCACATCTACAATATTTGTTACAAGAGGTAGATCGTCCTCCTGATAAGCTATTTCGTCAATGTCAAAGGTATTTTTAGCTTTAGTCTTGCATACTGCCCACCAATCCGACCTCGCTGTCCCCCGTCTAAGATAAGTTGTGAAGTATACGAGCTGAGCCTGACTTGATAGGACAAATGGTTCGTAGCCTTGATATCTACGCTTGTAGTTTATATCCACAAGGCCATGCTTGTCAATTTTCCAACCTTGATCTTGAATCGGATCGAACCATTCACACCTGAATAGCACGATATTAGCAGGTTATGTGCCATAATTATATGTCAACTCCACAATCTCTCGTAAGATGCCAAAAAAATATTGCCCAGATTGACGTCTTTGTAGTTCGAAGATTTGATACACAAACAACTGTTTTTCGTGGAATCAAGATCCAGAAAGCTGTCTCTGATAGGAGCATTTGTTGACTTGAACCTGAATTCATTCACACAGAAACTTGGCCATATTTTTACGGCAGTAATTGGTCCCTTGGCTAGAGTTCTAATAGATTCAGTCTCGAGTGTTATTAGACGATCGACCTAAATACCAAAGTAGCGATAGTAAGTTATTTGTTTTGCAAGTGCAGAAATAAAAAGTAATTACCAAGCATCTTACATATGCGCTCAACCAAGAAGAAAAATGGCATCTCATATCTTGTTCTACTTCTTCGTCTGTTATGTAGGGTCTAACCAACCTCAACTCATCATTATATGTGCTGAAAAACAATAAAGCAACTGCTGATTAGTAGCATAATAGTATCTTATACTATTACATTAAGATGATGTAAACGTGGACGTATTAATTACTTACCCCTCTAGATTCTCCACTTCATCCTCGTCGCAATTGAGTAATATATACAATTGAGCAGCCCTTAGCTCATCGTCATTCAAATATTTCTTCTTCATTTTTCCCGAAGGCTTTCCGGACGCATTGAATACTTTGAGTATTGCATCATTAGATTCTTGATATGCGTCGTCGTTTCTCGGAGCTTTCGTCCTATTAGTAGCAACATGCGGTTTGACATACGTCGAGCAAAAATTTGTAATCTCCTCGAGAACATAAGCTTCACAAATAGAGCCGTCAACCCGTGCCTTATTTTTTACCTTTCTCTTTAGGTGATTCAGATGCCGCTCGAAGGGGTACATCCACCGATAACCGACAGGACCACCAACACGTGCCTCATAGGAAAGATGAATTGGCAAATGCTCCATAGAGTCGAAGAATCCAGGAGAAAACACCTTCTCGAGCTTACATAGTATTACCGCAATGTCCTTCTCTTGCTTTTCTAGACGATCGACGAGCAACTTAGTACAACAAAGATCTCTGAAGAATATGCTCAGCTCTGTCAATGGGTCCCAAACGACCTGCGGTAAGAATTCCCGAAATGCAATCGGAATTAACCTTTCCATGAATACGTGACAATCGTGGCTCTTCATACCCACCAGTTTGTTCTCCTTGAGGTCGACGCATCTTCTCAAGTTTGACACGTACCCGTCTTGAAACTTTAGACCCTGAATCCACCTACAAAGTCTACCTTTATCCTCTTTCTCCAGTGAAAAAACTGACTTAGGTTGCTTTAACTTTCCATTCCCCTCCTCTATCAAATGCAATGCAGGACGTCTACATATTTCTTCTAAGTCCAACCTGGCCTTCGGATTATCTTTCGTCTTCACCTTTACCTCCATTACAGTATTAATTATGTTATCAAACATATTTTTCTCGATATGCATGACATCAAGGTTATGTCTGATCAGATTGGTGCTCCAAAATGGCAGATCCCAGAATATACTCCTCATCGTCCAGTTATGGGTGCGACCAAATCCGTCACACTTGTACCCCTTAGCAGGCTCTTCGATAGCACTTGGTAAATCTTTTACCTCTTCCCATATCGTGCATCCGGGCCACCTTGGCGGTGGATTGGCCTTCTCCACAACTCCCGTACGAAAAGCATTCCGGCCGTTCCTCCGGTACGGATGATCCTTCGGCAAAAATTGTCGATGACAATCGAAGAAGCACGGTTTGCCTCCGTGTTTCAAACGGAAAGCCTGAGTACGGTCCATGCAATACGGACATGAGAGACGACCATGGGTGCTCCATCCCGATAATATTTCATAGGTCGGAAAGTCGTTGATGGTCCACATAAGTGCTGCCCTTATCTGAAAATTCTGCTTTCTAGAAACATCGTACGTGTTGGCACCTACTTCCCACAGCTGATTCAACTCATCTATCAAATGCTGTAAATACACATCGATGTTCTTCTTCGGATTGTTCGGACCCGGGATAATAACGGTTAGGAACATATACGGAATCTTCATGCACATCCAAGGCGGTAGATTGTACGGAGTGACGATCACAGGCCAACACGAATACTGGGAGTCTAAAAGTTCGAATGGGGTAAAACCGTCAGAGGAGAGCCCCAATCTGACATTAAGTGCTTCCTCGGCAAATTGTGGATACTCTCGATCAAAGTGCTTCCATGCTTCTCCATCGGATGGATGATCCAATACTCCTTCGATCTGTTTTTGCCTGTGCCAACTCATGTTTTTTGCAGTCTCCTTAACCATAAACAACTGCTGCAACCGCGACGTCAAAGGCAAGTAGTGCATCGAATCGGTAGGCTTCCTTGCACCAACAGACTTTCCTCTAACAATGGCCTTGTAGCGATCAGCACCACAGAATCTGCACGCATCTTCATCCTTGTCGTCTTTGTAGTACAACATGCACCCATTGCGACATGCATCGATTTTCTTGTATCCCATCCAAAGCGATCTCACCATCCTCTTAGATCGATAGAAGTCTTTAGGCAACTTTGCACCCTCGGACAAGATCTCTATAATCAAATCGAGCAGTCGATTATAGCATTCTTGCGACATGTTAAAATCGGACTTGATGCTCAATAATCTTGTAACCACCTCCAACGGTAAATGATCCTCACAACCAGGATATAGTGGAGTCCTTGCATTCTCCAGCAACTCCACAAACTTTGCAGCATCGGCATTCGGTGCCTCCTCAGCTGCATCATAATTGTCCGGATTGAAACTAGGTTCCGCCGCATCATAATTGTCCGGATTGAAACTAGGCTCCGCCGCATCATAAACCATGTTCACCAACCCGTTGTCATAAGCATCGTGGTCGTGGACATCCATATACGGCTCCACGTAGGGTTCCGACTCCGATGCTAGAGATACAAGTTCTCCGTGCGCGGTCCACTGATAGTAATTCGGCGTGAAGCCCTTCGAGTATAAATGATATGTAACTTCCACTTCTGGATGATATTTTCTGTTGCGACATCTCACACATGGACACTTAATTTTGGTACCGTACATGTACTGAGGGAACGCCTTAGCGAACTACAGGAACTGCTGTACACCCTCAATGAATTCATCCCGCACACCGCACATGTCATTAGGATGACGGTTGTACATCCACGAACGTTGACGCAGATAGTAATTCATATCCATTTCTAGATACTTATGCAAAATTGACAGTATGTATCATATAAATCATTACATACAATGGTTTATCACCTAACTTCATAAGTTAACCGTACTATAAAAATCATAACTGATATAATACATACTTTCATTTATCAAAGTCTAAAATAAGCAATATTCAAAACAACTGACCATTTATCAAAGTCTAAAATAAGCAATACTTTCATTTCATAACTGATATAATACATACTTTCACTCTAATTGAAGTGCACTGCACTGATCACTCTTGCCAATTAAATCCCTGATACCACAGTATCAGTTAAGGGCTGTATTGGCATGCAACAAGTGACCGGTGAACACCTACCCGATATTGTGGTTATACATTGCATGATTAAAGTGTGAGTTTTTCCTCAAAATTCAAAGCCAAAAAGAGTGACTAATAACTTCCCAACTGAGTTTGTCATAGGCCTTGGACATATCTATTTTCAGAGCAAAGGAGCTATTCTAAGAGCTTTGTTTGGATATAGTGTGAAATAATTCATGGGCTATCATCACATTGTCACATATTTGCCTTCCAGGGACAAAGGCATTTTGGAATAGAGATATCAACTTGTGGAGGACGGATCGAATCCGATTAGCCAAGATTTTGGTAATAATCTTGTAGATGACATTGCAAAGTGAAATTGGTCGAAATTCAGTATGTGGAAGCTTTTGAAGATTGAGTAGCATCAGTATGTGGAAGCTTTTGAAGATTGAGTAATTTGTTCTCCCCTTCTTAATCTCTTCCTGGAGGTTACCAATCCGCTTCCTTCCCCAGTGTTTTGGAGTCGGCGGGATCTTTTTCAACTTAGTTTGGATGTCTGTATATGCGCTACAGAGTTCCATTTGCTCTCGAACCGAACCCTAACCCCATGTCGAAAAACCTAACCCTAACCCTAACCCTAACCCCATGTCAAAAAACCTAACCCTAACCCTAGGTCCTTATCGTGTCTGTGTCTGTGTCAGTGTGTGTGTGTGTGCCGTGTCTGTGTCACTGTGTGTGTGTGTGTGTGTCGTGTCTGTGCCAGTGTCACATGTGTTCTGTGAGTGTGAGAGAGAGAGAGAGAGAGAGAGAGAGAGTTAGGGTTTACCTAGAGCTCGAGGAGGAGGAGGGGGATGCCGGAGTAGCCGTGGTGGAGAGGTGGTCGACGGAGCAGGTGGTCGATAGAGCGGGGGGGGGGGATTTTTGGGTTTTGAATTTTCGGCAGATGGGGAAAAACGAAACCAAGCCCTAATTAACCAAATTTTAGCGACGTTTAGCGACGTCAAAAAAAGACGTCGCTAAATTAAACTTTAGCGACGATAATGACGTCGCTAAACACGTTGCTAAATATTTTTAATATAAACGTCGTTATATACGTCGCTAAACGTCGCTAACTTAGATATATTAGCGACGTGTAGCGACCAAAATTTAACTTATAGCGACTAATCTTTTAAAAACTGAATAAAAGTCGCTAAACATCACTAAATGTCGCCAATTAGCGACGTCTAGCGATGTTTTTACATGGAGTCGCTAAATTAGCGACGTTTTTACATGGAGTCGCTAAAAAACGTCGCTAATCCCGCTTATTCTAGTAGTGTTCCCACTTTTTTTGTATTCAATATTTTAAACAAAATTTAAAAAATAAGTGTCCTCGTACACAGACATATCTACAATGGTTAGACAAACTTGCCCGATCTTATAATGAGGTTGATGCCAATGGTTGGTTGGAAACAATAAAATCTGCAGATGTAAATGTTTTCAATTGGATTGTAGGGTCAAGCGATAAAAATCATAATTTTTCTCACTGGATAACAGCTTATGCACCGTGCCCACGATTAGATATTAATACTTCAAACATTGCTGAATGTTTTAACAATTGGATTAAAAGTTTGCGTGACAAACCTATATCAACATTGCTTAATGGTATTAGAGCAAAACTAATAACACTTCACGACAAGCATCGAACAAATGCTGAAAAGGAAACAAAGTTTTGTCCAAGGATGATGAACACTATAGCACGTATTAGGCGAGAGTCACACCATTTTCAGTTATTGCGTTTTAATAATAATAAATTTGAAATATGGGATCATGAAACAAGTAAATGTTATGTGGTTGAACTAGACCGTAAATGTTGTACATGTGGTCGGTGGCAACATACTCTATTACCATGTGAAGATGCTTGCTTTACATGTCATTCTTCTAACGTACCAGTTGAAAGTTTTTATCCTGTTGAATTTTCTGTTGCAACACTTAGAGCTGTATACATGCCATGTATGGAACCGATTCAAGTCCCCTATACTCCTCAAAGTGAACCGATAAGAGGTCAAATTGGAGTACCACTTCTTGGGCGTAGAGATGACAGACCGAAGAAGAATCGTATAATGACAAGAGAACCGCCGACAAGAGATCTTCGTTGCAGTAATTGTGGCGGGCTGGGACACAACAAAAGGAGTTATAGAAACCAACCGAGGCAGTGAATATCATTATTGTATCTTTTTAAAGTAATTATGATTTTGATTTAACGTTGTTATAATGTTGTAATTGAAGTTGCTGAACTTTCGAATAAAATAAACATCATATTACTGAAATTGTAAGACCAATAAAATATTGTCATACATTTATTTATGGAGACCAATAAAATTACTAGCCCCCTCTGTCATCCCTTCTATAATCTCTACGATCAACTCGCCTAAGACCTAGCATATCTCTCCTTTCCTCTGTACCCTCCGGTGGTGGCAAATATAAATGGGAGTCTGGATCAAGGCTGGCTGAGCTAAACAACGAAGTGCCAGTCTCCTGCATGTAATAATTCCAATTCCATTCTTGAGAAGCACCCTGTGGCGTGGCATCGTTGCTCTGGGATGTGGTCTCGTAACTCTGGGATATATCATTATCATGATGTGGCCTACCTTCGTAAGGTTGTGACATGCCAACATAAGGTTGTGACATGCCAGCGTAAGGCTGGAAATATCCCTCGTAATGTTGTGGCATGCCAACATAAGGTTGTGACATGCCAGCGTAAGGCTGCGAAGTGCCCTTGTAAGCTTGGGATCTTCCCTCACCAACCTATAAAATTCGTGCCTCTGTATTTCTCGAACCAACTCCTCGATCACGTGTCCTACGAGGACGTGCCTGCATTTGTCTCACGAAGTCTACCGGATGGCAGTCTGGTATATCGAGTGGAGTAAAACAGGGACTCAGTGGCGCGCGTAGATATTGTACAGTCGTCCCTAAAATTCCTTCTGGATCTCTTTCGGGGTCCTCAGCTATATCAGCTAGTGTCTCCGCCTGAATATTTAAATCTACACTCAATGAATATAAAGTAACATATATAAAGATGATAATTTATGCAAATGAGAACACATACCACTAGAGCATCGCGTGCCCTCCTATCACGCAAGCTCAGATCGTCTAAAGCTCGTGGCTGGAACCGAGGTTCTTCAAATTGATACATCCTATTTTGCACTAGCGGGCATCCATACCAACGTAGAAAATCGGCAGTACCCTCCACTGTAAAATGTTAACACAAAAGGATATGTAAGATCTAATACCGTATAATTTATTTGAAATATTCCTTAACTTACAATCTGCCACCGATGTCATCAATTCGGACATGTGTTCCACGCCATGCGTGATAAATCTGGAATGCCAACCAATCATATATGTACGAACCCGCTCTTCCATATTTGATTTGGTACTGCTAGAAGCCAAAGGCTCCAGGGGTATCATCTGTTTCATTCTGAACTGTCGCATAACACGATCCGCTGGATGAAACATGATAGATCCGTTATACATGATATAATACATATGGAGACTGCGGGCACGTTTATCATCTCTCACTTCTTGTGGCACATTTAGTGGTTGCCAAACAACCTATTTGACATTCAACAAGTAATAAATGGTAGACAGAACAATATATTTTAAAATTTTAATTTAATAATGATATACTAACCTCATAGGCGGTTAATGTGTCAAATCGATGCCGGTAGAGAGATACCACTTTGGTCATACAATGCACGTAATCTGTATTTCCAGTAATCCAGCGAATACCTGCTGGCCATACTGTTTGCTCAGCGCTATATATACTAACTGGTCTACCAATCTCGAAGTGATCGTAACACCATAACTACAAAGAAGAACACAAATAAGATCCAAATAAATATAGTAGATATTATTCATTTTTATTCATACATGTATAAGTGTTAGACATCCACTTATATTTTTGGCTGTTCTACCCTGTGATACCTTACTCACAAAAGACGTCATAGAGCGGTATAAATTTGCTAATACTGCTTCACTCCATGCGTGTTTTTTGTTGGAATGGAGGTCCGCAATAAATGGTAACAGTCGCACGTTGATCATATTTCCCGTAGCATCGGGGAATAAAAAGCACCGCATAGACACAGCAAGTAAGCTCTAGTGCAACATATTACCTCAAAATATAATTGAATATTCATACCATTTACATTAAATAAATATTAACAATAATTAATACATGTAAATAATTATCCGCGAATAATCGACATGAACTGTGTAGAGGCGATATGATCAACATGCATGAAAGTAGACCGTAGCCAAGTGAGTTTGACAGTGCTGGTCTCTCCCATGTCAGAGGGGGGCTCCACACCGAGGTATTCTCTAATGAGATATTTTGCTTCCAATTTTTCGTCGAAATATATAGGATTACCCTCGATAGGTAATCCCATAATCTGTGCCACATCCGCTAATGTGATCGTCATCTCCCCGAAGGGTAACTGAAATGTGTTGCGTGTTGGCCACCATCGCTCAACGATACTTAATATCAGGTCTCTATCGTGACGCTTAATTCGTATAGCATCAACAAAGTCAAACCCAAAAGTCTTCACGAAGACCTTTTGGTCTTCAATCAACTCCCATGATGACCGCCACTCACCATACTCTCGTAATTTTACATCTGGATAATCATAACGCTATATATATATATATATATATATATATATATATATATATATATATCGTTAGTAGAATATAATACGCTTAACAAAATAATATTAATTATCTAAAAATTATATTACCGGTCCTGCGAAAACCAGACTAGAAATGTAAGACTCTCGTTCACGTCCAATGGCCGGAGTTGTAGGTCCACCGGTTATGCGTCGATCATTTTAAAAAGCCATCTGTATTTATGATTATAATATTATATAAAAAATTCATAATTAAATTGCTATTTAACTATTTTCAAACTTTTGAACTATTTTACCTATTTTTTTCTTTTGTATCTTCTTCCTTTTGAACTCTTTAAACCTTCAGTTTCTCCTCCTATTGAGTTCTCTCACTGGAGAAACTCTAACAATTTTTTTCTTTCTTCTCTTTCTGTGAACTTCCCGTTCTTATATATGCATTCTAATACATTAAAATAATATTATTGTCACGAGAATGAGAGGAAGAGAAGTGGACAAGGATTAGAGAGAGGGAGAGTCACAGGTAGGAAGAGAAGTGGACAAGGATTAGAGAGAGGGAGAGTCACGGGTAATTTTAGAGAGAGAAAGAGAGAGATGGACAAGGATAAAAGAGAGGGAGGCTGGACTAATAGTTAGAGAGAGAGAGAGAAGTGGACAAGAGAGTGTCACGAGAATGAGAATGAGAGGAAGAGAAGATGACAAGAGAAGAAGAGGAAAAAGAGGAAAAGAAAGAAGAAAGTGATCGGGAACAGAGAGGAGAAGAGAGGAGAGAGGAGAGGAGAGGAGAGGAGAGAAGAGAAGAGGAGAGAACGAGCGGAGAGAGAGAGAGAGTGAGAGAGAAAGAGAAGAGAGTGAGAGAGAGGAGAGAGAGAGAGTGGACGGGTGTGAGTGAGAGAGTGGAGAGTGTGAGTGAGAGAGAGAGAGGAGAAGAGAGGAGAGGAGAGAGAGATAGAGAGGAGAGGAGAGGAGAGGAGGGGAGCGGGAAAGAGAGGAGAAGAGAGGAGAAAAGAGAGATAGAGAGGGGAGCGGGAGAGGAGGAGAGCGGAGAGGAGAGGAGGATAGCGGAGAGGAGAGAGGAGCGGAGAGAGAGAGAGAGAGGAAAAACGCCCCTAGGAATGGCGTTTTCCTCTGTATAATATTGTTTTTTTTCTTCGTTAACGGAGAGTTAACTTTAAGTAACGAAAAGCATAAAACGCCCTTAGAAATGACGTTTTGATGCTCTGATTGTAAATTTTAAAAATATAATACTTTTATTGAAAATATTTCATATTTTAATGTTCTTAGTGAAATTTTTCGATTTTCTACTCCCCCACAATTCGTCCGTCCAAACAAGCATCCCCCCAATTCTTTGGACATTATTTTCTAATATTCTAACAGTATCGTCTGTAAATATGAGTGGTTATGTCAGTGTTATAAAAACAGTTCCGACCGGTTGAAGCAGTCAACTTGTGAACCAAATATCTTTTTCGGATTAGTTTAATATTGACTCATTATTTTTTTTTCAAAAAATTCGAACAACCTGTCTATCCGATCGGTCAGACCATCAAATTATCTAACCCAATTAAATTTTAAACCGATTTGACCTTACTTTTGTTCTGAATTTTACATGCAATCAAAGTTAACATGTTTGCTTCTTAACAAATTATACTATGATAAACATGTATAACTTCTAAATAATATATATGTATTTGTATAAATATATTCAATGCAAGATTGTAAATCTATATAATCGATTCGGAGCGAATTGACCCAATCCAATGTCCTAATCGAATCGATCTCCGATCCAATTTTTTTAACATTTGGTCATGTAACTATCTCATAAAAGAAATTCCAAATTCTTTTTGAAGATATTTCCCGGCCACAAAATATTCAAAAAAGTTATTGCACTTTCCTAAGTTGCAAGTACTATACACACTATGCATACCATACCTTTTTTTTTTTTTCATTATATCTGATGTAAAGCTCAAAACTGTGTCTACGTTCTTGTGACTCGATCAACTGATCTTCCGTCACCTAGTCAAAATTTTTTTTTCTCTCTCCCCTTGGTAACCACAAGGATATACTCTTTTATTTTTACTTGCAGTATAAATTATTTTTTCACTAAGCGCAAGATAGCATAGGGAAATACGATACTCTTAAAAAAGTCCACGTCACACCTCACCAAACTCCAAATACTAGTTTCAAACAAAAGATGAGGGCAGCATGCAGGAAACAAACAATGGTGCCACGAGAAAAGATAAAGCTTCAAAAACATTGTCACGTGAATCAACAAGACCACCCCCCACATCTTCCCCCTCTGGCTACCTCTGCTGCCACTGCCAATGCCAATGCCAGCACTGCAGCAGCAGCCACAGCAGCTGCTGATGCTGCTGCTGTTCACGAACTCCCAAATTGTACTGTGTACTGTGTGGTTGCGTTGTGCATGATTCCCTCCCCCATGCCCATTCGTTCACCTACTGGTTAGCCACACGCCTAACAACTTTCTCAGTACACAGTAAGAATAGATTCTCAGCAGCAGTAACAACAGAAATTACAAAAGAAGATTGAGACTGCACTCAACTGCTGAGGTTAATTCTTAGCTTTTTTTTTTTTTTTTTTTTACTTTTACCATATCCTACAAGTACAAGTAAAGAAGAACCAGACGAGAAAAGAAAATACCATAGAGAAAAATACATCATAAGAGAATGGACTGGCGATGGTGGTGGCACGTACGTGATGTCACTCTCTCTCTCCTTCTCATATGGGGTCCTTTTCTTTGGCCCTACCTTCCCTTTCATCCTTTTACACTGTTTTTTCTTCTCACTTCACGAATTTCTGTTTGTTATCTGTACTCACTTTTATTACACTGTATTTTCGTAGCTAATGCTCTGCTACTAGTAGTAGTTTTGGTAGTAGAAGTAGACTTGGTAGTAGTAGGTGATGACTGATGACTGCATGCTGTAATATATTTTACTAGCTAGGCCGAACTTTCTTCTTCTTCCTCTCTTCCATGTCAACTCTAGGGAACGAAGTGAAGGGCTTCTTTCTATAGTAAGTAAAATAAAAATAAAAATTAACAGCACTATAACTGCTAGACTATCTTCTTCTTCTTCCTCCCTGACAATAAATCGCCATAATTATCACTGTTAGTACTTATTAACAAATTGGGATGCAGTGTACATCCTACCACATCATAGTTAAAAAGTGAGAGTGAATCCTTACTTGATATGGCCCCCCTCTTCATTCCTGACCCACTTATCAGAGCCCCACGGCCCCATGACCAGAAGAGAACCTGACAGGAAGATGTCAATAACAAAATGTTCATAATTGCATTCTTCATATATCATCAATCCACACACCTATATACTTTTGAAGATGACACAGGTAAAATTGACCAAACTAGAGTTTTCACACTTCTTGGTGGGCATATGAGAACATTATTGACACATTAATATACTGCGACTGGTTGTTAACCTGATGTCACCTCTCTCAGTTGCTGCCAGAGTTCCTACCATAATTTTATAGACAATAGGCAAAAAAGCCACTTGGAAGGTGAGGAACTTGTCATACTGATAATAAAGTATAACCTTAATTAGTACACCATTACACAACAAATCAATTTTGCTAATCCTGGAAAGTGGAAACTAAAGTTAATTATACCTGGGCATTTGGAAGAGGCAGGATTTGAAGGTCGACACGTCCAGAGAAGAGGTGGACGGCAAGATGAGGAGGTTTCCGTTGCTGCGGGGCGAGGGGGCGACCAGCTCAGAGTCGGTCGCGGCGACGGCGAAGAAGTCGCCGGCAAAGGAAGAGCCCTTGGTGGGGGAAGCAAATGGGCTATCAGGCAGATTGTGCTCCGCACTGCCAATGAGAAAAATAGTTCAATAACAAGACACATTAAGACTAAATTACAGTAAAATCAAACTTTTAGCAACCAAATTCATTTGTGTCATCAAAAGTAAAGGATAAAAAAAAGGGTTCAAGACAACAAAACCCATTAAGACCAAACCGAGTAACAACATCATGAGAAAAAAATTATCGCTATTGTCACAAGCATACAATTCACAGAAAAATAAACAAATAATCAACACATTGTGCTTTTATTCATCCTTTTCTTTCTACCCACTTTTGCTTTGCTGAGTGCTCTCTATTCCTTGTCTAATTGGTAGCAGCTTTCTGTCAGCATTTATTACTGCTTGTAATAGCAAACAATACTGACTGAAAACATTACTCAATTTAAAAGGAAGATGGGGAGAGGGGGTTAGATTATGTTTGCCATTATTTACCATTCTTGGAAACCATCTTCATTGGGGCTTGCTTCTCTTGCAGGTTCCTCCTTATCGACTGCAGCAGCAACGTTGACTGAAATGAGCTGCTGCTCCTCGCCAGAGGAAGCAGGACTCGGGCTCTTGTCTGTAAACAGAAAACAAAAATTATTATAATAATATAGAAATTTTTTTTTTTTTTTTTTTAAGATCGATGATGGTTCTTCAAGAACTCACCTTCCGGTGATGATTCTTCGTGGCTCTTGTCGCTTGATAATGGGCGGTTGATGTTGATGGAGTGCGGGGAGGAGGAGAAGCTCCTCGACTTGAAGTCCATGAGCTGGAGCCCCATGAACCTCCTCCCTTGCAGCTCGATCGCCTGCTGGAGCTCGGACGCCTGCTGCTGCTGCTCCTGCTCTTCCAGCTTTCTCCTCAGGAACATTTCTTGCGTCGGACTGCTGCTGCTGTTGTAGAGCATTCTCCCTCCTACAGTCAAAAACACAATAATAACTATCAACAGAAACTTAGGAAGAACAAATAAAAACAAGAAGCACACCTAGCTGTTGAAGATCGTATGGGTCTCTGGAGTCTAATCCAGTAGGAGTGGTGCAGCCGGGAAAATCACTCCTCTCGCCTTGTTTATTTCTGGAAATAGTTGTTGATAGTGAGAAATATATAATTGTTGTTAGAGAAAGGAAAAAAGAGGAGGAGGAGGAGGAGTGAGCGAGTGCCTGTACTTGTCGGGGACTTTTCCTTTTTCCTTGTAAGGCTTCACGAGAACTCGAGCATCGCAAACGAAATGGGGGTTCCCCTTGGCCAGGATCAGCTTCACCGTCTCCGGATAGACGAAGGTCACGAAGCCGAACATCCTCTTCTGCTGGTAAGGGATCCTCACGTCCTGTACCAGTCCGTAGATGCTGAAGACACAAACCCAAGCTCAAAGTTTTTAGATGTTGAGCAAGTTGTTTTGTTTGGTCGTAGAAAATTTTAGCATAAAACTACCTGAAGTAGTTAGAAACATCTTCTTCTCTGAAAGTGCTGTCCGCCGGAAAGGTCAAATAGATCTGCCTCGACCCCGGATTCACCATCCCGGCAAAGTCGGCTGCCCGGTCGAGCCGTGACCACCCTATGAACTTGTGGCCGTCGTCGGGGCCAAGCATCAAGGAGGCGGCAGCTGCTGCTGCCACTCTGCTCAAAAGCTCAAGATTAGTCCAGAAAACTCGAAGAAAGTGTGTTAAGTTGAGCTAGGTAGCTATCTATATATGTAAATATACCTTTGGTTGTCATTTTGCTGCTGCTGGAGGAGGAAGCTCATGCATTTGGAAGTGGACGGCGACAGCGGCATGCTCATCGAGCCGGTGGGGGAGTAAGGGTAAGGGAAGGCGCCCCCCGCCGCCGCAGTGAGACGCTGGCTCTTCGACCTCAGCAGCTGCAGCTGCAGCTGCTCGACGCCGGCTGGGTCGGGCTTCGCCATGGCGCCCTGCTCGTCGGGGAGCCCGTGGAGGAACCTGCAGCTGGTCCCGTTCTTGCAGTACCCCCTGGCGAAGTAGAGGCACGGCTTCCAGCCGAAGACCGCTGCAGCGTCCGAGCCGAGGCAGAGGTCCGAAGCCAGGGAGCAGCTCCGGCTGCGGTGGTGGTGGGGCCACCCGGCTCCTCCGTTGATCTCCTGGTAGGGATCGTTCAAGAAGGAGAGCTGGTCCTGCAACGAGATCTCGTCCACGAGATCCTCGGGAGGTTGATGGCAGTCGGGGGGAGACGGAGACGGGGACGGTGGGGCCCAGGACGGGGAGGGTATGTTGAGCGGGGGCGGGTGGGGGAAGCCGAAGCGGTTGGTGGTGGCGGAGTTCTGGCGGGAGAGCTGCAGGTTCAGGCCGAGCTCGTTCCGGGCCTTGAGAATGACGGAATGGAGGAGGGTCTCCGGGCCGAAGGCGAGGCGGATCATCTCCTTCTCGCCGTGGTCCTGTATGAGGAGGAGACCCATGATCTTCGCGGCGTTGTCGGGGTCCAGCGTCTGGATCCTGGAGAACACCACCCGGGTCGCCTCGTAGGCGTCCATCCACAACGAACAACTACGACCGAGTACGTACAATGGAATGGAATGGAATGGAATGAATGAATGAATAAATAAATGAACCCAAAGTATGTTATTTGAAAGCAGCCAGCAACAGCTTTTGCTCCTCTCTCTCTCTCTCTCTCTCTCTCTCTCTCTTACCAGACGGCTGGAAGGGAAGGAAAAGGGAAGAGGAAAGTGAGCAATATGTGAACGTTGGATATTAAAGAGGATTTAGATACGGGTAACGACAAAGTGGACACAAAAACCCTAATTGTCTTCTTTTTTCTCTCTCTCTCTCTGTCTCTCTCTCTCTCTCGTATTAATAAATACATGCATCTGCTCCCACCCCTCACACTCAGTCACTGTGATTACTGACTGAAGCAAGCAAGCAAAGAAAAGAAATCAGTTCTCTTCCTCCTCCCCCAAATTTCAATGAGACTTATTTTTAACAAAAAAAAAAAAAAAAATTCTAGAACAAAGTTCACGAGTTATTAATTTTTAAAACTCGCTCGTGGCATCTCATTTCAAGATTTTTCTTCTCTTTCCTAAGAGCATCGTTACTAAAGTCCATATCAATTTTTAGATTCTAGATTTAAAACGTAGAACTAATTTGTTAGAATAGTCAAATCTATTCTTATTTCAATTTGTAGATTTTCAAGTCTAATCCATCTATAGAAACTATATGTTGGACCTAAGAATTTTTAGATTCAGAATATAAAAATTTATTTTATAAAATAGTAAGTTTTAATTTGGAGCCATAATTTCTATATTCTAAATTTTACATTATTTTTTTATATTAAATTTTGACAACACAATCTTTGAGACCAAAAGTCATTATCATTTTTCTACTATTCTCATACAAACTTAACTCATTGTACATTTACTTAAAAAAAAAAAATTGTACCTCATGATGCAATTTTGAGCACCATCTACTAAGGATGCTCTAAGGTCCAAACATAAAAGATAAATATATTTTAAAACTTTCAATTTTTATGAAATATGCATATCGTAACTGTATTGTAAATTCTTATTTTGAGTTCTTATTTGAATGAAGCACTTGTTCCAACTTCATATATGTTTCAACCGAATCAAAATCCAATAAAAGGAACATCTAAAAATCTAAAATAATAACCCAATCGAAATTAGTAAAAAATCGAATCAAAATAATCAAAATCAAATAAACCGAATTCTAAACATCCAAAACGGAAATCAAATCTAAATTATCCCTAACCGAAATTGAAACGAGCAGATAATATATTCGGTTTATTCTGTTTGTTTGGTTAGACTATTTTTATTGTTCAGTTGTCGGACTCAAAGTTGAAATTTAGTTAAGTATATTAAAAAATATATAATTTTTATATATACGTTGTTTGTGGTGGAAAACGAAAGAATGAAAATGTATTCAAGATGGGGTTTACACGAAACCCGTCTTCTTTGGTTTACAAACAAACTTGTACAATTTGATCCTATACGAGGATGTGGGAGTACAATTTATTTAATCTGGGTAAATATTGCTATAGGTGTCTGATCTGCAGTCGATCACTTTAGCCCTTGGACCATACGATGATGAAGAAGTGTCGTAGAAGACAGGAAGCAGCTTCGAAGGTTGCAGAAGAGGGCGGATGCACGATGCCAAAGTCGTCGATCCCTACTCTTTGCCTGAGCTCCGGATTCTTCTCTCTCTCTCTCTCTCTCTCTCTCTCTCTCTCTCTCTCTTGACCTCTGGTTCGATCTTTCTTGGAAGTTTTTAGACCAATTCCTTCGATCCTCCAATTTTTGTCGACCTTCTTTCTCATTGATAGAGGTCTCTATTTATAGAGTTTTAGTGACAGTGACCACTCCGTCGGTGTAGAAACCGAGGAGTGGAAAGTACAGCACCCTTTTACACAACGGTTAAAATAACCAATACCTGCGTGTAGATGATCCTTTGAATGAGCGTGTGACGCGGGTCCAACTAAGGGACAAAACGCGTATAATCGCTACGAAGATCACGGCGTAGAAACCACGGAGGTAGGTATCCCTTGTGTAGAAGAGGTGGGCGTAGAAGCCAATGTCTGTCACCATGGCGTAGAAGCCAAGCAGGCATAGAAGCCGAATAGGCGTAGAAGCCGAGCGGTCATAGAGGCCGAGTGGGCGTAGAAGCCGAGTGAGCACAGGAGCTGAATGGGCGTAGAAGCCGCTGCGTACCGTGCCAGAGTGCTGATGTGGACGTCTTAGCCGGAATTACGGCTTTTGAAGATATAATCAAATCTCTTGCATTAAATACAGAGATTTGCCACCATCCTGTGCATTAAATACAGAGGCGTATTTTTGAAGGTCTGTAGCCCTTCTGTGCATCAGTCGCAGAGACGTGCCTCGAGAAACTGTCACCGCTCTGTACATTAGACGTAGAGACGTGCCTCGAGAAACTGTCACCGGTCTGTGCATTAGACGTAGAGACGTGCCTCGAGCAACTGTCATCGCTCTGTGCATTGGACGTAGAGACGTGCCTCGAGCCCCGTACGGAGTGCAGCTTTTGATGTGGCAGGCGGTTTGTCTACTGCAGAGCGTAAACAGCTCATGTCTGCCTGTGTAAAACAAGGCAGTGTATCCCTTCGTGCAAGTTGTCACGACCCGCACCCGGTATAGGGGCACAAGTGCGTGGGTACGTCCAGCCTACGCCGCAGCATCGGCGGTAGAACGCTGTCTAGGTCATGTAACTATCTAATCAATCTCACATGAATATCCAACTCCATAAGGAGACACAGATATCACAATATAATATGGAATGTACTCAATCACATAAACTAGAGCACGATGAGATATCGAAGCAAACAAATAAAGTACAAGACAAGTCTAAACAATAATAAATAGTCTAACCTGCAATCAATAACATCCAAGTCTCCAAGTATGTCGGAACAAGTCCTCTATGTCGCAATCTGGAAAAAAATATCCAGTCAGGATTGGAACGAAATACACCTCTAACAGCAGTTCCACATATATTGACAAAATCTATAGCACAGTGTAAAGAAATACAAGACAGATAGGAATAACTGGCAATAAGAAATATTGACGAGCATGGTTATACTGGAAATAGAAATACTGGAATAAATGGAATACTGGAGCATGTCATCATCAATGTACATCTAGCAATGAAATAGAAATACAAGTACACACAAGAACAATGAACTGGTATGTAAGTGTGTACAAGAACAATAACTAGAACATGTAGAGATGCTAGATCAATATACTAGAGATGCATGTCAAGAACATCTAACCAAGTGTGTGAAACATTAGCATATCATGTGATCGGCTTGGGACTATATGACTCATTACATTGATTAGCGTTCATCCCCAACAAGTCCGGCTAACCTTATGTAACAGTGATGAGGCATGTAAGGGTCAGGCTGCACCGACATGAGGTGTGGGTGAGCTATGATGCATGTAAGGTTTGGGTATGATCACATAAGCTACTAATATTTCTCCATTTTCCCCCAGCTAGCACGATGGATTCCAATCACGACTCCTCGTGACAGGTCTCAATGATGCCAACTCGTGTAAAGAACAGTGTCAGAGTCATGTACGCTATACAACAAGAATTATAGAGATAATCAACATAATAGAAACTGTCAGAGAATGTACTCGCCTGAGGTCCTGCTGCTGGTATGAATCAGAGTCCAAGTCACGGTCCAAATAGCCTATGTATTACAATTTACCATGTCAAAAGATAATTTATTTTAATTTATTTAATTCTGAAATAATTAATCTAAAATTCTATTTTAATCTTATTATTCTGATTTTTAGGTTAATTCCTAAATTTTGTCCAAAGGAACTGAATTTTATCAACTCGAGACTCATGGCACGCAAATCGAGGCGATCTGTTGACCGAAAAGTCAACCGACACAAACTCGACTTTCATGCATGATTCCCTGTAGATTTTAGCGTAAAAAACATGCTAGAATTTATGGCTCGTCCAAATTCAAATTCGTTTGGAAATTATGGCACATAAAAGTTTCGTATCGTGCACCGATGGTTAAATTTTACCCTAGAAGTTCTACAGAATTAACAATATAAAAATACTTCGAAATAAATTCTGGGAAAAACATATGTCAATGATCTCGACATTAGCTTTCTGAAACTTTAAACGGTTCATGATTCTGATTCCTGGTTCTCCCGGAATCACGAAAACATCGAAACACGTCTATTTTCTGACATGCTGTGTTCCACGAATTTTCCAGAATTTAATAATAATAATTTCGTAAAACAAAATATATAATCAGAAAGCTAACCTCAATATCTTTTTAACACAAAAAACTAGGCCTCATTTGGAGTCCGGAGCTATGCGCAATGGCTTCTGGAAGATGAAGAAACCCTAGATGGCAATTCTCCAAAAATCGGCTGAAGAAAAACCCTAGAAAATAACTAAACTAATATATATATAGAGGAGAGAGAAAGAGCAGCCGCGGCTCAGGAGCTTGCCACGTGGCAGCCATCCGTGGCTCCCCGCCCAGATCCAGCGGTCGTAGATCCACGCGGCTCGGCTCAACTGAGTCCGACTCGGACTTGGACGCGGCTCGGCTCGGCTTCACCCGCGGTCGCTGACAGGCGGGCCCGGCACTGTTGGCTGCAGGAGGCTGACAGGTGGGCCCCCTGTTTGCTGACTGGACAGAAATAATTACTTTTTGGGTTTTCTTTTTTCAGAAAATAGTTTTTAATTCAGTTTTTTATAATTAACTCAAAATAAATGCTAAAAATAATCAGAAAATTCTCAAAAAATTATAGAAAATATATTTTTATTATTTAGATCCTAAAATAAAAGTTTGGAATATTTTTAAATATATTTGTCCCTAAAATAAATTTTTGAAAGTCCTAGAAAATTAGGATTACTAGTTTTTAATTAACAAAAAATTATGGAAAAATCCCACTAGCCCCAAATTAACCTAAAAATAATATTTAAGCACAAATTTCAGGATACGGAGGTTACAAGTCTACCCACCTTAAAAAAAATTTCGTCCTCGAAATTTAAAATCCTCAATAGTTGTATGTATTCATTTATATTATTTTACTATCAAAATTAAATTCATCAAACCATATAATCATGAAGTAAATTCATATTGCTATAAAACTTCCAAAATTCTATAGATGTCATATTCCTAAAATCTTCAAATTTAAAATCGAATTCCATTCGTATCATAATCTCCTTAAAAACTTTATGCTAATCACTAAATACAAAACTTAATATCCAATCATCTAATTTTAAATCCACTCAATGCACATTTATAAAAGTTAAAAATCTCGTCCAAAAAGTTTGTATTCAAATACTAACCCATTAATCATCTTACTCCTCAAATTTTAAGTAAATCACTAAATACAAATTTTACTATCCAATCCTTTAATTGAAATCCAGTAAATGCATATTTATAAATTTTAAAAAAATTTATCCCAAAATTTGAATTCAAACACTAATCCATTAATGATCTTACTCCTTGATTCTTTTTCCACACAATGCTCAAATAATATAATACTCGCAAAATCTTCAATTACAATATTCAAAATAAATCTATATCTTGCAGTCAAATAAATACAATGATAATCTTCTTAATTTTCTCAAATGTTAGTGACATTCAATCATACCACAATCTTCATAAAAATTTATGATTTTAACAAATCGTCAATTATGTCATTTTAAATTCTCAACTCTCTTCATTTAAATAAATATTCATCCTCAAAATTTAAAATACATTGTCTCTCTTTGTCAATTCATAACCTCTTCATTAATTCTTCACCACGGTCAAACCCCCAACAATCAAGGTCTAAGAAAATCCTACCTACCGTCATATAATATACAATCTAGAAAAACATACATGGTTATGGTCTCCTTTGTCATGGTATTGCAGTCTCTGCTAGGGTGTACTACTAACTATATTCTAACAAGAAAATTATTGATACAAGCTATGGTACTAAGGAATCAATCAATCAAACAAATAGATGGAAAAGGAATATGAGGAAAGAACAGAACATAGCCTTCTAACCTATTACTTGGACATCTTAATCCTCTAATATACACTTAACTCTGGCACATTCACTCACTAATTCCTATCTCTATATACTGATATCCATACCAACTAATCATTAGTCCACAACATCCATGAATACATCCTCATTGCATACACCTGTCTATTGATACCTAGATATGATACCAAGAATCTCTAACACAACCATAGTTTAATAATGCATCCAAAGTTTGATACCCTTATCCTTTTAGGTACCACTGTTTCTACTACAAGCACATCCACTGCTAGCTCTCTTACCTATTACAATTGTTTATACAAGTTGTTCTTATCACTCAAGTGCACGCCAAGTGCAACACAACACACTAAGTATTGCTCCTTCTAATACAACTCTAGATGGACACCCAAGTCTATTTGCAGTGCCATCTCAAGCATGCTCAAGCCAATAGATCCTTACACATGCGCATCAACCACTCATATACTAATATACACTTCTTACCCACCATAAAATCTTATCCTCAAAATAAAATCCTCAAAATTTAACTTCTCGAACAATTTAAAATAAAATGCATATACTTTCCTCAAAATTTAAATGCTCAAATATCGAAAAAAAATTTAATCACTTTTAAAATCTTTATAGCTTTGACTATGTTTATTGAATTGAATTTGAATCCTCAAAAATTTTAATAACATAAAATCTTAACTCCTCAAAAATTCTTTAAAAATTGAAATTCATTTTCACTCTTCAATTTATAAATTTAAATCCACAAGTATACATATAAATACTCACAGTCTATAATACTCAAGGTGCACACAAATACATCAATTATCTACAACTCTCAACTGTGTACTGAAATTTGAACTACCCGGATTACTTGTACTATTACTTCCAATAATTAAAGTTATTATCACACATATTTTCTCCATGATTTTCTATCTATATTAATTGATACACCAATCTAATTATCATCACACGAAGAACTTAATGTTATTAGCACCATTCTCAATAAATCCTTGATATAGAATCACTAGCACTATTGGTATGATAACACTAGTTCCATCATTAGATTATCTCATCAAACTTATTACAACTCACGATCACTTGCACTTTCTATAATACCCATGATTTACTTCAATCTCAAGGGCAGGCATATGGTTCCATATCTCGATTGATGTATAAGCATATCTCTTAAACCCTTTTACAGCCTGTTAAACTAATCTGTGATATATTTCACAACTTTTATTACCAATCTTGGTATCTCTCTACTCATGGCATCTTATTAAAACCCTTTATACATATACATTTCTTTACTCTTGATACACCCAGTATCAATCATCAAATTGAACATCATGCTCCATTAATCTTTAACACAATTCCTTAATACTTAATTGTTTACATAGATCATCCAATTACATAAATTCATGACTATCCAGGACGAGTATGCTGACTCTGATACTAACTCTTGGAACCATCACTGATACTCTTACTCCTCTTTCTATAATACCAATACTAATTATAATAACACCTATCATAGAACTATTCCTATAAGGCACTACGCTATGGGTTAACTCTAGATTAATGCCTACTGCTCACATGTCCAACTAAGAAACACTTACAAACTAACAAGTCACACTCAGTCAACACTAATACAAGACACAAACAAAATTGCAAGTCACTAATTATCATACTAACAAGGAATCCTCAAAGAAAATAAGCTCAAAAAAGAACTGGATCAAGGACTGAAGGTATCTTTACTACTAGTAAAGAAAAGAAGCGATGGAACAAAGTCATGTAATAATAGAAATAGATAAGTCTTGAGATGATACTTTAAGAACCAATTTAAGATACAACCTGATAATCATACACGTCTGTCTGAAATCATGACACTCAGAATCCTCGCCACGCCAGTAAGCATAGATGCGATAAACGACAGGTTCCGTAACTAAGGTATGCAACTCTATAATCATGTCATCTAGAATCTTCACCACGCCAACCGGTATGGCTGCGAGAAACTCTAAATTCATAACTATGATATGTACATACGAAGTCAGGTTCCTACGTTTTTGCCATGGCAGCTAATATGGCTGCGATAAATTCTAGGTTCTATAACCAAAGTAGACGTTTTACCTTTCTCACTGTCCTCATCAATATATGTCATCAGATGATACCGTAAATTTTAGCCCGTAAAATTCATCTTGATATGAAATCAACTCAACAACGATACCAAGAATTAAATTTAACAACTGGTCAACAAGAATCAAACTCAACAATGATACCAAGATTTTAATTTAATAACTGGTCAATAAGAATCAAGTTCAATAACAACAAGCGAGAGCGGACGGAAACAAGGAAAGATTTAAATTGTAAATTATAATAAGATTCTCAAGGGGTCGTCCCAGGAATCTCTCAAATTTTTTTGTGATTGAGTATCTCTCTCATCCTAGTATCCTATGTCCTATATTCTATCATAGGCAAGCAGTAGTACAACTAAGATGTCACACTACCACGACATCTTGCGAAGTCTGACCTGCATGGGCCACCACTAAAAACGTGTCACGACCCGCACCCGGTATAGGGGCACAAGTGCGTGGGTACGTCCAGCCTACGCCGCAGCATCGGCGGTAGAACGCTGTCTAGGTCATGTAACTATCTAATCAATCTCACATGAATATCCAACTCCATAAGGAGACACAGATATCACAATATAATATGGAATGTACTCAATCACATAAACTAGAGCACGATGAGATATCGAAGCAAACAAATAAAGTACAAGACAAGTCTAAACAACAATAAACAGTCTAACCTGCAATCAATAACATCCAAGTCTCCAAGTATGTCGGAACAAGTCCTCTATGTCACAGTCTGAAAAAAATATCCAGTCAGGATTGGAACGAAATACATCTCTAACAGCAGTTCCACATATATTGACAAAATCTATAGCACAGTATAAAAAAATACAAGACAAATAGGAATAACTGGCAATAAGAAATACTGACGAGCATGGTTATACTGGAAATATAAATACTGGAATAAATGGAATACTGGAGCATGTCATCATCAATGTACATCTAGCAATGAAATAGAAATACAAGTATACGCAAGAACAATAAACTGGTATGTAAGTGTGTACAAGAACAATAACTAGAACATGTAGAGATGCTAGATCAATATACTAGAGATGCATGTCAAGAACATCTAACCAAGTGTTTGAAACATTAGCATATCATGTGATCGGCTTGGGACTATATGACTCATTACATTGATTAGCGTTCATCCCCAACAAGTCCGGCTAACCATATGTAACAGTGATGAGGCATATAAGGGTCAGGCTACACCGACGTGAGGTGTGGGTGAGCTATGATGCATTTTCCCATTTTCCTCCAGCTAGCACGATGGATTCCAATCACGACTCCTCGTGACAGGTCTCAATGATGCCAACTCGTGTAAAGAACAGTGTCAGAGTCATGTACGCTATACAACAAGAATTATAGAGATAATCAACATAATTGAAACTGTCAAAGAATGTACTCGCCTGAGGTCCTGCTGCTGGTATGAATCAGAGTCCAAGTCACAGTCCAAATAGCCTATGTATTACAATTTACCATATCAAAAGATAATTTATTTTAATTTATTTAATTCTGGAATAATTAATCTAAAATTCTATTTTAATCTTATTATTCTGATTTTTAGTTTAATTCCTAAATTTTGTCCAAAGGAACTGAATTTTATCAACTTGAGACTCATGGCACGCAAATCGAGGCGATCTGTTGACCGAAAAGTCAACCGACACAAACTCGACTTTCATGCATAATTCCCTGTATATTTCAGCATCAAAAACACGTTGGAATTTACGGCTCGTCCAAATTCAAATTCGTTTGGAAATTATGGCACATACAAGTTTCGTATCGTGCACCGATGGTTAAATTTTACCCTAGAAGTTCTACAGAATTAAAAATATAAAAATACTTAGAACTAAATTCTGGGAAAAATATATGTCAATGATCTCTACATTAGCTTTCCGAAACTTTAAACGGTTCATGATTCTGATTCCTGATTCTCCCGGAATCACCTAAACATCGAAATACGTCTATTTTCGGATATGCTGTGTTCTACGAATTTTTCAAAATTTAATAATAATAATTTCGTAAAAAAAATTATATAATCAGAAAGCTAACCTCAATATCTTTCTAACACAAAAAACTAGGCCTCATTTGGAGTCCGGAGCTATGCACAATGGCTTCTGGAAGATGAAGGAACCCTAGATGGAATTCTCCAAAAATTGGCTGAAGAAAAACCCTAGAAAATAACTAAACTAATATATATATATAGAGGAGAGAGAAAGAGCAGCCACGGCTCAGGAGCTTGCCACGTGGCAGCCATCCGTGGCTCCCCGCCCAGATCCAGCGGTCGTAGATCCACGCGGCTCGGCTCAGCTGAGTCCGACTCGGACTTGGACGCGGCTCGGCTCGGCTTCACCCGCGGTCGCTGACAGGCGAGCCCGGCACTGTTGGCTGCAGGAGGCTGACATGTGGGCCCCCTGTTTGCTGACTGGGCAGAAATAATTACTTTTTGGATTTTCTTTTTTCAGAAAATAGTTTTTAATTCAGTTTTTTATAATTAACTCAAAATAAATGCTAAAAATAATCAGAAAATTCCCAAAAAATTATAGAAAATATATTTTATTATTTAGAACCTAAAATAAAAGTTTGGGATATTTTTAAATATATTTGTCCCTAAAATAAATTCTTGAAAGTCCTAGAAAATTAGGATTATTAGTTTTTAATTAACAAAAAATTATGGAAAAATCCCACTAGCCCCAAATTAACCCAAAAATAATATTTAAGCACAAATTTCAGGATACGGAGGTTACATCTCCGGACCCCAGTATCTCAGGATCTGTCCCACGTGACATTTTCTATCTCCGGACCCCTGTATCCTAAAGGAAGGGAGATCTTGATATCGGCTCAGGGAGAGCGGACGTTGCTGAACCTGATTAACGGAGAGCCCCTGACGTACATAGACGGGGACCAGTACATCAAGCCGGCTTTTCTCTTTGGGGACATGATTGACAAACAGTCCCAGACGAAGCCCAAGAGAGAACCCTGGGTTTTTCCCGCCGAGAGTTCGACGATTCTGGGGTAGCTGACGCCCTGGAGGCGATGGTTAATGGTTTGGAGCAACCTATTAACGAATACTTGCAGCTGGCTCGGGGCAGCCTTGAAGCTGAGGTCTAGGCCAGATACGACCTCATGACTTCGTGGCTTACCAAACAGCTGGAAAGCCTAGATAACTCCATCAAAACACATAAGCTGGAGATGGATGAAAGAAAAGCTGTCGTGGAGGAGGCTCTTGCTCTTCAGACGAAGTGCCAATCCGAGCATGAAGGAAACGTAGCGAGGGCCCGCAAGTTAAAGAAAAAACTCGCTCTGGCAGAGGAGTGGGCTTCTCAGTCGTTGGCAGGTCTAGATGTAGCGACTGGCCGACTGAGCACAGCACGACGGGATCTGGAGCGTGCAGAAGTTGCCCGTGCTGGCTCTCTTCGGGCAAGGGCCGAGCTGTCCTTTATGAGCAATCACGAGGCACGGCTGGAGCGGGCCCGCGCTGATGCCTTGGTTTCCAGGAATGAGAGGATAGCTGTACTGGTACAGCTGATTCACGATCTGACCGCTCCCCCACAATGATGTACCCTTTCTTCTTTTTGCTTCCCAAATGTAATTCTGCTCTTTTTTGGGAATAAATAAAGCGAATCTTTCCTGACTCTGTGGACCCATCATTTAGGAATGTAAATGACAGGTTTGGGCGGGAGTGATATCAGAGGTAGTATGGACGTGATAGACTCTCGATAAACTTTTAGCAGGACATATCTATTCAGAGGTCATATGGACATGATAGAATATGCTTTGGTAGGATATATCTATTCATAGGTCATACGGACATGATAGAATATGCTTTGACTAAAGTTTGTAGACAAGACACTATCAGAGATAATATGGACGTGATAGGTATCGCATTTTCCAAATTAGTCGAACATATCTATTTAGAGGTTATATGGACATGATAGAATATGACTCAACTAGTTTCGTTTTGGAAGTAGTTTTGTCAGAATTGAGATTCTCGCTATATTCCACTTGAGCAGAGGAGGTTAAGCGTAGTACCTTTTCAGGAATTTACCGTTGATAGGAGCCATTAACAGGTCTCCACTAGGCTGGGCTAACCTATAAGCGTCGTTTGAGAACGTTGTCTCGATCACATAAGGGCCTTCCCACTTGGGCTGGAATTTGCCTTTACTCCTGTGAGTAAGGATCATCGGCCTTCTTACGGCTAAAACTAGCTCGCCGACTTTGAACACTCTTTCCTTTACTTTATGATTAAAAGCTCTGGAAATGCGTGCTTGGTAGAGCGCGATGCATTGTTGAGCTTGGAGGCGTTTCTCGTTAAGAAGGATCACCGAATCCTGCCTTCTTATAGGAGTGGCTAAATCCGCAGCTAGACTGGCTAGGGCATCAGCTTCCAGATTCTGAGATCGAGGTACATGCTCTAGGAAGAACCCTTTAAATGTCATGGCTATCTCGACCGTTGCTTGGTGATAGAGGATGAGGTCTAGATTCCGGACTTCATATATTCCCCTGACTTGATTGACGATGAGCAGAGAATCACCGAAAGCTTCCAGGGACTCGACCCCCAGCTCTTTAGCGACTTGGAGCCCGATTAACAGAGCGTTGTACTCTGCCACATTGTTGGAGCGTGGCTCGCTAAGATAATATGCTCGGTAGATGACGAGTTTATCAGGAGTGACCAGGACTACTCCTACTCCTGAAACCACGTTTCCCCTAGGACCAGTTCTGGAGGCTCCATCGAAGAATAGTTGCCATGTGTCGCTTTCTATTGCGGAATTACATTCTGCAACTTCATCAGGGATGTCCTCGTATAGTTTGGAGGTCTCCGGGATTGGATGAGCAGCTAGGAAGTCGGCCAGCGCTTGGCCTTTGATGGACTTCTGCGGGACGTATACCATGTCATATGGTGTTAACAGCATCGCCCAAGTCGCGAGTCGGGAATTAAGAGCACTTGGCTTGCTCATCAGTACTCGAAGAGGGTTGATCCTGGAGATGACATGAATAGTCTGACCGGTGACATAGTGCCGCGACTTCTGGATAGCGAACATCAGAGCCAAGCATTCCTTCTCCACTGGGTTGTACCGGTGTTCGGCTCCGACCATCATCCTACTGAGGTAGTAGATAGCCTGTTCATGCCCCATATCGTTCTTCTGTGCGAGAAGATCTCCTAGCGAATGATCCATCGCTCGAACGTACAGCAAGAATGGTCTTCCCATGACGGGAGGTACCAGAACTGGCGGACTGGTGAGGTAGCGTTTGATATCTCCGAACGCTTGCTGACAGGTTTCGTCCCATATGAAGGATACACCTTTCTTCATGAGATGAGAAAAGGGCTGACATCTCCCCTAGAGGTTGGATATGAACCTCCGGATATAAGCCAGACGGCCTTGAAATCCCCGGAGTTTCCTCAGATTGCGGGGCGGTCGCATTTCTACGATGGCCTGGACTTTGTCAGGGTCCACTTGGATGCCTTTGGCGGTGATGACAAATCCCAGGAATTTGTCACTAGATACACCCAGAAAGGACTTCGTAGGGTTCATCTTGAGTTGATGTTGGCGCATTAACTCGAATACCGTCCTCAAGTCTTGAATGTGATCATCTTTGAGGCGGCTCTTGACGGCTATGTCGTCCACGTAACATTCTACTGTTTTGCGTAAATGCTCATGGAATATGTTACTCATAGCCCGTTGGTATGTAGCCCCGGCGTTCTTCAATCCGAAGGGCATGACCGTATAGCAATATACCCCCAACGGGGTCCGGAAGGCAGTGTGTTTCTCGTCTCCAGGATGCATCTTGATCTGATTGTATCCTGAGAATCCGTCCATGAAAGACATGCGTTCAAAACCGCAGGAGTTGTCGATCATGATGTCCGTGATGGGAAGAGGGAACTCATCCTTGGGGCAGGCTGCATTCAGATCTCGGTAATCGATGCAGATACGTATTTTCCTATTTTTCTTTATGACTGGGACAACGTTGGCGACCCAGTCGGGATGTTGTTCTTCCCGGATGAAACCGCAGGCTATCAACTTCTTGACTTCAGCTTCGATGGTATCCATCATATCCGGGCGGAACCGGCGTTGGTGCTGCTTCACAGGCTTCGAGTCGGTCAATATATTGAGTTTATGTGTAGCCACCTTCGGGTCAAGTCCTGGCATGTCCTCGTAATCCCATGCAAAGACGTCGATATATTCTTTTATCAGCTGGATAACTTCTTCCCTTTCAGCTGGGGAAAGATTGTTACTGATAAATATCGGCTTTGGCGAAAGTTCACCCCCAACATCAATCTGGATAACTTCGTCTTTGGTGGGAGGTTCCCTTTGCTCGGAGCAGAATTTCTACTGCATATCCATTCGTTGGGCCCAAGAGTCATTCTCAAACGGCTCAGAATCCTGTTCATCTGCTTCAAAGGGATCTGCCACTACCATATTCACTGATAATGGTTGTTCGAGAGCATCAGGTGAGTCAGAGGGCGACGAGCCGTTCTGAGAAGAGGAAAAGATATCCTCGTCCGACTTAGAGGAGGTGGCATACCCCAACCCGAAATGAGTTCGTTGATAGTAGGGGTCGCCGCGCAGCGGCGTTCGTCTGCCTCTTCCGTAGTTGAGGCCTGGCTTCCGCTTCAAGTCGTAGCCCATGTTTTGCATGATCCTCAACGCTTGCGGGCTGTATCGGTGAACTTGCATTTTTCCAGCATCGTCATTGAAAGAATCTTCCTGGACAGTCGGTTGATTGCGCATGCGGCCGAAGACTATTGAACGCTGACTGCTGCAGGTAGGCGGGACAATGAAGATAGAATCCTCATGTGGTCCATAAGTCGTGACGACGTTGGATGATGACGCTACTTCCCAGACATACGGATGGTAGGAGTTCATAACTTCCAAGAATTTTTGTGCTATGGGTTCTACCTCGTCACGGGGAGTAGATTCCTGATTTGGAATTTGAGCGTCAATATACTGGAAAAGAGGATGTTTATTATCATCTGGAACTCCGTTCCTGGTTGCATTTATATCAGTCGGCTGCCTGTTGCGCCGAAGGTTGATGACCAAGGGTGGAGGCTTCTGGTTCAAAGTGATCACTAGAGGATCACTCCCTTTTCCTGACCTGGTCTTGTTCAGGTGAATAGCCATAGGCTCCATGGCTTTTGGACGAGTGTTTCGTCCTTTCACTCTGATTGACAGCGGTAGTAAGGCAGAGGGTTCTTCTGGCTCCCGGTGGGATTCCTTCTCTGCCTCGCCTGACACTTCTTCCGTGTGGTCTTGAGAGTACAACACGGCATCGGAATAGTATGATTCTACTCCTTTAAACGAGTTTAGGTCAGCAACCTCCGTTTGTACTGTTCCTTGGGGTTCTACATATTTAAGACATTGATGTAGAGTTGAAGGAACGATGTTGTGGTCGTGGATCCACGGTCTTCCCAGCAAAATGTTGTAGGACACGATTGTAGTGGAGGTGTAAGCCAATTTGGATCCTCAGGCGAATTTTCCCTAACGGCTTACTTCTTCTGGCGTTGAAACCCACGATTGTAGTGGAGGTGTAAGCCAATTCGCTGGTAGGAATCCTCAGCGGTCTGAGCAGACTGTGAGGGATGATGCTGATCGACGATCCCGGATCTATGTGAATCCGATCGACCTCCATGGAACCGACGTACCCGGTGTAATAGAGGGGCCTGTCATGCTTGTTATGTTTTAACAGCATATCGTTTTGAGTGAAAGTGATATTTGGGACCACCTCCATCACACTGTGGCATTGAGGACACGCCACCGGTTCTTCGTCGGGGGACTTGAGCTGGGTCAAGCATGCCTCCGCCTGCATCAGTGCTTCACTCAGAGCTAGACGAGTGTCTTGGGAGAGCCTGAGTAGCTCGAAGATGGACAGCCTGGCTGGTGTATTAGCCAGTTGGGCCAGGTTGTCGAAGTTCTATGGCTTCTCTAAACCTTTGTTTGGAATATTTTTCACAGGTTTATCAAAGCGCACTTCTCTTTGCTTCCCCTTGTCTGCCGGAGTTGGTTTTGAAGGGCTGGCATCTGGTACGATGGGGTCTGGTCCTGAAGGTTTGGCAGTTGAAGCGTCCGCCGTTGCATCTTCCTGACTTGCTCCGTAGTCGTTGAGGTGGGCTTTCACTGAACGGGTTGCAGCAAATACCTCGTCTTCATTTGATGCCGAAGAAGTTGCGACAATATGGCATGGTTTGCATTTGAAGCTCTTTCTAGACGTAGCCTTAGTAGCTTTAGTCTCCTCCCCGAGGTTGCCAATCTGGATCCTCAGGTGAATTTTCCCTAACGGCTTACTTCTTCTGGCGTTGAAACCCACGATTGTAGTGGAGGTGTAAGCCAATTCGCTGGTAGGAATCCTCAGCGGTCTGAGCAGACTGTGAGGGATGATACTGATCGACGATCCCGGATCTATGTGAATCCGATCGACCTCCATGGAACCGACGTACCCGGTGTAATAGAGGGGCCTGTCATGCTTGTTATGTTTTAACAACATATTGTTTTGAGTGAAAGTGATATTTGGGACCACCTCCATCACACTGTGGCATTGAGGACACGCCACCGGTTCTTCGTCGGGGGACTTGAGCTGGGTCAAGCATGCCTCCGCCTGCATCAGTGCTTCACTCAGAGCTAGACGAGTGTCTTGGGAGAGCCTGAGTAGCTCGAAGATGGACAGCCTGGCTGGTGTATTAGCCAGTTGGGCCAGGATGTCGAAGTTCTATGGCTTCTCTAAACCTTTGTTTGGAATATTTTTCACAGGTTTATCAAAGCGCACTTCTCTTTGCTTCGCCTTGTCCGCCGGAGTTGGTTTTGAAGGGCTAGCATCTGGTACGACGGGGCCTGGTCCTGAAGGTTTGGCAGTTGAAGCGTCCGCCGTTGCATCTTCCTGACTTACTCCGTAGTCGTTGAGGTAGGCTTTCCATGAACGGGTTGCAGCAAATACCTCGTCTTCATTTGATGCCGAAGAAGTTGCGACCATATGACATGGTTTGTATTTGGAGCTCTTTCTAGACGTAGCCTTAGTAGCTTTAGTCTCATCCTTGAGCTCTGACACCAAATCCGGATGAACCCACATAATCTCGCCCTGCCGGGTGGTTAGGGGTACCAGGTCATGATTTTGACCCCTAGCTGGAGGGAGATTGACGATGTTCATCGTGGTCCGGGAAATGGGTGTGACATCGTCCGAGACTTCTTGGGAAGGCAGATTGCCAAACTGCAGAGAGATCATGTTGGTCATGACCGTCTTCTCGGTGTTGTGCAGAGTGATGGCCTTAGCATCGATTAACCCCTGGATCTTCCTTTTCAGTATGTAACACGCCTTTGTCGGGTGGTGTACGTATCTGTGGGAGATGCAGTATTTGGGGTCGTTAGTACTGCCGACTTCTTGGGGACGCCTTAGCTCCGGAAGGGTGATCTTGCCACTTTTGATGAGACACTCGAATATACTTGGGATATCGTCGTCGTCGAAAGAGTAGACTTCGACGGGCCTGGAGGTCCCGGGTCTCGCTTGTGCGGTTACCGCAGTCTTTTGCCTGGCCGTATTGATCGCCAGAGCTTCTTTCCTTTGGAGCTGCAAGGATGGTCGCTGCTGGGAGATGACCTCTTGCCTCTGTCAGAGGCGGAGATCATGATGCCATTGTCGCGCGCCTTGCGACTGTTGTCTTCGGCGGCCACGGCCGAGATGATGAACGAGGGCCAATCATGGAACTGATATGGTCCTGTAAATACCGAGACTACGGGAAGGAGGTTTTTCCTGCAAATGTCTACCAACGCAGAGTCTGGAACTCCTGGAGGCATCTGTAAGGTGGCCTGACGAAAACGTTCAACGAAGGTACGGACGTCCTCTTTTTCCCTCTGCTTGACTTCGATGAGAGAGGACATAGACATGTCCATTCCTCCCTCGTAGAATCGTATGAAGAATAAAGCTTTGAAGTCCTCGAAGGAAGTAATGCAGTTGTCCGCCAAGCTACGGTACCACTGATAGGCTACTCCTGAGAGACAACCTTTGAACACCCAAGTGAGGAGGGCGTCATTCCCTTGTAGCAACACCGTCATCATACTGAAATAGTTCATGTACTGACTTAGTGATGTTTTTACCTCGAACAGAGCCATAGTCTGAGGTTTGTACCTCGGAGGGAAAGGGACCTCTTCCCAGATAGCTGGGTAAGGCTGGTTGATTCCCAGTTTCTTGAGCTGATCTTTGTGCTTCAAGGCGTCAAACTGGGCTTTCAACTCCCGTACTGCCTACATCAGATTTTCAGTTGGAAGCGGGACTACGGTGTAGTACGGAGTTGGTTGTATCGTGACTCCAACGGGAGGTAATATATTCTCCGAGTGAGGAAGCGGAGGAACTGTTGACTCTTGATCTAGAGCAGGCTCTTGGCTCGGGTTGGATGGTGGTAAGTCTACCCCCACACGTATCTGAGTTGGCGAGACCGATGCTTGAGCCATGGCAGTTGCGTGCTGAGTTAGCATCATCTGGTGCATGTTCTCCATTATGGATTGCATTTGTTTCAGAGATGTCTCTAGTATAGTGATGCGTTGTTCCGCGTTTCCTGACGATGAAGCTTCCTCACGTTCATCTTCAACGACATAAACTCCCATTTCCCTGGGTGTCATTGAAGGATTAGTATAGGTCGTTGTAGAAGTCAACTCTATACTCTCAGCATCTGATCCGGGGGACTGGCGACCCCCAGTGTCAGAATCAGACAAGTACGAAGCTGGTTGTTGTGACCTTGCACGGGTGTTTTGGAACACCCCAGCTTCAGCGTTCCTGAGGAGCTCATTGAATCTCCTTCGGCTCGGAGGCCTAGAGGGATGACGTCTTGAGCTCGACCCTCCTCTAGGTATGTGTGAATCCATGTTCACGGATGCATGCGCGGGCTCTTCTTCCTCGAAAGACAGAGAGTAGCTCAACCGGTCGAAAATCGACCGTTTTGCTTTAGAGCAGCAATCAATCACAATCCTATGACTATTACAACAGTGCTCGCCAGAAGGCGTTATAGACATGTTGGAAGGTCCCCTCTCCTTACGCTTCTGGATTAGATATTTGTGCAGGTCAGGAGGAGTTGCAGAAGAAGAAGACGACGGCTTGTTCCTTCTGTTCCCATCAGTGGGCATGCGGAGGTTGGGCACCATGATTTTCCCTGTGCCACCTGTGTACAACAGGTTGGCCATCTGGGTGGCGGATAATCCCCGTGGAGGGTGTCTATCCGCAACCTGAGCTTGTTTTACGCCGAGGGGCTTCGCCTGGAGTAATTTGGAGATTTTCTCAGACTGGCATAAAGCTGAAGAGGTCGTCAGTCGGCCATCGGCTTCTCGCGTAATCCGGAGGGTAGGCAGATTGTTCCCTCGTTGGCATAAAGGCCGAGAAGTTGAGTACTCTGCCGCTTGCTTTCCCTTGCGGAGATCACAACGCTCATCTGGTTCCCCGTAGAGGTCAGATGTTGTCTTACGCGCGGAGCATGATTTGTACTTCCGATTTGGCGCTAAGACCTTATCAGAAATGTTGTCTATTCCGCCAGTGACGGAAGACTGTATTTTACGCGCAGGGCGTGGAGTGGACTTCTGGACTAGCGTTAAGCCATTTCCAGAAGTTTCGTCTGTACCGCGCGTAGCGGGAGACTGGTTTCTACGCATAGAGCGTAGTGGACACTTCTGGGTTAGCGCTGAGGCTTTGCCCGAAGTTTCGTCTGTACCGTGCGTAGCGGAAGACTGAATTTTACGTGCGGGGCACGGAGGGAGCAATGCTACAACCTCATTGGTCGGAGAGATCGGAGAGTGCACAGGAATGGTAGAGGATGTCTTGGGCATCCAGACCTTGCGCAGCTTCCTGTTGTCTTGGACGGAGAGAGGGTGAGAGCTACCCCCGGTTCGAATCATGTCTTCGTAGGCAGACTGGTCGAATTGGACGACCAGTGTCTTCTTCACGGTTCCTACAGATACCGCATCGTGTTGAGCAATTACTTCCTCATCAGAAGAGAAAGACGTCCCCAGCAGAGTCGCCATCTTGTTTGTGGTGGAAAACGAAAGAATGAAAATGTATTCAAGATGGGGTTTACACGAAACTCGCCTTCTTTGGTAACTTGTACAATTTGATCCTATACGAGAATGTGGGAGTACAATTTATTTAATCTGGATAAATATTGCTATAGGTGTCTGATCTGCAGTCGATCACTTTAGCCCTTGGACCACACGATGATGAACAAGTGCCGTAGAAGACAGGAAGCAGCTTCGAAGGTTGCAGAAGAGGGTAGATGCACGATGCCAAAGTCGTCGATCCCTACTCTTTGCCTGAGCTCCGGATTCTTCTCTCTCTCTCTCTCTCTCTTGACCTCTGGTTCGATCTTTCTTGGAAGTTTTTAGACTAATTCCTTCGATCCTCCAATTTTTGTCGACCTTCTTCCTCATTGATAGAGGTCTCTATTTATAGAGTTTTAGTGACCACTCCGTCGGTGTAGAAACCGAGGAGTGGAAAGTACATCACCCTTTTACACAACGGTTAAAATAACCAATGCCTGCGTATAGATGATCCTTTGAATGAGCGTGTGACACGGGTCCAACTAAAGGACAAAACGTGTATAATCTCTACGAAGATCACGGTGTAGAAGCCACGGAGGTAGGTATCCCTTGTGTAGAAGAGGTGGGCGTAGAAGCCAATGTCTGTCACCACGGCGTAGAAGCCAAGCAGGCATAGAAGCCGAATAGGCGTAGAAACCGAGCGGTCATAGAGGCCGAGTGGGCGTAGAAGCCGAGTGAGCACAGGAGCTGAATGGGCGTAGAAGCCGCTGCGTACCATGCCAGAGTGCTGATGTGGACGTCTTAGCCGGAATTACGGCTTTTGAAGATATAATCAAATCTCTTGCATTAAATGCAGAGATTTGCCACCATCCTGTGCATTAAATACAGAGGTGTATTTTTGAAGGTCTGTAGCCCTTCTGTGCATCAGTCGCATAGACGTGCCTCGAGAAACTGTCACCGCTCTGTGCATTAGACGTAGAGACGTGCCTCGAGAAACTGTCACCGCTCTGTGCATTAGACGTAGAGACGTGCCTCGAGCAACTGTCATCGCTCTGTGCATTGGACGTAGAGACGTGCCTCGAGCCCCGTACGGAGTACAGCTTTTGATGTGGCAGGCGGTTTGTCTACTGCAGAGCATAAACAGCTCATGTCTGCCTGTGTAAAACAAGGCAGCGTATCCCTTCGTGCACGTAAAAGCAGTTTACGCAAAGGAGATGGCGGTAAATGACAGCCTGGGTCGCAGTGCTGTGCCATCATTATAGCCATCGTCTGGGTAGTCGAGCAGTATCCCTTTGTCAGAAGTCCAGACGTCAGGTTCATTGTAGGATCTGACAGGTTCATTGCAGGATCTGACAGGTTCACTTCGGAGAATACGAAGCGTCTCTCGTACACTTCAATGCTGCATTGAAAGAGGATGGGTTTTACGCCCAGGAGTCGATGAAGCACCCTGTTTACGCTGAAGCGGCTTGGACGTACTGCCTTATGCGGATGGTCCTTTGAGTTTATATTTCACGCTGTGTTTAGCGGAAAAACCTCTGTTGCACGCTTGATGGCTCTGAAGGCCTCTGTTTACGCTGCTCTGCATCAATATGCTGCGTATAGCCATCCGACGTATTTTTCATGCTTCTACATACGTTTGTTGTAGTTCAAAGTTAGATCCAAAGTTTGACTAATTATTAAATTATCAAAGTTGAACTTTAAAATACATCCATAAATTATTATTTTAAAAATATACACAAACATATACACATTTTTTATCATTAAAAATATGCATAGAATTGAAGGCAACACAAGTCTTATTCGATTTTTGGTTTTAGACTGTATTCAAAATCCAAAAATTGTTGTAATCAAAATCCAAACATTGAAACAGAATAATTTTTTTTAGTATTTGACACAACAATGAATTTTTTCCAAAAATTTCATATAAAGCATCATAGTTTACGTTAATTCCATCTAGAGCATCGATTTTTAAAAAAATCATTCAAAGCATCAAAACATCTATCAGATTGGCATTTTTTATTATTAAAAAATTTAATATAATATTATTTTTGTTAACCGACGTTAGACTTAAAAAATATAAAAATATAAAAAATATCGATCGGATGGACGTTTCTCAAGGAGAAAACGCCCATCCTCTCTCTCATCTCTCTTCCATCTCTGATCTCTCTGTCTCACTGTCTCTTTCTCTCGTCTCATCTCTCTATCTCACTCTCGTCTCTCTATCACTCTCTCTCTCGTCTCTGTCTCTCTCTCTCTTGTCTCTCGATCAATCTGTCACTTTGTCACTCCCTCTCTCGTCTCTCTCTCCCACTCACTCTCTCTCTCATCTCTCTTCCATCTCTCTCTCGTCTCTCTCTTACTATCTCTCTCGTCTCTCGTCTCTCGTCTCTCTCTCTCTCTCTCTCATTTCTTTTCCATCTCTCTCTCTCTCTCATCTCTCTCTCTCATTTCTTTTCCATCTCTCTCTCTCCCTCTCTCTCTCTCTCTCTCTCGTCTCTCTGTCAATTTTTCTCGTCTCTCTCTCTAGAAAATGCCCATCGGAAGGACGTTTATCAAAGAGAAAACGCCCATCCAATGGGCACTTTCTCTCTCATCTTTGTCACTCTCTCTCGTCTCTTTGTCACTCTCTCTTTCTCTCATCTCTCTCTCACTCTCTGTCACGACCCGCATCCGCATGATCGGGACACGAGTACGTGAGTACGTCCAGCCTACGCCGCAACATCGGTGGTAGAACGCTGTCTAGGTTTGTCATGCCCCAGTCCCAAAATATGTTGGACTAGGACACGTAAGCATGCCAACCGCATGGATATGGCAACTCCAATATATGGAAACCATAACCTATACGTACGCTGTAATATGAGTATAAACTCACATGTGGTATATATAATGTCACAAGTCACAGATATGCTAATCTCATCCACACAACAAGTCATAGAAAAGAAATACTAAACTAGAATAAGGAGTCTAAAATATCCGAAATAATAGTCGGGTGGAGACAAATCCACTACCAAAGACTATATCCAAAACTAAAATGAGAGAGGAGTATAAAATCTCCAATATAAAAATAATGTGAAGACAGAAGTGTATCAGCTAAAAGAATCCATCGCTAGATAATCAACGATGCTCAGAAGGTAAGACCTCATCGGCAGAAAGGAATGCGTCAGGTCCAGGCCCGTACTCCTGCAAATACTCAAGAGCAGATACACCTGGCAGAGGACCAGGTCCTCAGAGGGACGTAACAAGATACAGAAAATACGAGCCAATTTGAATACAGTAAACATGCATATAATTTGAAAATAAATAAGTATGCTGTACAAGACCATCTATATGAATGCAAATGAGGACAACTTTTCGACGTATGGGCAAGGGTTGGCTACTCGATCTAATCCTCACAACCTCACGCTCGTCAGTGGACATCATCAGCCGACATACCTCTGGGGTAGCGACCCTCGGACTCCATCAATCGACATACCTCTCGGGTAGCGACCATCAGACACGACCCACCATAGTGCGAGCTAGTGACTACAGTGTTACCAGAGTGGTTAAAAGCCCATACGCCTAATAATTGTCCTCTATGATACTAAGTGTCAAGTGTGTGTCAACATATCTAATATATAGTAATGACTAAAAGGAACTACACATGCAATAAATAAATAGAACTGAAATAAATATAAAGAAATATACTAAGCATGCAAAATACTGTAAGCAATTTGGCAAGGTATCTTGCCTGGCAAGAAAGTTGCAAAAATATAATGTCCCGATGTCAACTCCAAGAGTCAGAAGCTACGACCACAGAATGAACGTCTCCGGATGCTGAAATAAACATCACCAACGTTCCCAGAATAAGCAAAATAGCTAAAAAGCACATCCCTTTCATCCAATTTGGACACAGGGGCAAAACGGTAATTTCGGATAAAAGTGGGGTCCACGTGTGGCCCACTTTGCACCGAAAAGCGTGCTGAGGGTAACAGTCTCTAAATGGGACAAACTATAGGTCAAACAACTCTAAATGTCAATATGAACCCAACGGTATGTCCAAATGTGGATTCCGATGGGCCGAACACAATTTTGTCCAAAAAGTCAACTATGGGGCCCGCCAATTGGCGATTTGGTCAACCATCTCAGAATTGTATGAAAATTGTGTCACAGGACCAGCGCGTTACCACGAGTCCAGTGACGCAAGTTTTGTCACAATCTGACAAGCGTGCACAAAATACGCGGGAGTTCCACAAAAGTTACGACACGGGATGTGTCCGCAGATACGGCCGGATTCCGGCGCGCACACGCGTCCGAATCAGTTCCCATAAATTTTTACGTGTCCGGTTACGCTGTGTGCACCGTTCGGTACACTTGGTATACGGCGGGGCGGTCCCGTTTGGCGGGGCGCGCTCCGTTTTCTAACTTTTGAAAATCTGAAAAAAGTAGGTTCGCGAGATTTTGTGACGAATTTAATTCTGTCCACAGCAGCTAATAATCTAGGGTTATTTAACAGAAAATAAACTAGGTCAAGTGTTCTACACATACCAAAAAGAATCATCGAATTCGGATCTTTGTGGTGGGAGATACGAACTCGGCAACATGGGTGGTCACAGCAGTTTTCTGCGATCCCAGAATTCGGTCTGCTCGTGCCAACTTGGACGCTGTTTTCACCTATGGGTACATGTTATTCGAGGTCTTCTATCATACAAATATGGAATAGGGTTAAGGGGTGAGCATACCGGTGAAGACGGAACGACGTTTGGTTGAGCGAGTCGACGGAAAACAACTCCGGAGCGAAGGTACCTCGTGTGGGAATCTGCAGTGCGTGAGGTCGGGGTCGTCGGGATGGTTTGGACGGCCTGGCGGGGTTCTCTGGCTGCGGTAGAGGCTCTAGATGAGAAGAGGAGGGTCTGGATGATTATAGGGTTAGGGTTTTAGAGAAATAAAATATATATGTATATATATATAAGGGAAGAAAGGGTTGGGTTGCTCGCGGGTCTGTGGGTTGTGCTATGTTGCAATTTGCAACTAAGGTTGCTGTTGCTTCATAAAGCAAGTGGGGTGGCTGTGTTCACAAGGAAAAGGGGAGGCGGGTGGTTTAGGCTTAGGTGGCTGTGTAGTTAGAAAGTTGTTGGAATACTTGATAATAGATTTGCTTAAGTATTAGTTTATTAGTAATATTAGTATTATTAGTATTAGTTTATTAATACTTTTTTTTCTTTTCTTTTCTTTTCCTTTTTCTTTATAAAATATATATATGCATATATATATATATATATTTATACATATTTATATATATATACTCATAAGAAAATTATAGATTAGAATAATGCACACCGTTAGGCTAGCAACTGCTCAAGGGGTCTCCTACATGGAATAAATTCTAAAAAATTTCTAATGGTCCCATAAATCCTCTAAGTGCACCAACACCTAAAATAAAAATTATTAAAAATCTATTTCTCCTATTTAGCCACTAAATACTATATTTAAATTATTAATTAATAAAAAAAATAAATTACATTCTACCCAACTTACAAAAATTTCGTCCTCGAAATTGACACTAACCCATATTCATAGTGATCATTATAGCTATTGCACTACATTGGTGTCTAGCAGGACTCCTAAACTCATGTTCTGCCATTCTAACACTTCATCAACTATTGTCCCTACACTATCCTATCATCCCCTAACTCGTCTACACTACCCAACTTACAAAAATTCTACTAGTAGTCACATTCTTTGAAGCTATTGTCTAGATTGTAAGGCAATTATATTTATTGGGTCGAGAGTCTTGGGATACCTGTCTGGAATCTCATAACTATGACTTTTTCCCATAACCGTCAAGTATCATAGTCTAATACTGCCACGCCACCTGGCCAGTATGGCTGCAAGTAATTCGACTACTCTACCAAAATCGTCTGGCGGCAACTGTCGCTACCTCGCCGGCGATTTGTCTTAGTCATTAGTTCATAACAAGTGCCTTCAACTCTTTCCTAGACATAGTCTAAGTTTTTAGGGAGACACTTAAGGTCTTGACTAACTATTAGGGCTATGATCTAGCTCAAGTGATCTAACAATTTCTACTATGCTACATGGTGCTACTTAAGGGTTAAACTAATAAAGAATACAGATATTGTTATAGTGCATATACATATTAAGAACTCATCCTTAGTTATTAAGCATTACTAACACATTTATGTTTAACTAACAAAATAGGGATAAGGTTGATATCAAACAATTCATAATGGCACGAAAGATACGACTATGATAGGAAGAGTTACGCACGAGATAAGGAATGAATATAAAAGGAGGAGATGAGTCACCCAAGAGGGCGAGATAAAAATAGGGGAGAATACTACTACTGCTACTCACGTCATCCATTAGCATCGCGTGTATGCCATCTGGGTAGAATAGAAATATATCCTTATAACTGCTAGACTACCATATATATAATTCTACATCTATTTATACATCTAAGATCTTGTGTCACAATGGGGTTATGAGTATGCAAAGTCAATTATAACTAAAAGGTCGTACCTGTATCTACGGCTTCCTGTGTCTGCTCTCCCATACTTGTCATAATGAGTGCTTGGCCTTGTCCTTGATTGTTCAACTGGGGTCTAGTCCCCTCCATTTGTGCAGACTGTAGAAGCAGTGGTGGGTCCCTTTGGTCTTCTATACTTGAGGGTGTATGCGGTGTTCTTGATTTTAATGCCATAGACCCTGGGTTCTGCTGAGGACATTCTCGAGCTTGATGGTGACTTGATCCACATACCATGCACAGTCCCAATCGACGATGACAGTCTCTTTGAATATGACCTGTCCTTCCACAATAGTGACAAGTACGGAGCTCCTTGGTTGGATATGGTACAGCACTATCTGGTTGCTGGCGTGTCAAAGGGTGTCTAATGGGTCCTCCTTGCTGTGTCCTTACTGGTCCCTGATAAATTCTTTGTTGAATTCCGTTTCCCTTGCTGATGGCCTCCTGGATCCTGGCCTCTGTCAATAGCTCGGCATAAGAGATCCGGGACTGGGAGCTAGTGTAGTGTTGGAGCTCCTGAGTCAGCCCGCGGTGAAACCTCTTAGCTTTCTCCAAGTCATTAGGTATTAGGACTGTGCCATACTTACTGAGACGGCTAAACTCTGCGTCATACTCATCAACCATCTTGTCCCCTTGCTCTAGATGGAGGAACTGATCGTAAAATGCGTCCCTTACAGTATCCGGGAAGTACTTCCTCTCAAAGCATTCCAAGAATTGTTCCCAAGTCTGACGCGTACCCAACTGGCGCTCCATTGATTCCCACCAGTGGTGCGCGTTGCCTTCTAACTGAGTCCTCACGCCTATCATCCATAGGTCAGTAGGTAGTTGTGATGCCTCTAACAACTTCTTGGTATTGGCAATCCAGTTCGTGGTCTCCTCTCGACTCTCATTGCCCTTATATGGCATAGGGCCCATCTGCACAAAGTCCTTGACTGAACCAACCCGAGCTTGTGGTACTGAAACTAGTGCCTGGGTTGGTACAGGGGCTAGTGCAGCTATTCTCTCAAGCGCTGCCAGAAATTTTAGCCTCTGCTCTGCTGTTTGCTGCCTCTGTTCCTGGATTATCATCTGAAAGAATTGGAGCAGCTGTGTTTGGCCATCCTGTGGTGCTGGTGGAGCTGGAAAAGTTCCATTAGGTATCGTGGAAGGGGTTGATAGGATTGGATTGCTAGTCGGTCCATCCGGTCCGGGAAGAAGAGGAGTCGTTGAGGTCACTCCTGGTGATTGGTCGTCGTCCCCTGGAAACGTGTTGTACCCGATGGCGTTATGCCCGTTATGCAAATTCATCTCTCTGCAAGAGATGGACGAAGGATTAAGAAGAGTACATGAATCAAGCAGGATGCAAGAACTTAAGTAGGACATGTTGGAAGGAAGGTAAGTTATAGTCAAGTGTGGATGAGATCTAAAATTCTAATCCTAGGTGCAGGCCCGCTCGGTACAGTGTCTTAACCGAAACGGCTAACTCGACCTGCATGGGCCACCACAAAAACATGTCACGCCCCAGTCCCAAAATACGTAGGACTAGGACACGTAAGCATGCCAGCCGCATGGATATGGCAACTCCAATATATGGAAACCATAACCTATACGTACGCTGTAATATGAGTATAAACTCACATGTGGTATATATAATGTCACAAGTCACAGATATGCTAATCTCATCCACACAACAAGTCATAGAAAAGAAATACTAAACTAGAATAAGGAGTCTGAAATATCCGAAATAATAGTCGGGTGGAGACAAATCCACTACCAAAGACTATATCCAAAACTAAAATGAGAGAGGAGTATAAAATCTCCAATATAACAATAATGTGAAGACATAAGTGTATCAGCTAAAAGAATCCATCTCTAGATAATCAACGATGCTCAGAAGGTAAGACCTCCTCGGCAGAAAGGAATGCGTCAGGTCCAGGCCCGTACTCCTGCAAATACTCAAGAGCAGATACACCTGGCAGAGGACCAGGTCCTCAGAGGGACGTAACAAGATACAGAAAATACGAGCCAATTTGAATACAGTAAACATGCATATAATTTGAAAATAAATAAGTACGCTGTACAAGACCATCTATATGAATGCAAATGAGGACAACTTTTTGACGTATAGGCAAGGGTAGGCTACTCGATCTAATCCTCACAACCTCACGCTCGTCAGTGGACATCATCAGCCGACATACCTCTGGGGTAGCGACCCTCGGACTCCATCAATCGACATACCTCTCGGGTAGCGACCATCAGACACGACCCACCATAGTACGAACTAGTGACTACAGTGTTACCAGAGTGGTTAAAAGCCCATACGCCTAATAATTGTCCTCTATGATACTAAGTGTCAAGTGTGTGTCAACATATCTAATATATAGTAATGACTGAAAGGAACTACACATGCAATAAATAAATAGAACTGAAATAAATATACAGAAATATACTAAGCATGCAAAATACTGTAAGCAATTTGACAAGGTATCTTGCCTGGCAAGAAAGCTGCAAAAATGTAATGTCCCGATGTCAACTCCAAGAGTCAGAATCTACGACCACAGAATGAACGTCTCCGGATGCTGAAATAAACATCACCAATGTTTCCAGAATAAGCAAAATAGCTAAAAAGCACATCCCTTTCGTCCAATTTGGACACAGGGACAAAACGGTAATTTCGGATAAAAGTGGGGTCCACGTGTGGCCCACTTTGCACCGAAAAGCGTGTCGAGGGTAACAGTCTCTAAATGGAACAAACTATAGGTCAAACAACTCTAAATGTCAAAATGAACCCAACGGTATGTCCAAATGTGGATTCCGATGGGCCGAACACAATTTTGTCCAAAAAGTCAACAGTGGGGCCCGCCAATTGGAGATTTGGTCAACCGTCTCAGAATTGCATGAAAATTGGATCACAGGACCAGCGCGTTACCACGAGTCCAGTGGTGCAAGTTTCATCGTAATCTGACAAGCGTGCACAAAATACGCGAGAGTTCCACAAAAGTTGCGACACGGGGTGTGTCCGCGGATACGGCCTGATTTCGGCGTGCACACGCGTCCGAATCAGTTCCCATGAATTTTTACGTATCCGGTTACGCTGTGTGCACCATTCGGTATACTTGGTACACGGCAGGACGGTCCCGTTTGGCGGGGCGCGCTCCGTTTTCCAACTTTTGGAAATCTGGAAAAAGTGGGTTCGCGAGATTTTGTGACGAATTTAATTCTGTCCACAGCAGCTAATAATCTAGGGTTATTTAACAAAAAATAAACTAGGTCAAGTGTTCTACACATACCAAAAAGAATCATCGAATTCGGATCTCTGTGGTGGGAGATACGAACTCGGCAACATGGGTGGTCACCGCAGTTTTCTGCGATCCCAGAATTCGGTCTGCTCGCGCCAACTTGGACGCTGTTTTCACCTATGGGTACACGTTGTTCGAGGTCTGCTATCATACAAATATGGAAGAGGGTTAAGGTGTGAGCATACCGTTGAAGACGGAACGACGTTTGGTTGAGCGAGTCGACGAAAAACAACTCCGGAGCGAAGGCACCTCGTGTGGGAATCTGCAGTGCGCGAGGTCGGGGTCGTCGGGATGGTTTGGACGGCCTGGCGGGGTTCTCTGACTGCGGTGGCGGCTCTAGATGAGAAGAGGAGGGTCTGGATGATTATAGGATTAGGGTTTTAGAGAAATAAAATATATATGTATATATATATAAGGGAAGAAAGGGTTGGGTTGCTCGCGGGTCTGTGGGTTGTGCTATGTTGCAATTTGCAACTAAGGTTGCTGTTGCTTCATAAAGCAAGTGGGGTGGCTGTGTTCACAAGGAAAAGGGGGGGGGGGGTGGTTTAGGCTTAGGTGGCTGTGTAGTTAGAAAGTTGTTGGAATACTTGATAATAGATTTTCTTAAGTATTAGTTTATTAGTAATATTAGTATTATTAGTATTAGTTTATTAATACTTTTTTCTTTTCTTTTCTTTTCCTTTTTCTTTATAAAATATATATATGCATATATATATATATATATATATATATATATATACATATATATATATATATATATATATATATATATATATATATACTCATAAGAAAATTATAGATTAGAATAATGCACACCGTTAGGCTAGCAACTGCTCAAGGGGTCTCCTATATGGAATAAATTCCGAAAAATTTCTAATGGTCCCATAAATCCTCTAAGTGCACCAACACCTAAAATAAAAATTATTAAAAATCTATTTCTCCTGTTTAGCCACTAAATACTATATTTAAATTATTAATTAATAAAAAAAATAATAAATACGGTTTTTAGAAATAGGGGTTTTACAAGGTTATCATTATCTATCTATCTATCTATCTATCTATCTATCATACTAGTACAATCAGTACTACCATGTACTCAATCACAATAAACTAAAAGAAGAACGAACAAGAAGGATAATCGATAACATTCTGCAAGAAGGAAACTAAACAAGATATGGAAAAGGAACACTAACTAAATCTCTACAATAGTCACCTCAAGTCCAAAGGGTAGGAGCAGTCCAGTCTATAGCACCATTCTGAGATCCCAGAATAGACAACACAATAATCACTAAAAACTATTATCCAGTCAGGATTGAGCGAAGTACAACCCAATAGCAGTTCCTATTAATTGACAAAAACTATGAAACTATAAATATTGATAAAATACTAGATAAACAGGTAATAAGGAAACATATTATAAATTAAATGAATAGGAACTAAAAAACAATAAAAAAATAGAATAAAAGCAGGAAAGTATGTAAAGACCGACATAGATATATGAAACTAGAAATCTGTTAATGTAAATATGAAACCAGCAGGTATAGAATAATCCAGAAAAGACAATATCTATACTAGTATTTTGAAATACCCAGTTGACATGTGAACGATTAGATGTAATATCCAGCAAACCACACATGTCGTGTGTGGCTGCTATTATTCCACTACGACCATGGGATAGAAAGGGAATGTTCGCCCGTCTCCTAGGTATTTTTTTGTCCGACAAGTACTCATGGATCCAGTCCCAACACGAAGAATCTCAATAGTCCATAATATATCAATAGGCCAGATATACATTAGTCAAGTAATTCATTAGTCCAAAAAGTCAATAGGCCTGATACGACGTATCTCAAGACAATGAATCCATACAATACCAATCTGTATATCCAACATGTCACAAAACAAGAAGAACAATACTATAAAATAAGAAACATATATAGTAGATATCAAATAATAGAAACTATCGGAGAAGTACACGCCTGAAATCCAGTGAGAAGGATCAACTGTGTCAGAAATGGTGCCTCGAAGACCTAAATATGGAATATAAAATCAATACAAGGTTTGGAAATGATAATTAAGTAAACTAGTCAATTTTTAGATCGTTAGGCCAATTCTAAGTCAAAACAGTCAAACTAGTCAAACTTGGTCAAACTAGCTATTTCTAGGTTGTATGAGTCCATCTCTAGGTTATTGGGTCCATACACTATGTATCTAGGCTATACTCGCTATATTAGGATACCAGTGAATCATAACTATTTAGTATCAATAAATAGCACTATACATATAAATAATAGTTATCCATAAGCTAATATTAACTCTATATGAATACCTTGGCTTTGAGCCAACATGGTATCACACTCTAACTACCAATTTGGTATTCAATACCAATACCCCATGATACCTCAACTCTCATTACCTTGGTATAACTCAAGGTAAACTAGAACTAATATTAACCAATACCAATATCTATAATATCTAGTGTATAACCATAAATACTAACTCATATTATAACTAACTAATCATGATACTCTAACTAAATACTAACATACACTAACTATTCTCTAATACTCTAATAGATAACTGACATTCACTAACTATACTAACTTACATAAACCAACTGATATCAATATCTACTAATTTGTAACTTAACTATGAACTAACTGATATATATATATATATATATATATATATATATATATATATATATATATATATATATATAAAACTATGATATCACTAACTATAATTGATATCATACTAATTATACTAACAATTGATTTCATACTAACTAGTGTATTTATACTAACATGTACTAACCATATAACACTTATTAGCTAACTTAACTCATAACTTAACTTCTAACATCAAACTAACCACTAACACCACTAACTAGTATACTAACATGATTAACATAGCTTAACTTGTTAGCTAAAGACTAACACTAATAGTTAACTAAATTGATTAATATCTAACTTCTACTGTCAACTAACTAACAACCCGAAGGCTAAACATAAACTTTCCCCCAACTACTATGTTGTTGCTGCACCTAAAGGCATCATACAACTGTTGCCATGCTTGCTGCTATGCAGCTCCAAGCTGCTGCCCGAGCTCTCCTTGTTGTGCACTCATATGCACAGCCTTCTACCCATTGTTGCTGCTGTGCTTGCTGATACAACAACAACACACACACACCCTGACTTCTATGGCCAAGCACAGCCTTACAAGCTCCCAAAACACTCCAAAAACAGTCAGGTAAATCAGTCCACAACTGTCCACACACTGTGCAAACAGTCCACCAAATCTGAACACTATATATACTCATGTATATATATATTTATATATATATATATATATATACCATATAAAATAGATACAAAATAACACCAATTAGAGTAGAAAATAAATCATTGAACACGTAAAGTGCATCGCACCTGTATCACACTAAATCTATGATACGCTTGCGATACGGCTCCAACACACCACCAAACGTATCACGAAGGATACGAGCAAGTATAAAATTATAATTAGGAATAACACGAAGTGCTAGCTACTCATCTATGTGTCCGCGTTAAAATATGGCATGTGAACACCCCCGCGTCGAAAAAAAACTCTCAAAATAACCCGTATCACCAAATTGTCATGATACGGCCTACATGTATCTATTATGGACATGACACTAGTCTCACACAACAAAACACATTTTAATTTGGTCTAATTGACCTATTAACAAACACATGGTGCACTAATCTCGAATTCTCTCCAAATTGGGTACAAAATACACCATAACTTCCAAAATAGGGGTCCCTAGTTGTCAAATCTTCTTCTTATAGGTAGCCCTAGTAAATAGGTGGGTTCCTAATGATAAACTACAGATTTAGAGTCTAAATAGAAGAGGAAATATGAATTATACCTATTGGAAGATGAATTTTTAATACAAGTCTCCAAATGGATGCAAAGAACCTTCAACTTGTGCACTCTTCACTTTCTTGTAGATCCTTGCCTCCTTCTTGCTTTTAGAGTCTCCAATGGTAAAGTACGAAAGAATTTGAGAGAAAATTGGTGAGATTTAGGTGTAGGGATGAAGGAATTTGGGAAGAGAATTTTTAGATCTAAAATTTTGGAATAAAAAAGAGAGGAGAGAGAGTCTCCACCCCCTTATGTAGTGGCCGGCCCCCTTTCTTCATGTCCAAGAAATATAAAATTTTCAAAATATCCTTTGGAGCTTGTCATTAAGAAAAGACTTAAGGAGGAAGCTTCTATTCCTAATGGGTTGGCTAATTAAAACACTAACTTAATGAAATGGCTAAATATTGGGCTCAAGTCTAGTCTAACTTAAATGTGGACCCATGACTCAAGTCAAGTCTAACTTAAATGTGGACCCATGGTTCAAGTCAAGTCTAACTTAAATGTGGACCCATGGCTCAAGTCAAGTCTAGTTATGTCCACTAACACTAGTCTAAAATATAATATCACATGCCAATAATATTTAAATACTACAATAAATAAATATATAACATGCACCATAAATAAATAATTATAAAATACCATTCAATATAATAATTTTTGAAATACTAATATTAACCATATTACCAATAATAGGAAAATACAAAGATACATCTCTCCAAAAAAGTGGTAGTGACACTATCTTTCGTCTCTCTCTCTCTCTCTCTCTCTCTCTCTCTCTCTCTCTCTTCCGTCTCTCTCTAACTCGCTCGTCTCTTCTCACTCATCTCTCTGACACTCTCTCTCTCTTCCGTCTCTCCCTAACTCTCTCGTCTCTCTCTCACTCTCTCGTCTCTCTGTGCTCCCATTCTCTCTCTGTTCCTCCCTGTCCCTCTCTGTCCTCTCTCTCCTCTGTTCTTCCTCTCTCTCGCTGTCCCTCTTTGTCCTTCGTCTCTCTCTCTGTCTCTTTCTTATCTCTCTTTGGCACTCTCCCCTATCTCTCTCTTCCTGACTCTATTTTCTCACTTTATTTCTCTCTCAGAGTTATATACATGCACTAGGGAGTCCGTGAGCATGCTTTGTTTGAATGCATTGTGAAATGACATAAGATTTTCGAGAAGAGAGAAAAAGTATGGTTGAATGGGATGATACAAACTTTGACCCAAAAAAGGGAAGAGTAGGTAGTAGAATAGAGTGTTTAAGAATGAGTGCTTCGGTTATAAATTTACAGAAGGAGAAGGAGGCAGCATTTGTCAGAGTTTCTCCAGGAAGAGAGTTCAAAAGGAGGAGAAGGAGGAGGCTGCAAGAGTTTGAAAAGAGTTCAAGATTAGAAAGATACAAAAAGAAAAATAGGTAAAATTAATTTCACAATAAAAATACTCTCTCGGTTATGATTTTACAGAAGGTGAAGACAGCAAAATTTTTGCAGGACAGAGAGGGAGAAAGCTCAACAGAAGGAGGAAGAGAGCTGAAAAGGAGGAAGATGGATTGTCAAAATGACGGACGCATACCCGGTGGACCTATAACTCTGGCCATTAAATGTGAGCGAGAGTCTCACATTTCTAGTCTAGTTTTCGCAGGACATGTAATATAAATTTTAGATAATTTATATTATTGTTGTTAAACGTATAATATTATACTAACGATATTTATACCAAATCTAATCTGAAAGAGCTCGGACTGAAACAGATGATACCCCAGGAGCCTTTGCCTTCTATCCATACCAAATCTAATCTGAAAGAGCGAGTCCGTACATATATGCTTGGTTGGCCTTCCAGATTTATCATGCATGTCGTGGAACACATGTCCGAATTGATGACATTGACGGTATATAGTAAGTTAAGGTGTATTTGAGATAAATGATAAGGTATTAGATCTTACATTGAAGTTGTGTTGGGATTTTACAGTGGTAGGTACTGAAGATTTTCTACGTTGGTATGGAGTCCGTTAGTACAAAATAGAATATATCAATTTGAAGAGCCATGGTTCCAGGCACGAACTGTAGACGATTATAGCTTGTGCGAGAGGAGTGAACTTGTAAATATGGTGGTATGTGTTCATTTTTTCCATAAGTTATCATCTTTATATATGTTACTTCTATATGTTTCATTGAGTATGGATTTACATATTCAGACGGAACAACTGACTGAGATAGCAGAAGGCCCCGACGGAGATCCAACTAGGGTATTAGGAAGTACTGTAAAATTTCTACGATAACCGCTGGGGCCCTATTTGACTCTATTAGATATACCGGATGGTCATCCTGTAGGCATCGTCAGGCAGAGGCAGGCATGTCCTCATAGGAAACATGATCGTGGAGCTAGTTCGAGCAACGCGCAGGCACATTCCCGACATGTTGGTGAAGGGACATCCCAAGCTTACGAGGGCATGCTTGTCACGACCAGCACCCGAAAAATTGGGCATGAGTCGTGGGTACGTCCAGCCTACGCCACAGAATCGGCGGTAGAACGCGGTCTAGATCCGTTCTAGGTCACAACTATATATATCTCACAATAACCTGTCAAGATAACCTCTCCAAAAGGAGGGCAACAACACAATATATATAAACTCAATCACAATAACTAGGGGAAGAGTAAAAGCACGATAAGATCTCAACAAGAAATAAAGAACCAAAGAGAGCAGTACAATATCCAAATATACAGTCCAAGTCTAAAAGTCTACAACATCTCACAATAACAAAATAATAATAATACAATCATCCAGAAAACCAACTGGGAACGACCCAGTGAAACCCACCTAGCTACACTAGGGCGCTAACGGCGTCTCCTCTGTTGGGACAGGCTCCTCCTCAAAATCAGGGTCGCAACTCTCCTCGACACCTGGCCCGTAGAAGGTCGGGCAAAAATCCTCAGGATCCTCTGGAAAAATATGTCCAGTCAGAACTAGAGCAAAGTACATAACTCTGAAAGCAACTCCAAATACATGGTAAGGTGTATATGACTAGCAATAAAAAAGTATACAAGATGCACAGGAAAGTAAATACATGGTAGAACTGATGAAGTAACTGTAATGTAAAACTGGAGAACAATACAAGTAGTAGAGAAGTAACTGCATGTGTGAAAATATGAATACTAGCTAAGTGCCTTGAGCACAAGTTCGTTATGTGATCGGCTTAGGTTGCACATGAATAATCTACGATAACTCCGTTATGCGTGAGTTGCATAACCAACATACACATGAATACTGTTTGGATTTGATCACATAACCAACTCTTACTCCCCTCCCCCACTAATACTCTTGAACCAACTCCTACTCCCCTCCTCCACTAATACTCTTGGATCCAACCACGACACGCTACGTATATGATAAATAACTCGCGCACATGAAGGCGAGAGCACACGAAGCACATGATAGCACATGAGAACCAATACCCGAAGCACATGATGAAATACACGTGATAGAGTATCCACTGAACACGGTCAGGGGAATAACATCTCATGACGGGATCCAACTAGTACTAGCTCGTGAAACAATGTGTCAGAATCAAGTATTATAGTTCTAAAACAGGTGATATATATGCTATCATGAAATGGAAACGATCAGAGGTAGGTATTCGCCTGACGTCCTGAGCAACTAGTGAGGATCGAGATCCGGACTGGCGTTACAAGAACCAATTGCGAAAATCAAGGTTAAATATGGTTCTAAAGAGTTAAACTGATATAAAATAACTAAAAACAAGCTTCTAGGGTTATTCTAGGTCGAACGGGTCAAACCGGTAAAATTTGGATCAAAAAGTCAACCAGGGGTCCAAAAGTCAACTATGGGTCAAAACCAGGTCAAACATTGACTTTTGCGGTCAACGGGGGCAATTATGGTCAATGCTAGGTCAAACTAGGGTGCCCCTAAAATTCTAGGTCAAAACTAGCTCATTAAGCTAGTAAACCCTCAAACTCGCCTCCTTGAGTACCGGGATACCCTCGGTATCCAATACTTCAACCTAAGCTATACACCCCGCATAAACCCACTAATGCATATACTAACACGCATAAATATATACATCTATATATATAAACCCAACTCTAACCTCATTCCTAGGCAAACGCTCAATATCTCGCCCCGATACCCAATACCTTGAGTATCTCAAGGTATTGAGATACATTGATATCTCAAGGTATTGAGATATCCAACTTACCCCTCTCTAACACTACTAACTAGTTAACTATCTATGCATATATATACACCTAGCTATATATCTAGGCAAATATATATATATATATATATATATATATATATATATATATATATATATATAGCTCTCTCCCTCACTCACTGCTGCTGCTACTCACTGTTATTTCTGCAAACTGCTGCGGCGGCTGCTGCTGCTGGCATGTTGCTGCTGCTGCTGCCTCTGCTGGCTGCTGCTGCAGCTGATGCTGGCTCCCCCCTCTCTAGCACACTCACACACACACACACCTCGACACATATGCACATACACACTTAGATGCATATATATATACGCACAAATATATATATATATATATATATATATATATATATATATATATATATATATATATATATATATATATATATATATATATACACACACTCATATATATAGATATACACACACACACACACACACACACACACATATATATATATATATATATATATATATATATATATATATATATATATATAGAGAGAGAGAGAGAGACTCATATACATATATACATACACATACTTATACATGAACACACACACTAACACTCAAACACACACAACTACACCAACACCCCCCAACACACGCACCCAAACACATATAAATACATAAATATATATAAAATATAACTTGAAAATCTTAGTACACACTTCTCGAACCTAAACTAACCCGCGCACAAGCCCGAAACCTAGAAACCAAGTCGAAATGGCCATTCGGTCATTTCGACGAACACGTGGAGTGCGGTTCGCGATACCTCGTGAAATGCACACCAAACCTGAATCGACCCAAAATTTATCCACGAGTTCTAATCGATGTCTAGAACCTAGAAAAAATGCTAACTCTTCGATTCTAGGTCCGTGGCAAAAACCTGCATGCATGTGGAACCCACGGCGATAAAAAACCCCCAAATCGTCCGAAATGTCCAAATCTCCATGATACGACCTCATGTGTCCGAACGAGGACACGTACTTATCCCAAGATACCCAAGCACATCTACTTAGGTCCGTCTAACCTAGGGCATCATCCAAAATTGGGCCAATCTCGGATTTCACCCAAAATTGACACAAAACTATTGTCAAAGTCTTCAAACACAACCAAACAAGTTCTAACTTCCTCCCATGGATAGCCTTAAGATCTAGGAAGGTTCTAAACTACTAATTATACTATATTAGAGTAATTACTAAGAGGAAAGTTAGGGTTTACCTCTTGGGTGTTGGAATCCCAAGGCCAAAGTCTCCAAAATCTTTGAAATCATCACCCTCAAGCCACCAAGCCTCTACACTAAGTCTAGGCTCTACACACCTAGGTTAGGGAAAAAAATAGAGGGTTAGGGTTTACATTAATGGAAGAAATAGAAGAGGGATGATGAACTTACTTGAAATTAAGAAATTGGAAGAAGGAAGAAGAAGAGAATGGAGAGAAAAGAGTGAAGAAGAAGAAGAAGAAGTGGAATGAAATGAGGGTTGGGGAGGTTTCGGCCAGGTGAAATAAACATACGGTTAGGGTTTATGGTTTAAACATAATGACTAAAATACCCTCCCAATAGTCATGCTAACAAAGGGTTTATGTTTGGGGTTCATTAAACACATTCTAACTAATCTAAAACTCTCCAACTAACTAAATAAAAATATAATAACTATTCTAAACCCATAAATGAGTCTGACAAGGGTGTTGGTTGGGTCTGACATGGGTCCACTAGGGTCTGACATGGGTCCAGACTAGCCAAAACCCTAAAACAACCAATAAAAAAAATAATACAACCACTAATTAAATATAAATACCATTAATTATGACAATACACAATTTACCAAAAAAAAAAAAATCCTATTTTCTAGAATTGGGTAGTGACAAGCCTACCCTCCTTAAAATAATTTCGTCCTCGTAATTAAAAGATGAAACTAGGACAGGAATGCAAGGAAAAGAAAGAACCATACCTCAGGGCTCGAAAAGATAAGGGTATCGCTCGCGCATTTCATCCTCCCTCTCCTAGGTCGACTCACGTGGAGAGTGATGCCTCCACGCGACGCAAACCAAGAGAATAGTCTGGTTCCTCAACACCTTCTCCCGCTGATCTAGAATCTCCACCGGCTGCTCTGGATAGATAAGAGTAGGGCCCACCACGATCTCTGAGTGATCCAATACGTGACTGGAATCCGCCATGTACCATCTCAACTGCGATACGTGGAACACATCATGAACTCCCTCTAGCGTAGGCGGCAAATCAAGCCTATACGCTACAGCGCCGACCCTCTCAAGGATGTTGAAGGGTCCGACGAAATGTGGGCTAAGCTTCCCGCCTCCACCGAAACGAATAGTGCCCCGCGACGGAGAAATCCTCAGGAACACCAGATCACCAACCTAGCACAAATAAGGTCTCAGCACTTAATCTAAAATAAGCAATCACAAGCAAACACAAGAACAAAATCTAAATTTTAAGCTATACCTCAAACTCCAAAGGTCTCCGGTGGCTATCGGCCTAATGTCGCTGCCTGTCCTGCGCCACCCGAAGTCTATCTCTAATGAGCTTGACCTTCTCTGCCGTATCAACCACCATCTCCAGGCCAAGCAAAGCTCTCTCGCCTATATCATCCTATGATAACGGAGTGCGACACCTTCGTCCATACAATGCCTCGAATGGTGATATCTCGATACTGGCTTGGTAGCTGTTGTTGTAAGCAAACTCTACCAAGTGCAAGTGATCCTCCCAAGAGCCTCTGAAATCCAGAACACAAGTGCGAAGCATGTCCTTGAGTGTCTGAATGGTCCTCTCTGACTGACCGTCTGTCTGTGGGTAGTATGCAGTACTAAACTTGAGCTGGGTGCCCAAGCTAGCCTGCAGACTTCTCCAGAAATAAAAAGTAAAGCGACTGTCCCGGTCTGATACTATGCTCACAGGAACTCCATGCAGTCTGACTATCTAGCGCACATACATCTCTGCTAGTGTCTCCGTAGACGTACCCACTTTGAATGGTAGAAAGTGGGTCGATTTGGTCAACCTGTCTACGATGACCCAAATCGCATCCTTCCCTCCTGGAGAACGGGGAAGCCCAGAAACAAAATCTATGGTCATATGCTCCCATTTCCACTCCAGAATGGGTAACGGCTGGAGCAACCCTCCTGGCCTCTGCCTCTCTGCCTTCACCTGCTGGCACACTAAGCATCGGGATACGAAGCGTGCTACCTCCTGCTTCATCCCGTACCACCATACATGCTCTCTCAGATCCCTATACATCTTGTTGGCACCTGGATGCATAGAGTACTGGGATCGATGCACCTCCTGAAGAACCTCCTCGCGCAACGACCCACTCGGCACACACAACCTGGTACCGTGCCGTAACGAACCATCATCAACAATGGTGAAGTCATCTGATAATCTAATCTGAACCTGTGCCCTGATGCTCCTCAGGGACTCATCCTCAAACTGTGTAGCCCTGATCTAGTCTACCAACTCTGACTAAATCTGCAGTCCCCACATCTGTATCTCAATTCCAGGCACTATCACCTCAATACCCAAGCTCTTTAGATCTACCAGAAGATAACGATCTGTAGTCAGGCACATAGCTATCGGATACCTACTCAGCGCATCTGCAACTACGTTTACCTTTTCTGGATGGTACTACAATAATATGTAGAAGTCTTTCATCAACTCCAACCATCTCCTCTGCCTCATGTTCAGTTCTTTTTGGGTAAACACATACTTCAAGCTCTTGTGGTTAGTGAAGATCTCCACACGCTCTCCGTATAAATAATGTTTCCACAACTTCAGAGCAAAGATGACCGCTGCCAACTCCAAATTATGGGTAGGATAGTTCTTCTCATGAGGACGTAATTGCATGAAAGCATAGGCAATCACCCTTCCATTCTGCTGTAACACACAACCCAGTCCCTTCCCCGATGTATCACTATAGATACTGAATCCTCAAGACCCTGATGGCAACGTCAACACTGGAGCTGTCATCAACCTCCTCTTCAGCTCATCAAAGGGAACCTGGCACTCCTCTGACCAAACAAACTCCATGTCCTTCCGGGTCAGCCTAGACAATGGCTCTGCAATCCGAGAAAAATCCTGAACAAATCTTCTATAGTAACCTGCCAGCCCCAGGAAACTCCTGACCTCTACTACTGAACTCGGAGCACTTCATGCCTTAACTGCCATGATCTTTCTCGGATCCACCGAAATCCCCTCTCATGTCACCACATGACCAAGGAATTCAACCTTGTCAAGGAAGAACTCACACTTCGAAAGCTTTCCATAAAGCTTCTCCTTTCTGAGAGTCTCCAGCACTATCCGCAGATGCTCCTCATGCTCCTCTGGGGTCTTCGAATACACCAAGATGTCATCTATAAACACCACCATAAACCTGTCCAGATGCTGATGGAACACCTTGTTCATCAGATTCATGAACACTACCGGGATATTAGTCAACCCAAACGACATCACCATGAACTCATACTGTCCATACCTGGTCCGAAAAGCTGTCTTCGGAATATCCTCCCTCCTGATCTTCACCTGGTGGTAACCCGTCCTCAGATCAATCCTGGAAAACACCCTCGCTTCGCTCAACTGGTCAAATAGATCATCAATACGCGACAGCGGATACTTGTTCTTGGTTGTGAGGTTGTTCAGAGCCCTGTAGTCGATACACATCCATATTCGGCACAAAAAGTACCGGAGCACCCCACGGAGAAGAACTAGATCTGATAAATCCCTTATCCTGAAGCTCATCAACCTGCTTCTTCAACTCTACCAGCTTACTGTTGCTGACTCTATAGACGTGCTGGGATATCGGCTCTGCGCCTGGCACCAAGTCTATAGAGAACTCCACATCTCTGTCCGGAGGTAACCCTGACAACTCCTCCAGAAAGACATTTATGAACTCCGCTATCAGTAGATATGGCAACCTCTGCCCTACCACCAGGGCTCCGCAGAAGACTCCCTCGCTTTGCTCCGCTGCTCCTCTGGCAAACTCAAACTCTAGCTCTCCCGGCGAACTAAACAACACTCTGCCTCCACGACAATCTATACTAGCACAGTGCATACTCAACCAATCCATCCCGAGTACAATATCATAGCTCGAAAGTGGCATTACGAGTAGGGACACACTCAACTCTCGGCCTCCCAAGGTAACTCTTCGGGCTCTGCAGACATCACTGACTAGGATGATGCCACCCCCGGTCGTGATCTTGTAGAGTCTAGCTAAAGGTTCAGCAACAAGATGGTGTCTAACAGCAAAAGATACAGACACAAAACTATGGGAAGCACCGGAATCAAATAAAGCAAGTGCTGGAATGAAATCAAAAAGAACAGAACCTGAGATCACGTCAACAACGGTGCAAGATACGATATCATCAAGGAAGGACAGTAATATTTCAAATGAAAACAATTTCAGAAAAATTAAAGATAGCAAAAGATCAGGAGGGGTCCTAGTTGTGATTGAGCACACTCTCTCTCAGCCTATATCCTATATCATATCGCAGGTAGACCTAGAAACTAAACCTGCATGGACCACCACCAAAAATATGTCACGACCCGCACCCGAAAAATCGAGAACGAGTCGTGGGTACATCCAGCCTACGTCGCAGAATCGGGAGTAGAACGCTGTCTAGGTCCGTTCTAGGTCACAACTATATATATCTCACAATAACATGTCAAGATAACCTCTCCAAAAGGAGGGCAACAACACAATATATAAA
>JAYESA010000020.1:42715354-42913805 GCA_036927795.1 Iris macrosiphon
ACATGAACACACACACTAACACTCAAACACACACAACTACACCAACACCCCCCAACACACGCACAACCACCCAAACACATATAAATACATAAATATATAAAAAATATAACTCGAGAACCCTAGTACACACTTCCCGAAGCTAAACTAACCCGCGCACAAGCCCGAAATCTAGAAACCAAGTCGAAATGGCTATTCGGTCATTTCAACGAACACTGTAGTGCGGTTCGCGATACCTCGTAAAACACACACCAAACCTACTCGGAATCGACCCAAAATTTACCTACGAGTTCTAATCGATGTCTAGAACCTAAAAAAAATGCTAACTCTCCGATTCTAGGTCCGTGGCAAAAACCCGCATGCATGTGGAACCCACGGCGACAAAAAATCCCCAAATCGCCCGAAATGCCCAAATCTCCGTGACACGACCTCATGTGTCCGAACGGGGATACATACTTACCCTCAAGACACCCAAGCACGTCTACCTAGGTTCGTCTAACCTAGGGCATCACCCAAAATTGGGCCAATCTCGGATTTCACCCAAAATTGACACAAAACCTAATGTCAAAGTCTCCAAACACAACCAAACAAGTTCTAACTTCCTCCCATTGGTAGCCTTAAGGTCTAGGAATGTTCTAAACTACTAATTACACTATATTAGAGTAATCACTAAGAAAGTTAGGATTTATCTCTTGGGAGTTGGAATCCCAAGGCCAAAGTCTCCAAAACCATAGAAATCACCACCCTCAACCCTCCAAGCCAAGACTCTACACTAAGTCTAGGATCTACACACCTAGGTTAGGGAAAAAATAGAGGGTTAGGGTTTACATTAATGGAAAAAATAGAAGAAGGAAGAGAAGAGGGATGATGAACTTACTTGAAATTGAGAAATTGGAAGAAGGAAGAAGAAGAAGAGAATGGAGAGAAAAGAGTGAAGAAGAAGAAGTGGAATGAAATGAGGGTTGGGGAGGTTTCGGCCAGGTAAAATAAATATAGGGTTAGGGTTTATGGTTTAAACATAATGACTAAAATACCCTCCCAATAGTCATGATAACAAAGTGTTTAGGTTTGGGGTTCACTAAACACATTCTAACTAATCTAAAACTCTCCAACTAACTAAATAAAAATATAATAACTATTCTAAACCCATAAATGACTCTGACAAGGGTGTTGGTTGGGTATGACATGGGTCCACTAGGGTCTGACATGGGTCCAGGGTCACCCCCACTTTTTGGATTAGGGGTATTTTTGTCTTTTCGTAATTAATGAGTAAATAATTGTATGATAATTTATTTATCTAAATAATTATGATTCTGAATTGATTGTTGCACTTAATCGTTATTCAATAACTAGAGCGCTACACTAGCTTTGTCTTTCATCCGATCGTACCCTTGTCATAGACACGCCAGACCATTCATTGATGCCTGTGTCCCACGTAAATCCAGCCTTTGCACTTCTATTTAATTGTAAAACACCTCTTGCATTTAATTTTAATTAAGCAAACAATAAACCTATTTCATGCAAATTACAATTATTGGCACTGTTATGTAAAAGAGCATTAAGTGTACACCCGTTTGACACAACACGCATTATAAACCCATTTTCCCCCTTCATTATATTTTCCATAAATTTTTGGGAATGTGTAACTTAACATCAACCCTTGAAACCATGGCCACCAAACCCTTAGACCAGTACAATTCTCGCAGTCTCATTCGAACCCTAGCCCATTGGAATATCTCCATAGCAAGCCAAGGCCTTTCCTAGTATTGACCAAAGTTAACATATTCTAGGTCAAACTTAAACATCATATATATATATATATATATATATATATATATATATATATATATATATTCCCTTCTTTTCTTTTTCCTTAACCTAATCAGCCCCTAGCCGAATTCTCCATCCCATCCTCTTGTTCATCTCCTTCCCGAGCAACCCGACGTAAACCCGCCAGAACCGAGCAGCCCTGACCGGACCTGTCGACCCCCACCGCCTGCGGACTGAACCGAAGAGTTCCCGGAGCCGCTGCCATCAGGCACTGAACCGAAGAGTTCCCGGAGCCGCTGCCATCAGGCGTTGAACCGAAGAGTTACCGACTGCCATTTGAGCGCTGCCCCGCCCGAGAGTCGACTGTACACGCCGTGTCGAACCCGCCACGCTGAACCGAGAGTCGACTGCACACGCCGCGTCGAACCCGCCACGCTGAACCAAGAGTCGCCTGCACACACCGGACGACCGCTGACTCGCTGAACCCGACCGGAGCAGCCTTCGACTCGACGACGCCGCGACACACACGTCTCATTCCGCGCCCAGGTTCGAGTCCCCTCTCGAGTACGTGTACGCGTACATGCACACGCGTATTCTTCCTTGTTTTCATGCGTATAATTAGCTATGATAGTATACCCGTATCGTATGATGGTAGATTAGTATGTTGTATGCACATATTATATATTTATATGAATATAAACCTAATTAATATATGTGTGGTACATGTATTAGCATAGGGTTAAATGTAAATTGGCATATATGGCATATCTCGATTAGTATAAATACGTAAATATACGTATTGTACACATCTCCCTAGTAGATGTTTAATATATGTATATAAAGTATTTAATTCTATTTAAAGTATATATATATATATCTGTCTATTATTTGGTAACTAATGGATATTATGAATAAATTAGACCCTATTATGTACTATGTGTTATGTATATTAGATGACTTGAATGTAACCACGGATACCCTGTAATTACATTGACCTGTGACCATGTAGTAGGTTAGCAGACCGCCATATGTACACTGACGTACTGGCAAGACCGTACCATTGACTGTCTGTTATGCACAGCAACTACCAACGTGACCCCTAGCATAGCATGTGAGATCATGATATTTGATTATGTATTAGTGTAAAGCCTGATACAGTATTGTGTTTATGATATATCTATAGGACTGTTGGATTACTCAGACGGTACCTTGGAACCCGGACAGTGGTATTACCAGCTAAGGACCCCAGGCGAGTACATTCTCTGACAGTTTCTATTATGTTGATTATCTCTATAATTCTTGTTGTATAGCGTACATGACTCTGACACTGTTGCTTACACGAGTTAGCATCATTGAGACCTGTCACGAGGAGTCGTGATTGGAATCCATCGTGCTAGCTGGGGATAAATGGGGAAGTATTATTAGTTATGTGATCATACCCTTACATGCAGCATTAGCTCACCCACATCTCACGTCGGTGCAGCCTTACCCTTACATGCCTCATCGCTGTTACATTCCGGTTAGCCTGACCTGTTGGGGATGATCGCTAATCCATGTAATGAGTCATATAACCCAAGCCGATCACATGATATACTAATGTTTCACACACTTAGTTAGATGATTCTTGACATGTATCTTGATAGATTGATCTTGTATCTTCCACATGTTCTAGTTGTTGTTCTTATACACACTTACATACCAGTTCTTGTTCTTGCATGTACTTGTAGTTCTATTCCTTGTCAGATGCATATTGATGATGATGTTCCAGTACTTTATTCCAGTATTTCTCATTGCCAGTTATTTCATATCTGTCTTGTATTTCTTTACACTGTGTTATAGTTTTTGTCAATATATGTGGAACTGCTGTTAGAGGTGTATTTTCGTTCAATCCTGACTGGATATTTTTTTCAGAGAACCTTGAGGATTTCTGTACCATACACTACGAACCAGGTATAGATGCAGACCATGTTCCAGAGATCCTAGAGGAGACCATGCTTCTAGATGAGACTTTGCCTGCAACTATTTAGACAGTATTTATTTATACTTGAGACTTATGGAGGTTATTTCAGTTTTGTTTAGACTATGTTAAGTTTAATTGGAGACTTGTGTTGGACAGCTAGACTGTGAGTATCTTATGTTGAGACATGGTGTTTAACTATGTTATTTCTTTTTATCTTTTATCGTGCCTTATAGTTGTTGTGATTGAGTTATATTGTGAGATTATGGAGATGTATATCATTGACAGGTGTTTAGTTATCTAGTATTACTGAGACCTAGACAGCGTACTACCGCCGATGCTGCGGCGTAGGCTGGACGTACCCACGCTCTCGTGCCCCTATACTGGGTGCGGGTCGTGACACGTTTTTAGTGGTGGCCCATGCAGGTCTAGTCTCGCAAGTTATGCGATACCGTAGTAGTGCGACAACTTAGTTGTACTGCTGCGAGCCTGTGCTAGGATATAGGGAATAGGATCTAGGATGAGAATATGCTCAATCACACTAGGAAATTCTGAACTTCATATTGCTATTCTAATGGATTGCTTCCTTTAGCGCTTTAGTGTCCTTTCTTGATAATATCATATCTATCACCTTAATTGATTCTTTGATCTACATTCAGGATGTCACCGAATACTAGATCTATGAGAATGGGAGCAGCCAATTCAGAGAGGACTGCCACCTCTCAACCTGACGAATAGATACCTGGAGATTCTCCTACATCTCCTGTTCGTGTGGGAGTGTCTGCAACTAACGGGATTCCTCCTCCACCTATACAGAGGATTGCCCCAACTATGACAGACAACCTTCCACCACCACCGATTCCCGGAGGAGTGCCCGCTGTTGGGGCACAGATGTTCGCACTGATGCAGGACATGCTAGAGGCCCAGAGAGTAACAGCAGAGGCTCAGCGTGTTCAAGCTGAGGCTCAGAGAATGCAAGCAGAAGCACACCAGGCGCAGAACGAACTGATGAGAGAGAGCATGGAGAATGCTCATCAGATGACTCTCCAGGCTGTGGAGAGAGTAGCACGACAACCGCAACATCCAGGTCAACTAAAACAGAGGCCCGGTACCATAGTGGACTTTAAAAGGATGATGCCTCGAGAGTTCAAAGGCACAGAAGGAATACTATATGCTGACGAATGGTTAGAAGACATAGAGATGAATTTGCGCTTATCACAGATTCCAGAGATTCTTCAGATAGAGGCCGCTGGCAGCCAGATGTTCGATATCGCGCTGACGTGGTATCGTACAGAGCCGAGACTCGCCGCTGAAGGACTTACTTGGGAGAACTTTAAGGAACTCTTCAAAGAGAAATTCTTTCCTGACGTAGCCTTGGGAGCTTTAGAAAGTCAGTTTCATGACTTAGTCCAAGGAGGCATGTCAGTCGACGAGTATGCTGCAGAGTTTTGCCGATTGAGTCGATTTGCGCCATCAATGATTCGAGACCCAGGAAACAGAGCTCGGAAATTCAGAAAAGGATTGAATAGGGAGATCAAGTATCGTACTTCGGGACGACGTACTGCTACATTTGAGGGTATTCTGATAGATGCCCAGATTGCCGAAGACGACTTGGACCTCAGGCCCAAGAGAGGATGCGATACATCTGGAGCAACAGAAGGTAACACAGGACCAGCCAAGCGCCCACACTTTCAACAACAACATAGGTCGTACCAGCAGCAACACCAGCAACAACACCAGTAGCAACATCAGCAACAGGCACCAGTTCGAGGACATGCTCAACAACATCAACCACAGAGGCATAATTAACCCGCTACCCCATGTTCGTATTGCGGGAAGATGGGACATGCAAGAGACATCTGCAAAAAAAGGTTGGGCACTTGCTTATCGTGTGGATCAGCAGCACATCAGCTGAGGGACTGCCCAACTATTCAGAATCGCCAAGGAGGAGGAGCAGCACAGAGAGGACCAGCAAGAGCACCTATTGTACCAGGAGGCCAGCAGAGAGGACCTTCACTTCCAACACAGCAGGAGAGATTTGCTCAGCAACAATAGCAACAGAGAGGAGCACCACAAGGACGAGCTTACGCCATGACCACTGAGGAGGCCGAGCCAGCTGGAGACGTGATTTCAGGTTCAGTTTTACTCGATTCCATTCCAGCACTCGCATTATTTGATTCTGGCGCTTCCCATAGTTTCGTATCTGTATCTTATGCCCTTAAGCATCATTTAGAAACAGAACCATTAGATAGGACTTGTAAGATCACGACAGGAGGAGGCATTATCCTAGTCCGTGATTGTTGTAAAGATCGGAGAGTGTCATTGGAAGGCCGAGAGTTGAGCGTGAGTTTACTCATTATGCCACTTCCGGATTACGATATTGTACTCGGAATGGACTGGCTGAGTAAACACCATGCTTCTATAGATTGTCACGAAGGTAGAGTAGTATTTCGACCACCAGGAGAGCCAGAGTTTGAGATTATCAGAGGAACAGAGGAGCGGAGCAGAGGCACTTTTTGCGGAGCCAGGGTGGAAGAATAAGAGTTACCGCATCCACTTATAGCGGAATTCCTGGATGTATTTCCAGAGGAGTTGCCAGGTTTGCCACCAGACAGAGACGTTGAGTTCTCTATAGACTTGATACCAGGAGCAGAGCCTATTTTACAACATGTCTATAGAGTTAACAACAACGAATTGGTAGAGTTTGCTTACAACAACAGCTACCAGGCCAGTATTGAGATGTCACCATTCGAGGCTTTATATGGACGGAGGTGTCGTACACCTTTATCTTGGGATGATGTTGAAGAAAGAGCCTTGTTAGGACCAGAAATGGTCGTGGACGCAGCATAAAAGGTAAAACTTATCAGAGACAGACTGCGAGTGGCGCAGGACAGACAGCGGCATTGGGCATATAGCCACCGTAGATCCCTAGAGTTTCAGGTTGGCGATTTGGTGTTCCTACGGATTTCTTCGACGCGGGGCACGATTCGTTTCGGCAGAGGAGAAAAAATTAGTCCACGATACATCGGGCCCTTCAGTATTCTTGCAAGGGTCGGTGCAGTGGCCTATAGACTAGACTTGCCGCCTACTCTAGATGGAGTACATAACGTATTCCACGTATCGCAGCTGAGACGGTACGTGGCAGATCCTAGTCACGTATTAGATCACTCGGAGATCGAAGTTGGACCGACACTCAGCTATTCTGAACAACCGGTGGAGATCTTGGATCGTAGAGAGAAGATATTGCGGAACCAGACTATTCCCTTGGTTCGTATTGCATAGAGAAATTACTCTCCAGGAAAATCAACTTGGGAGAGAGGACGAAATGCGCGAGCGGTATCCATATCTCTTCGAGACTTGAGGTATAATTCATTAATTGATTGCTTGTGCTAGTGATAGTTATTTTTAAATTTTGAGGACGAAATTCTTTAAGGAGGGTAGACTTGTCACCCCCACTTTTTGGATTAGGGGTATTTTTGTCTTTTCGTAATTAATGAGTAAATAATTGCATGATAATTTATTTATCTAAATAATTATGATTCTTAATTGATTGTTGCACTTAATCGTTATTCAATAACTAGAACACTACACTAGCTTTGTCTTCCATCTGATCGTACCCTTGTCATAGACACGCCAGACCATTCATTGATGCATGTGTCCCACGTAAATCCAGCCTTTGTACTTCTATTTAATTGTAAAACACCTCTTGCATTTAATTTTAATTAAGCAAACAATAAACCTATTTTATGCAAATTATAATTATTGGCACTGTTATGTAAAAGAGCATTAAGTGTACACCCGTTTGACACGACACGCATTATAAACCCATTTTTCCCCCTTCATTATATTTTCCATAAATTTTTGGTAATGTGTAACTTAACATCAACCCTTGAAATTATGGCCTCCAAACCCTTAGACCAGTACAATTCTCGCAGTCTCATTCGAACCCTAGCCCATTGGAATATCTCCATAGCAAGCCAAGGCCTTTCCTAGTATTGACCAAAGTCAACATATTCTAGGTCAAACTTAAACATCATATATATATATATATATATATATATATATATATATATATATATATATATATATATATATATATATATATATATATATATATATATATATATATATTCCCTTTTTTTCTTTTTCCTTAACCTAATCAACCCCTAGCCGAATTCTCCATCCCATCCTCTTGTTCATCTCCTTCCCGAGCAACCCGACGTAAACCCGCCGGAACCGAGCAGCCCTGACCGGACCTGTCGACCCCCACCGCCTGTGGACTGAACCAAAGAGTTCCCGGAGCCGCTGCCATCAGGCGCTGAACCGAAGAGTTTTCGGAGCCGCTGCCATCAGGCGCTGAACCGAAGAGTTCCCGGAGCCACCGCCTGCAGACTGAACCGAAGAGTTCCCGGAGCCGCTGCCATCAGGCGCTGAACCGAAGAGTTCCCGACTGCCGTTTGAGCGATGCCCCGCCCGAGAGTCGATTGCACACGCCGCGTCGAACCCGCCACGCTGAACCAAGAGTCGCCTGCACACGCCGGACGACCGCTGACTCGCTGAACCCGACCGGAGCAGCCTTCGACTCGACGATGCCGCGACACGCACGTCTCATTCCGCGCCCAGGTTCGAGTCCCCTCTCGAGTACGTGTACGCGTACATGCACACGCGTATTCTTCCTTGTTTTCATGCGTATAATTAGCTATGATAGTATACCCGTATCGTATGATGGTAGATTAGTATGTTGTATGCACATATTATATATTTATATGAATATAAACCTAATTAATATATATGTGGTACATGTATTAGCATAGGGTTAAATGTAAATTGGCATATATGGCATATCTCGATTAGTATAAATACGTAAATATACGTATTATACACATCTCCCTAGTAGATGTTTAATATATGTATATAAAGTATTTAATTCTATTTAAAGTATATATATATATATATATCTGTCTATTATTTGGTAACTAATGGATATTATGAATAAATTAGACCCTATTATGTACTATGTGTTATGTATATTAGATGACTTGAATGTAACCACGGATACCCCGTAATTACATTGACCTGTGACCATGTAGTAGGTTAGCAGACCGCCATATGTACACTGACGTACTGGCAAGACCGTACCATTGACTGTCTGTTATGCACAGCAACTACAAACGTGACCCCTAGCATAGCCTGTGAGATCATGATATTTGATTATGTATTAGTGTAAAGCCTGATACAGTATTGTGTTTATGATATATCTATAGGACTGTTGGATTACTCAGATGGTACCTTGGAACCCGGACAGTGGTATTTCCAGCTAAGGACCACAGGCGAGTACATTCTCTGACAGTTTTCATTATGTTGATTATCTCTATAATTCTTGTTGTATAACGTACATGACTCTGACACTGTTGCTTACACGAGTTAGCATCATTGAGACCTGTCACGAGGAGTCGTGATTGGAATCCATCGTGCTAGCTGGGGATAAATGGGAAAGTATTAGTAGTTATGTGATCATACCCTTACATGCAGCATTAGCTCACCCACATCTCACGTCGGTGCAGCCTTACCCTTACATGCCTCATCGCTGTTACATTCCGGTTAGCCTGACCTGTTGGGGATGATCGCTAATCCATGTAATGAGTCATATAACCCAAGCCGATCACATGATATACTAATGTTTCACACACTTAGTTAGATGATTCTTGACATGTATCTTGATAGATTGATCTTGTATCTTCCACATATTCTAGTTGTTGTTCTTATATACACTTACATACCAGTTCTTGTTCTTGCATGTACTTGTAGTTCTATTCCTTGTCAGATGCATATTGATGATGATGTTCCAGTACTTTATTCCAGTATTTCTCATTGCCAGTTATTTCATATCTGTCTTGTATTTCTTCACACTGTGTTATAGTTTTTGTCAATATATGTGGAACTGCTGTTAAAGGTGTATTTTCGTTCAATCCTGACTGGATATTTTTTCCAGAGAACCTTGAGGATTTCTGTACCACACACTATGGACCAGGTATAGATGCAGACCATGTTCCAGAGATCCTAGAGGAGACCATGCTTCTAGATGAGACTTTGCCTACAACTATTTAGACAGTATTTATTTATACTTGAGACTTATGGAGGTTATTTCAGTTTTGTTTAGACTATGTTAAGTTTAATTGGAGACTTGTGTTGGACAGCTAGACTGTGAGTATCTTATGCTGAGACATGGTGTTTAACTATGTTATTTCTTTTTATCTTTTATCGTGCCTTATAGTTGTTGTGATTGAGTTATATTGTGAGATTATGGAGATGTATATCATTGACAGGTGTTTAGTTATCTAGTATTACTGAGACCTAGACAGCGTACTACCACCGATGCTGCGACGTAGGCTGGACGTACCCACGCTCTCGTGCCCCTATACTGGGTGTGGGTCGTGACATCCAGACTAGCCAAAACCCTAAAATAACCAATAAAAATAATAATATAACCACTAATTAAATATAAATACAATTAATTATGATCAATACACAATTTACCAAAAAAGAAAAAAAATCCTATTTTCTAGAATTGGGTAGTGACAATGCTACATCATTATGAGGGCACTTCACAATATTACGCTGGCATGTCACAGACTTAGGGCATGGCACAACATTACTAAGGTACTTCGCAACATTACGAAGGCACTTCGTAACATTACATTGGCATGTCACAGAATTATGAGGGTATGCCACAACATTACGAAGGCTATTCTTAACCTTACGCTGGCGTGCCGCGACATTATGATGACACATCCCAGAGTTACGAGAGCACATCCCAGAGTAACGAGGGTACTTCCCAGAGTTACGATGGCACGCCACAGGCTGCTTCTCATAACTTTGATTGGAATTATTACCTGCAGGAGACTGGCTCTTCGTTATTGGGCTCAGTCATCCTTGATCTAGCCTTCCAATTATATTTGCCACCATCAGAGCGTACAGAGGAAATAAGAGAGAGGCTAGGTCTTAGGCGATTAGATCGTAGAGATTACAGAAGAGATAAAAAAGGGGGATAGTAATTTCTCCAAAAATTATGTATCATAAGATTTTGTTGGTCTATAAATCTCAACAATATGAATTTTATTTCTTTCCAAAGTTTAGTTACTTCAATTACAACATTTTAATAATGTAAAATTAGAATAATAATCACTTTAAAAAGATATAATCATAATATTCACTATCTCGGTTGGTTTCTACAACTCCTTTTGTTGTGTCCCAGTCCGCCATAATTACTGCAACGAAGATCGCTTGTCAACGGTTCTCTTGTCATTATATGATTCTTCTTCGGTCTGCCAGCTCTACGTCCAAGAAGTGGCACTCCAATTTGACCTCTTACCGATTCACTTTGAGGAATATAGGGGACTGTAATCGGTTCCATACATGACATGTATACATCTCTAAGTGTTGCAACAGAAAATTCAACATGATAATAACTTTCAACTGGTACGTTAGAAGAATGACATGTAAAGTAAGCATATTCACATGGTAGTAGAGTATGTTGTCACCGACCACATGTACAACATTTACGGTCTAGTTCAACCACATAACATCTACTTGTTTCATGATCCCATATTTTAAATTTATTTTTATTAAAACACAATAACTAAAAATGGTGTGTCTCTCCTAATACGTGCCATAGTGTTCATCATCCTTGGACAAAAGTCTTTTTCCATCTTTTCAGCATTTGTTCGATGCTTGTCGTGAAGTGTTATTATTTTTGCTCTAATACCATCAAGCAATGTTGATATTGGTTTATCACGCAAACTTTTAATTCAATTATTAAAATATTTAGCAATATTCGAAGTGTTAATATCTAATCATGGGCATGGTGCATAAGCTGTTATCTAATGAGAAAATTCACGATTTTATCGTTTGACCCTACAATCCAATTAAAAATATTTACATCAGCAGATTTTATTGTTTCAAACTAACCATTCGCATCAACCTCATTATAACATCGAGCAAGTTTGTCTAACCATTGTAGATATGTGGGTGTACGAGGACATTAATTTTTCAAATTTTCTTTAAATGTTGAATAAAAAAAGTGGAGAGAGTTTGGAAAAATTGTTCGCATTCTACGAATTTAGCCTTTCTGCTTATCAGATATAAATAAAATACTATCCCACTGTTCAAAATAGTTTTCAAAAGACATTATCAAACAGTTTAAAAAACATGTCTACGACTCAATTTTTTCATTCTCAGCAACACAATAAGCAATAGGATATAGTTAGTAGTTTGGATCGTGAGCACAAGCAACAAATAAATTATCTTGGTATCTAGATATAAGAAAAGTAGCATCAATACTAATAACATGTAAACAACCACTTAAGAAACCATCCATACAACCCTTGAAAAAAAAAATTCTTTCAAAGATATTATTTCCTACCATTTTTAAAAAATATTTGCTACCAGAATTTGTTTCCATAATTGTAAAATAATATTTCTCCAGACTAGTATATGCATCAACGTAACTGTCATTAATATCAGATAATGCAAGTTCTCTAGCTCTCTAAGCTTTGGAATACGTATATGATATTCTCTAAGTATATCATGTACAATGTGTGTCGGACTATACGATTTTTTATCTCTAATTTTACCAATTATTTTATTTCTTACCCATGCAGTAGTGACTAGTGGATGATTTCCTCCTGTAAATCCACCTAAACATGAATGTCTACATTCAAATATATGAATTTCAAATGTACTACCATCACCATTAGCTTTAGCGTATACTCTCCAACAACTGTTTGGAGAATCACAAGTATGCACTATTCTTTGATGATTGTTATGTTTAGATGAACAACTAAATTTATATATAATTGCTAGGTCGCTAATAAAATTTTAAAAATTCTAAGGCGAATCAAATTGTCTGCCAACAATTAACCCGGAAATACAACCAGCTACATTAGCATCATTATCATCTAAATAATATTCTAAATTTTTAACCAAATCATCACTGTTTTTATCGTTAATATCATTGTTTTCAGTATCAGAGTTCAGTTCAGTGTGATTAATACAACTAGGACCAGCATTAAAATCTTGGTTATCATAAAAATGTTGACTACTTGAAATGATAGTTGTGTCGATATTTGGTAGTGGTGGAATGATATAAATTTTAATACAAGATGAAACTAAATTACTTTGAACAATAAAATTCCATATTTTTTCACAATCTACTATTATAAATGCATCTTCATAAAATCACCTTATTTTAAATTCATAACTTACAGAAAAATGATCACAAATAATACTACACAAACTAGCTAATATGATATTTTGATAAGTGGTAATAAGATGAGTATTACCTTATTGGTAAGATAATCCATCTAGTATACCTTCATGGTAGCAAATTATTATTAAATTTTGATCCATAGTCACAAACTTTCGGATGAATTGAGGCTTACAGAGGGATGTCAAAAAATAGCTTAGGAGAAGATGGTAGGAGACAATGGATGAAAGTATCTTCTGACTTGAATTTGGCTTCTGAATTCACCGGTTGTTTTATAATAGTATGAGAAAAATATGGTAAAGAAAGTAAGAAAGAATGTGGTGAAGAAAAAGAGTGAATGAGATATAGAAAACAAATTAGTGATATATATAGAGCTAAATTTAGCCGTTTAAATTTAAACGTTACAAATTTAATGTTATAAATTGAACGTTAACTAGTGTACAAATTAACGTTACCTAGTATATTTACAAAGTTTGCTAGTATTAGCTAGTGTAGATAGCTTACAGGAAAAGATAGAAAGAGAGTGTGTGACAGAGGAAAGAGTGACAAAAAGAGAGAGAGAGAGAGAGAGAGAGAGGAGAGAGAGAGAGAGTAAAGAGAGGGAAAAAGGGTTGAGAGTGACAGAGAGGGATGAGAGTGAGAGAGGTGGGTGAGAAAGATAAGAGAGTTGAGAGAGAGAGAGAGAGAGAGAGAGAGAAGTTGTTAGAGAGAAAGATGGAGAGTTGAGAGAGTGTCTGAGAGTTGAGAGAGAGAGAGAGAGAGAGAGACCCGTGAGAGAGAGATGTGAGTAAGAGAAAGTAAAGTGAGCAGAGAGTGAGTGGGAAAAAATAATAGAAACAGGAAAACGCCCTTGAAAATAGTGTTTTTTCTGGAGAAAAAAACCCTTCCAAGGTGTGTTTTTCTTTTTATATTATTTTTATTCCGTTAACGGCGTTAAAAGTAAAGCATAAAAATAATATTAAAAATAAAAAATGCCCATCTAATGGTTATTTTGATGCTTCGGATATTTTTTTTTAAATTTGATGCTATGGATGGAATTAATGTAAACTATGATGCTCTGTATAAATATTTCGATTTTTTTTCAAATGGAATCGAATCCCTTATTCAGATCGATTCTCAATCCAAAATCGATGATCACCTTTACACTTAGATAGCCCCCGAATTGAATACCAATAAAACTTGAGCTTGAGGTCGAATTTTTCTAACTAAGGAGACTATTCTTTAGACTTGATCTAACTAAAATACCTTTAGCTCTTTCTATCGAACTTAAGAATACTAATCATAAGCTTTTCAACCAAGTCCGACCAGGCTTGCGAATAGGTCGGCTCCTAAGTATATCATGGACCCTCTCATTATGCTATGAAACTAATATACAGACGCTAAAACTTCATACAAAGCTATAGGAGCTATGATCATGTTTTCAAGACATCGTTATGATTAAGAGAAACACTGTTACCAAACTATTAATTAAGTTAACAATGAGTACTTTGAATTTGATAGGTCTTATTTATGTTTTTTTTCTTTCTTCCTTGTACCAACTACCAACCATGGGTATTTGCTGCTGGTGATACCCTTGCACTGAAATATAGATGGATGAATGGAAATATACCCTTCAATCAGCAGTTTTCCATATCACCATCATGGAGCCATGGAGCCTTGAGAGCTGTATGTTTACCCATAGATAGACACAGGGATGTCTCAAGGAAAATTGGGACTAGGCGATAATTCAATATGAGGTTTTTTTTTATAATTTTCAAACAAACAAAAATATGATCAATTTTTAATTTGAATCTTCAAACAAATAAATTAATTAAAGGTATAAAAGCAACACATTTAAAGCCTAACCCTCAATCTAGCAACATAAGGATTCCAATTTTTAGTGGGTCGATAATTTGATATATGACTCAGTCGTCATGACTAGGTAAAATGATTCTAAGAGAAAAAACTATATAAATGTACATTTGGTAGTTTGATAGTTATATCTAACTATATTTCAACAAATTTAATTAATAACCTTCTTTGGTACTAACTAAAAAGAAAATGTTAATTTTAGAATAGAATTATTGTTTGTTTCCTTTATGGATGGTGGCCCAAAAATTAGACCTCAAATTTTTTCTCTCTTAAGGTTTGGCTCGTATAAATAGTATATATAGAGAGAACTTATAAGCTACTATAGCCTTTTATGGGACTCCTAAGAAAATAACAAGATTTAGTGTACTTATTTAAGAATATGATTGATCCGAGGGACTTGTATAAAAAAAGCCCAGAAAGTTAACGCTGAAAATATCTATATAAATTAGAAATAAAATAAAAAAGAAAAAAAAATAGAAAATTGCCAAGTAAACTGTTATAGGTTTGCATTATCCAGAAGTGGTTGTATTGGTACAGTTGTAATAACCTGTACTAATGTGGCTGTAGTAGTGTGCTGAGTCATCAACACCTGGTGCATGCTCTGTTTCATGGCGTACATGTCATTGACTGCGGCCTCCAAATTGTTGAGGTGTTGTTCGGTGCTTCCAGATATAGTGGCATAATGCTCATCACCAATGACATATACACTAACCTTTCTGTGGTCAACAGAAGGGGTAGTGGATTGGATTGTGTAGCTAGAGTCTATAATATCTGCCTAGGATCCAGGAGGATTAATGCTACCCCCAGGAAGGTCAACTTCATATTTCGAAGAGTGGCTACCCCTTGTTTGAGAAAGTTCTCTCCTTCGGGAACTAGTATTTCGGTACACCCCTTCAAAGGATTTAATGAGCTGGTCGAATCTCCTTTGGCTGGCTGATGTTGATGAGCTTCGTCTTGAACGTATCCCGCTATGTGTGGGGGGGGGGGGGGGTCTCGACGCTATGTAGACAGGAGCAAGATGTAACTCCTTATCATCATCTTGATATTCACTCTATATCCTAGATCGATTTAGTCGGCAAAGTGAAGTATAATCGGTGAAACACAGACCATTTAGTAGATGATTCAACTGCTTTTGTACAACAATAATTGATTATAATTTTATGACAGTGACAATGGTGCTCATTTGGGAGCACCATTTTAGGAATAGAAATTTCTCTTTCTTTACACTTTTGTGTAAGTACATTACGTAAATCAGAGAGAGGAAGAAGCATGAACATTCTGTCTATGTTCACATTAATTTGTGCGCAAGTCTGGCATATTGTGCGCACAATTAGTAGCTTCAGGACGGGCTGCACACAATCTTCCATCTGTTGTGCGCGTAATTTTGATGCACAAGAGAGGAACCTTCTCTGCTGACTTATTTTGTGCGCACATGTAGAAGTCAGGGCGTGGCATGTCAGGATTCCCCCTTTTCAAATGACGTGGATGATGGAAAACTTCATTTTCACGTATGTTATGGAAGGCAGAAAGTCCGCACGGGAATTTCTTTTCCCACATACTTGTTTGGACATGAGTCCTTGCTTGAGGTGCCTTGCATATTGGACTGAACATGCAGGGACTTGTTTCTTTGGGAATAAGCAACCCCCTTGACATCGTATTGAATTCCTCTAGTAAGGAATGGTTGACTCACCCCCAGTTAGTTGTTGCATGAATGTCGCACTTTCTTCCCCTTTGTTGGCACACTGGCGTGTCTAAGGGTGTTGTCCCCCAAGTCATAGACCGGGGACGGGAGAACAACACTACCATCGAGTAACTTCTCGGTGGCAAAATTATCACCTATTTTCCTTTGTTGGCTACAATATCGGGATCAAAGGAGCGGGGCTTTGGTAGCCAAGTCTTGCGGATTCTTCTTGGCTTGGTCGTCGGTAAGGGACTCGAGCAACCCCCAAAAAGCATCTCTTCATAGGACTGTTACTCAAAAATGGAAGGCCAACTTTTGCGTTGTTCCAACCATCACCGTGTTGAGTTGGGCCACCACCTTCTCGTTAGAGGGGAATGCCATCCCTAGCAGAGTTGGCATTTTGTTTGCCATAAACAAAAAGTTGTACTAAACTTTTATTACAAACTTGAAAAAGAGTACCAAAAACCTATACAAGAATCTAAGTACAATAATCTGGTAAAGTGGTAGCTGTAGAGATCTGATCTGCGGTCGATCACTTTATTTCTTGGACTACTCATCACAAAAGGAAGAAATATTGTCATGACCCGCACCTGGTATTTGGGCATGAGCCATGGGTACGTCCAGCCTACACCGCAACATCGGCGGTAAAACGCTGTCCAGGTCTCAACACTACTAATTATAGCTCACAAAATAATTTGTCAATGATCTCAACTCCATAAGGAGGCCAATGAATATTCATTAAACATAAGGTACTCAATTATAATAACTATAGGAAGGTAAATGGCACGACGAGATATAAAAGATATAAGAAATTCTGACATAAGTCTAGAGCACAACTCAAATAACAATAATAAAGTCTAGATTCTAACTGTCTCAACATAAATACAACCCAAGTCTCACAGTTTAGAACAATCTATTACATAAATAAACCAGAATAAGTGTTGTCTAAATGACTGTGGGTGGTGTCTCCTCTAAGGAAAGTGGCTCCTCTGAAATCTCCGGGATAAAATCTCCATCTATTCCTGGACCATAGTGAGTAGGGCAAAATTTCTCGAGATCATCTGAAAATGGTATCCAGTCAGGATTGGAGCAAAGCACAAACACTAACAACAATTTTAATTATATTGACAAAAACTATAAAACAGTGCAAGGAAATACATGATAAAGGAAATAATAGAAAATAAGGAATATTGGAGAGGCATATAATCAGCATATAGAACTAACTAGCAATGAACAGATATATGTGAATGCTAGAAATGAATGTACTAAAATAAATGAATATGAATTATAGCTAAGTTTTGTGAAATATCAGTTTGCTATGTGATCGGCTTGGGACTAGATCAGGCTTGTTATATATGATTGGCTATGATACATATGAGGTCAGGCTAACCATCTGGTTAGCTAGGATGCGAGCAATAGTCAGGCTAATCATATATAACAGGCTATGAGGCATGTAAATGTTCAGGCTACACCTACGTGATATGTTGGGTGAGCAATGATGCATGTAAAGTGGGATATGATCACATAATCTTGCTAATATTTTTCCGTCCCCAGCTAGTACGATGGATTTCAATCATGACTCCTTATGACTGGTATCTATGATACTAGCCCGTGTATCCACTGTATCAGAATCAAGTATACATTATAGCTAGAATCATAGTGATAATCAAAATAATAAAAATTGTCATAGAATGTACTCACATGTGGTCCTGAGCAATAAATGAGGATCGATGTCCAAGATGGAGTCATAAACCTAAATATTAAATATTGATGTTAAAAGGTGAATTAAAGGATGAGTATGATTGACTAACTAAATATGAGGTTTATAGGCCATATCTAAGTTTAGACTAGGTTAGCTAGGTCCACTAGTCAATTTCTATATCATACTAGTCTATATTAGACAATGTCTAACTAAACTAGTTATTAATAGCTATATTAGATATTAGTACTAACATTCCTATATACTAGTTAGTAACTATGAGTTATGACCATTAAGCAATAGCTTAGCTATATACATAATACCTTAGTACTTATTTAATACCCTAATATCCAATACCTATTTGGTATCTAACCTTACAAACTATATATGATACTAACTAACCAATACTAATACTAACTAGATATGATACCACTATATAACTGATACTATATCTCATGAATGCACTGCTGCAATTTGGGGCAACTGATACCAAGTCCACTGCTCTTGATACTTAAGACTTCCTCACAACCAAGTTCACCATATACTACTACTGTGTACCTGTGCACTTGATACAAAATAGTACACTTGATAACACTGCTGCTATGTTTTAGCTCCCCCCCTAACTGATAGTAAAGCTCACACTCACGACACTGACAACACCAACACATACACCCTAATACTGGTAACTAATTGATACTTCACCGACTCGAGCAAAATTCCCTCACTGAACCACTGTAACACTTACTTGAACACCCTCCCTAACATCACTCCCAGGTATGCAACCCAATCTTAGTGCTCTCTGAATTCATATTTAATTATACACTGACTGAACCCCAACCTTTGACATTTGTTGCTGTGGCATTGCCACCTATTGCTGCTGCTACTCGAAGCCTAAAGCTTCATGTTACTGCTGCTAACTTCCTTCACTGATCTCCAATTCAGCCTCCTCTATCCACACAAGAGATACCACACTCATAGCCTAACTCAACTGATACTCAAAGTATCAGTTATCTGATACAGCACACAACACCATGTGTTAACCCAAAGTTCTTGTGCACTGTCAAGTATCTGTCTCCTCTTAACATTCCAACACATCAAGTGTCACAATTTGTACATTAATCTGAAACTAAACTAAGCCCTGCACACCTCATATACTGATCCTGTGCAAGTCAAATGTGTACATATGTAGTTCAGAGCTGCTGCACTATGACTCCCCTAACTTATATACTGATACTGCCTGCAGATACTAACATACCTACCTGAACCCGAGCTGCACACTGGTGCACTTAACTAGTACCCCAAGCACTGCACTTCCTATGTCTGAACTCGATACTATGCACTACACATCACCACATACCCGACACCCCTCTAGCACACACAGTACACACACTTGTATACCTATCGGTCACCAACCTATATTTGCACCTACACTTTGTAGTGCCAACCTGCAGCAACCGTGCCCAAGTCTCTCTGATACTCTACTCTACTATGGACGACACAGTGCACAGTCCCACCTCCTTTATAGAAACACTCACATACATACACTCTACAAACCAAAACTAACCCACACACACTAACAAACCGAAACCAATACTTCATCTCCATCAGTAGCACCAATAAAACAGTAGCAACATAGCATACTGCCCTTCAGTTATGCACTATAATGGGAACAATCCCAACTTTCACACTTGCACCACAAGCCCCAATATTTTTACACAGTTACACACAGATATCAATCCAACCCGATTCTTCCATGCTTGCACAACAAACATAGTCACTTCACTCACATTACCTGCACACATGTTAACCCTAGACACATGTATGTACTCAAATGTATACTCCTAAACACACAAACCAAAACACCCACACATATACATAGACACATACTCACTTATACATTTAAACAAACACATAGGGTGCACAAACTTTGATACTCATGATACACAACCCAACCTCTTGCCAAAACTCCCAATAACACACACACACACACACACACACACACATATATATATATATATATATATATATATATATATATATATATATATATATATATATATATATATATATATATATATATATATATATATATATATATATATATATATATATATAGTATGATTAGTTACAAAGAACAATGGAGGGAAAATATATCCTTAAAACACAAAACCCCAAATTTACATACAACACCATGAAGAAAATAACATGGAAACCTCATGCTCTCCCCTTATGGCTACTCCTAAACCATGGGTGGACTCCTAATGGCCAAAAAAATCATAAAAATAGAATTTAAAGGAGAGATTTTATATTTTTACCTATTGGGAGATGGATTCCCAATGCAACCCAAGGGTTCTCTAGCAAGCCTCTTCCTCTCCAATGCTCCTTGTGACTTAAGCTCCTAGGCTTCTTAGATGAGGGAAATATGAGGTTTTAGGGTTTTAAATTCTAAAATTTGTGGAGGAAAAAAAGGTTTTGGGGAAGAGCTATTTCTAGGGTTTCTTCATGAGCTATGATGAATTTGAGGGAGGCTCCCTCTCTCTATATAGGTCGTCCACACCTAGGGCTTAGGGTTTTAAATGCATAAGATCCTCAATGCCCCTATGGTTAGTCATGAAGAGTCATTTAATTAATGGGGGTCTTCATTACTAATGAGGGGTCTAACTAGATTCTAATTTTAAAGAAGGATAGGGATTATTCTACTGGGTTCAAATGTCTAGTCTAATGTAAAGTTCATGGTCACATCAAGTCTAGTCCACTAACCCATATCATTATTAAATATAATATAATATAATATATTATATATACCATGTAAATGTAACACAATATATATATACATAAATATTGCAAATGACATCAATGCCCCTACTCTAGAAATGTGGTAGTGACAAGTCTACCCTCATAAAAAAAAAATTGTCCTCGAAATTGAACTAAACTAGCACAAGAACATAATCAGAACAATAATAACTATACCTCAAGGCTCGAAGAGATACGGGTACTGCTCGCGCATTTTGTCCTCCCTCTCCCAAGTTGACTCACCTGGAGAGTGATGTCTCCATGCGACACGAACCAAAGGAATAGTCTGGTTCCATAATACCTTCTCCCTGTGATCCAAAATCTCTACGGGCTGCTCAGGATAGCTGAGAGTCGGACCAACCTCAATCTCCGAGTGATCTAGTACGTGACTAGGATCTGCCACGTACCATCTTAGCTGTGACACATGGAATACATCATATACTCCCTCCAGTGTATGTGGCAAGTCTAGTCTATAGGCCACTGCACTGACCCTCGCAAGAATATCGAAAGATCCGATGTACCGTTGACTAAGCTTCCCGCCTCCACCAAAGTGAATTGTGCCCCGTATCGGAGAAATCCGCAAGAACACTAAATCGCCAACCTAGAACAATACAGCCTTAACACGCAATCTAAAACAAAGCAATCACAAGCAATTTAACAAAACCTATACCTCAAACTCTAAGAGTCTACAATGGCTATCGGCCCAATGCCGCTGTCTGTCCTGCGCCACTCGAAGTCTATCTCTGATGAGTTTTACCTTCTTCGCTGTATCCACGACCATCTCTGGTCCCAACAAGACTTTCTCTTCAACATCATCCCAAGATAATGGTGTCCGACACCTCCGTCCATATAGAGCCTCGAATGGTAACATCACAATACTGGCCTATTAGCTGTTGTTGTAAGCAAACTCTACCAGGTGTAGATAATCCTCCTAAGAACCTTCGAGATCTAGAACACAAGTGCATAGTATATCCTTGAGCGTGTGAATAGTCCTTTCCGACTGCCCGTCTTTCTAGGGATGATATGCGGTACTGAACTTGAGCTGAGTTCCCAAGCTAGCCTACAAACTCCTTCAGAAGTGAAAAGTAAAATGACTATCCCGATCCGAGACGATGCTCACAGGAACCCCATGTAATCTGATAATCTATCGCACATACATCTCTGCTAGCTTCTTTGTCGACGTACCCACTTTTAATGGTAAGAAGTGGGCAGATTTGGTCAACCTGTCTACGATAACCTAAATCGCGTCTTTTCCTCCTAGAGAACGCGGAGGCCCCGAAAGGAAATCCATACTCACATGCTCCCACTTCTACTCTAGGATGGGTAAATGCTAAAGCAATCTACCTGGCCTCTGTCTATCCATCTTTACCTGCTGGCACATTAAATATCGGGATACAAAGTGTGCTACCTCGCGCTTTATACCACACCATACCATACCATACCACCATACGTGCTCTCTCAGGTCTTGATACATCTTGTTGGCACCTGGATGAATTGAGTACTGAGAGCGATGTGCCTCCTGCAAAACCTTCTCGCGAAGCTTCCCGTTCGACACACATATCCTAGTACCATGCCGCAATGATCCATCATCAGCAATAGTGAAGTCCTCTGATAATCCGGTCCGAACCTGTGCCCTGATACTCCTTAGAAACTCATCATCATACTGCGTAGCTCTGATTTTGTCCATCAGCTTGGACTGTATTTGTAATCCCCATATCTGAATCTTGATACCAGGAACTAACACCTCAATTCCCAAGCTCTCAAGATCGGCCAATAAGTATCTGTATGTCATCAAGTACATAGCCATCAGATACCTGCTCAAGGCATCGGCGACTACGTTGGCCTTTCCTGGGTGGTACTGCAACAAAATATCAAAGTCCTTCATCAACTCCAACCACCTCCTCTGCCTCATGTTTAGCTCTTTCAGCGTAAATATGTACTTCAAGCTTTTGTGGTCGGTAAAAATCTCCACATGCTCTCCGTACAGATAGTATTTTTACAACTTTAGAGCAAAGATAATCGCTGCCAACTCCAAATCGTAGGTGGGGTAGTTCTTCTCATGAGAACGTAATTGCTTGGAAGCATAGGCAATCACCTTACCCTGATACTGAAGAATGCACCCCAAACCTTTCCCTGAAGCATCACTATAGATAGTGAATCCACCTGTCCCCGATGGCAAAGTCAAAACTGGAGCTGTCGTCAATCTCTTCTTCAGCTCATCAAATACGGCCTAAAAATCCTCCGTCCAGACAAAATCCACATCTTTCCTGGTCAGCCTAGTCACCGGCTCTACAATCCTGGAGAAGTCTTATACAAACCTCCTGTATTAACCTGCTAGTCCGAGAAAAATTCTGATCTTAGCCACTGAACTGGGAGTAATCTATGACTCCACTGCCACGATCTTCTTCGGGTTAACTAAGATCCCGTCATACGTCACCACATGCCCAAGGAATTCAACCTTGTTAAGGAAGAACTCATACTTTGAAAGCTTCCTGAAAAGCTTTATTGAATGGAACACCTAAAGAGGCTGTGAGGCCAGCTAGGAAGTCAGTCTCGATATTTTGTAGTCAAGGGACGTGCTCTATGAAGAACCCCTCGAAGATGGAGATTATTTCAAGCGCGGCTTTGTGGTAGGAAATTAATTCTTCATTCCGGACTTCGTACTCGCCTCGGACTTGAATGACTATCAACTTCGAATCATCGTAGGCTTCCAGTTAGTCAACTCCCACTTGTTTAGCGAGATGGAGTCCAATGACAAGAGCATTGTACTCTGCCATATTATTGGAGCATGGATCTGTTAGGGTGTAAGCACGATTGATGACCAGATCATGTGAGAAAATCAGTATTATCCCGATGCCAGCAAAAATATCGCCCTTGGGCCCTGTTCTTGAAGCACCGTCGAAGAACATTTGCCAAACGGCTTCTGCGCTTGTGATCATGTTTGAGTCTGCTACCTCGTCTGGGATCTCCTCGTAGAGATTCGAGTTTTTCGGTACAGGGCGGGCTACAATTGCCAATGCTTGGCATTTAATAGCCTTTTACGGGACAAATACTATGTCGTATGATGACAGCAGTATTACTCATATGGCTAGGTAAGAGTTAAGCGCTCTATGTCTAGTCATAAGGACCCAGAGCGGATTAACTCACGAGATCACATGGATAGTTTGTCCTGCCATGTAATGTCGAGTCTTTTGAATGGCGAAGATCAAAGCGAGGCACTCCTTCTTAATGGGGTTATACCTGTGTTCTGTACCGACCATCATTCTACTGAAGATAATATATGGCATGTTTGTGAACTGCATTGCTTGTTTGGGCTAGCATAGCCCCGAGGGAGTGATCCATTGCCCGCACATACAGTAAGAAGGGTCTTACTATAATGGAGGCCACCAATACTGGGGGATTCATGAAATACTTCTTGATATCGTCGAAGGGGCACGGGCATTATTTTTCCAAACAAAGGAGACTCCCTTCTTTAGAAGTTGAGTGAACGGTTGACAACGTCCAGAGAGGTTTGATATGAATCTCCAGATGTATGCCAGTTTTCCTGGAAGTTCACGATGTTCTCTGAGGTTCTTCAGTGGGCACATTTCAAGGATTGTTTTAGTCTTATCAGGGTCTATGTGGATACCCTTCAAAGTTATGACAAAACCCTGTTACTTGTCGCTGGAGACTCCTAGAAAGAATTTAGTGGGATTCATCTTGACCTGGTGCGCACGTATGAGGTCGAACACAGTCTTCAAGTCCCGAAGGTGATCATCTTTGGAGCTATTCTTGAAGACGATGTCATCAATATAACACTCGATCATCTTGCATAGATATTCACGAAAGATGGTGCTCATAGCTCGCTGGTATGTAGTACCGACATTCTTTAGACCGAAGGGCATGACTGAGTAGCAGTATATTCCTGTCGACATTCAGAATGATGTGTGCTTCTCATCGTCAAAAAATATCTTGATTTGATTGTATCCTGAGAACTCGTCCATCAAGGACATGTGCTCGAAGCCACAAGTATTATCGATCATTATGTATGTAATCGGAAGGGGGAACTCGTCCTTAGGGCATGCCGTATTTAGATCGCGAAAGTCAATGCAGATCCGGATCTCTCCGTTCTTCTTGACGATGTTGGCTACCCAATCTGGATGTTGGCTACCCAATCTGGATGTTGTTCTTCGCAGACAAAGCTACTCGCTTTCAGTTTGTTCATTTCAGCTTTAATGGCATTCATGATGTCCGACCAGAACCACCGTTGTTGTCGCTTGACTGGCTTAGTGTTCGGTAAGATATTGAGTTAATAGACCATAATTTGGGGGTCCAGTCCTGGCATATCTTCGTAACTCTAGACAAAGACATCGATGTATTCCCTGACAAGCTGTAGCAGTGATTTTTGATTCTAATTGGATATACTCTTACTAATGATGAAAGGTTTAGGGAAGGATTAGTCGTCCAGATCAATTTGTTCGACTTCATCCTCAGTGGAAGGTTCTCGTTGGTCGAACGAATCTCACATTGTGCGTCTAGACGTTAGGCCCACGGTTCTACTTTAAATAGTCCAGGTGGATCATCGTCGTCTTTCTCAGGGTCGGCTGACACCATCTTGGTAGACAATGTTTGTTTGAACATCTCCCAGATACTGTAGTCAGAGTCCCAAGAGAAAGATTCTGAACAGTGAGAGTGTAACTCATCTTCTTCATCCGAGCCTTCGGGGGTTGTGGGAGCCATGACATACCCTAAGCCACGCTTGGTCTTATGGTAGTAATCCTCGGGCTTGCCAGTATGAGCCTGCAGACGCAGAGGTAGTTAACCGCCTTTGTTGTAGTTCAAGCCCCTAGTGGCTTTCAGATCCTACCCCATCTTCTGGATGAGGTGTTAGGCTTAAGAGCTGTACCGACGAAGTGGCATTTTGTTGGTATCGGGTTCTGGCTCCAGCTCCTTTGGGTCGAAGGATTAGGGACTTTCTACTCTACCGAAGATGATAAGTTTCTCCCCTCTTCCTTGTTGGAACTATGAAGTAGTAGTTTTGACTGGAGAAAATGTGGTGCACTTCATAGGTAGTAGTAACCTGTGTATGAAAGTGCAGGCCCAGACCGTGCTCAAGGGAATATAGCGTGTTGAAATGTGCAACATCCAAATACTTCAAAGATAGTCATTTATTGATAAAATAAAGTATCTCGTCTTCCGGAATGACATCGTCGAGAGAAGGGTCGTTAGCCTGAGGAGATACGTACTCCTCCAGTCTTCCTTCCCAAGATCTACCCCTAGTGCGAGAGATGGATTTGGAGATCTCCTGATCAGCTTAACCACAAGGTTCGAATATCATAGAAGGTGTCGGGTCATCCTTCAGTGGTCGACTCAGTCTATGGAGGCGAACAACCACAGGCTCAGGTGCTTTCTTACACAGTTTCACCCTGAGAGGAGGATCCGTGTTTGGAGCGCGTACTTTAAGATAGACTCTCAAGGGCTCATTCGATATTTTCCCAGTCTATGCCTCATCATCGGCATTATTGCCTCCTTAATCTTGGTGGAATTGCTTTTAGAGGATTGAGTCAGAGTAATAGCCCTCGACCCCTTTAAATGGATCAACATCGAAAAAGTTATGTCTTAACGACGCCGTGATCGTCCACATAATTCAAGCACTGATGCAAGATTTATTTTACGATCATATACTGATGTATCCACGGCCGTCCCAACAGGACGTTGTAGGATATGTCTACGTCTATGACATAGCAGGTGACCTCTATTTCCAGATCGTCGATATGACATTTCAAGTGAATCTTGCCCAGAGGGTAGCTCCTTCCTGCATTGAAGCCACCGATGGCAGTATTGATTGCTACCAGGCAATGCATCGGGATGTGCAAGGTCTGGAGCAGACTCCGCGGGATGATGCTGATTGACGAACCGGGGTCGATGTGCATCCGGTCCACCTTGATGGCGCCGATATACTATGTGTAATACAGAGGACGATTGTGTCGATTATTCTTAAACAATATATCTTGTTGTGAGAATGTGATATTGGGCATCGCCTCCGTCACATTATTGCAGCAGGAGCATGCGATAGGATCCTCAACTGGCGGCTTAACTTGCGCCAGGTAGGTATCGATATTCTGTAATGCATCACTCAGAGCAACCCGAGTGTATTTGGAGAGTTGAAGAAGCTCGAAGAGTGACAACTTCGCTGGAGTGTTGGTGAGCTGTGCCAAGATGTCGAATTTGTAGTGCTTCTCCAGCCCCTAAGCAGTATTTTTGTGCAGCGGTTTATCAAAGCGAGTTTCTTTCTGCTTGGTCTTGTCCGCTGCTGGAGGTTAGGATGGACCCGAATCGGATGTGGCGATTGGGAGCACACCATCGTCGGAGATATCATACTCTTATTGGTACATTAGTCCTGACCTCGTTGTTCCTGCTATAGCTTCTTCCGAAAGGATAGAAACCGTATAGTAGGACTTGGACTTCTTGCCCTTCGACTTGGTGGCGGAAGGTGTTGTCTGATGCATCATGTCTGGAGCAAAGTCGGGATGGACCCACATGACCTCCCCTCATGATGTGGTAAGAGGTATCATTCCGGCTGTTTGGTCACGATCTGGCGGGAGATTGACAACCTCCATTGTTACCCAGGGGATCAGGATTACTCCATCTTTGGCTTTCATCGCCGAAAAGTTACTGAAATGGAGAGATACCACGTTCGCAGCAACTGTTTTTTCATCGAAGTCCAAGGTGAGAGCCTTGGTGTCAAGCAGATGCGGTATGTACCACTTCAGGGTGTAGCTGTCCCTCATTGTATGATGGACGTAATGATGGTAGTGACAGTACTTCGGATTATTCACCTTAGCGGCCTCAACAGGGCGCTTGACATCGGGGAGCCGGAGCTTGTTTTCCTTCATTATCACTTCAAAGATTTCTATGATGTCATCATCATCGAAGGAATAGTTTTCCTTCAGTTTTGAAATCTCTGCGGGCTTTTGCTCGGGCTTCTTAGCTATATTGCCGACCAAAGCATGCTTTTCCTTGCCATTCCGGGCGCTATTGTATCTGTTGTTGTTGTTGTTGTTGTTGTAAGAGTGTTTTCTCCTATAATCAGCGACGGAGATCTGTATCCCCAGGAGAAGGGCGTCCTTCACCTTATTCTGGAAGGTGTCCATCGGTGTGGGATGGAGATTCCTCTGGCAGGTGTCCATCGGCGTGGACTTAGGATTACTGGGGGTAACTTTTGTTTGTACCGCTAGATGTATTCTCGTACAAACTCTTTCTCCCTTTGTGCGATATCCATTAACGAGGACATCATTATATCATTTTCTCTGTCATAGAATCGAGCAAGAAAAATGCCTTTGAGGTCGTCGAATGATGAAATGCAGTTATCTTGGAGGCTGCAGAACCAATCGAAGGCTATTTCAGACAATTTTCAGACAAAGAGATTGGTTAAGAGGGCATCATTGTGAGGCAGATGCCTTATTGCCGTCTCGAAGTAACTCATGAATTGAAAGGAGATGTCTTCCCATCAAACGGAGTCAAGTTGAATGGCTTATACTTGGGCGGATACGGTACGTCTCTCCACTATAGGGGATACGTTTGTCGGATCCCAAGCTCGCGTAGTGAGTCCCGATTGCCCATAGAGTGTAGGCAGGCCTGGAGTTCTCGTACCTCCAACATTGCTTTTTGAGCTTTATCGACTGCGAAAGGAGCAGACGATCTGGGTAGGGGATGGTTACCGCCAGTAGGTGGAGCAGTTGCATTTGAATCACTATTTGTCCCGGGTCTAGGCTTGCTTGCCAGAGGCTCTTGCTGGTTGTGGGGCCATATTTGCCTTGATTTCCTGCATTATCTGGGTCAAGGCTTGCATCGACACACTCATGGTCTGTATCATAGCCTCGAGGGTCTCACGGCATTATTGTTCGCTAGGGCCCTCGTGATCGTCCCCTGCCATGTATGATATTCTCACATATGGAGAAATGGATTGGACGGTAGACGTCACACTTTCTGCCTCAAACTCTTACAGTGATTGGTCCTCAAAAAAATTGGCAGCATTGCATTCTCTTCAGACACGGAGGTAACACAACCCCCAGCGTAGGAAGCTACGTCCACTTGACGAGGGTGGCTAACCCATGGACCTCAGCATCCGTTCCTTTAGAGTCATTGTCTTCACGAAATGCGAGATTGTCATAGAGGTCTGGAGAATTACAACCCCCAGCTTTCTTGACTATGTGAGGTCTACCCCCAGTAACTGACAGCTTCTTCTTTGAGTGGGTGCCCAGAAAGACACCTTCCGCGGGTTTTCCTGTATGTCCTTCTTGGATACGTCTTCTCGACTCGCTGGCCGAGAGCGACAGACTGGGGGTGCTAGACTTCTGACCTCCCCTTATGGAGGGGGCCTTCCGAGCAGAATAGCACGAGGCAAAGGGAAGCTCATTTTCCTCTAGTGCTTGCACCTGTTCCCCGGGTTGGAGCCGAGTAGGTGCCTTTGGTTGCAGCTGCTGGAACATCGACTGCCTTTTATAGGTTCTTTTCTTTTGTTACAACAATAGTTGATGATAATGTTAGCACAGTGATGCCCTGGGGAGGATACTTCATATTCCGTGGTTATTTTTCTTGCTTTGCACTTGTGATTGATCACGTTGCACCAGTCAAGCGAGGGCTGACTAACCTTTGTACCCTCCTTATGAGCCCGGGTAGATCGAGCACACGGGTGCGCAGGTGTTGACTTTTCCTGAACCAGAGTTCGTACAAGAACTTGCCCCAAGTTTCCAATGAAAGACCCTTTAGACCGATCCTGCCCGATTTCTACTGCGGGCTGGATGTACGGGCCAATTTTGTACGACTTTTCGTCAGGGGCACACATAGTAAGCGGTGCCTGCTGACGGTCAGTCGAATAAGCACTTGCTTGAGCTTGGCGAGCTCGTATTGCCCTAGACTTCTTTGTCCTAGCATGCGCCGGTGCATAGTATAAAGTGTCCAAGTTTACATCTTTCCCTTTTTCAGCAAGGCACATGGAGTCATCGCTGCATGAAATTCTGTTAAAGATGGAACTTCAGTGGCTGTTTTGGCCGGATGGAGCCATCTTCTTGCGGCTGCCAAACGGTGTCGTATAGTTTTCCTTATGAGGCTTTTGACGTGGCTACATGGAACATGTCTTAGCGCTCGAACTCCTGGCATCATAGTGTTTTTCTCTGTCAGAGCTCAAGTGCTGAGCACTTTCTGTGTCAGAAAAGGATGTCACATGAGAGGTTGACGCATAATATGCGATCCCTGTGGCAGAAAAAGACAGGGAGAGCATGCTTCGCAATTGAGTGAGAAACAGCGACCTTTTCAAACAATATCCAACGGGTCTTCGAGTATTATGTACCATTTTTGTTTAAAGAGACTGTCGCATAAGCAGTGGACGCATAATGTGTGGTCCCTGCGACAGAGAGAGGGAGGGGACTGCATGCACCATAGTTGGGTGAGGAACAACGGCCTTTGTAACCCATGTCCTTCGAGTTTTCTTTGACTTTGCCATCCTTGGAGAAGTGACGCCTTCATAGAGAATTTCCTCAAAATCTTGATGGTCGAAGCGTACCACCCGCATCCTCTGGGTCGAACCCAGCTTTGACGCATCGGACTACGTCACGACCTTCTCATCATAGGAGAAGGAAGTCCCAAGCAGAGTCGCCACCTTGTTCGCCATTATATTTGGTTTGGGAAACCTTCGTTTAATAATAAACAAAAGGAGTACAAAGAAGTCCTAAACAGAAAATCTAAGCACAATTTTTTTTTATCTGGGTAGTGTGACGATAGAGATCGAGTACTGCAGCGACTTTTTTATTCTATTGACGGTCCAGCGAGTTAATGAGGGATGCTCTCTTCTCTTTTCTTTCTTTCTCTCTCTCTCTCTCTATCTCTCTCTCTCTCTCTCTCTCTTATACTTGTGTGCACGTACGCAGCTCGCCTAAAGGGGTATGGTCTCTCAGAAGCAGAAAAAGCCCACCTCTCTGAAGTAGAATAAACAAAATGCCGACCTTTGGAACATCCAAGTTGCCTTTATTAGTAGCCATCCTTTCGATAGGCTATAGGTGCCGCATGTCCTTCTGTTTGGTGGCCACAAGGGACTCCTTCAACAGAATATAGTTGTAACTTTGAGCGCATAGTATGGGTTGAGTCCAGGGCATGCTGCCACATGGGCATTTTGTTGGGAGTTGCTGTTTGTTGAAGATTCTGGCCATTCTCGTCTTCTGTTTGTGTGAATTGGTCAGCTTGACACGTGGCCCATATTTAGTTGGAGAGAATTGCAACAGAAAGATTTTATCTCAGAGAACCTTTACACGTTGGATGTTTGGAGTCTGAGAGGCATATGATGCATGACGTCTGGAACGCCTGGGGCCAGAGACACATGGGACGCGTGAAATCTGGAACACATGGGGCCATAGACGCATGGAACGCATGGAGTCTGGAACGCATAGGGCCAGAGTCTCATGAAGCACATGGAGTTTGGGATGCATGGGGCCAGAGACGCATGGAGCGCATGGAGTTTGGAATGCATGAGACCTCGTACATGTAACGATGCACGCTTGTCAGAAGTCATTATTAGTCTGACAAGAGCTTTTTGTCGCTTAGTGTGCTCATATCTTTCGAGGCGTTCAGAAAATACTTTTTGTCAGGATTCTCTGTCAGATATAATCTTGGTGTCAATCCTTTAGGTGGCCAATATTTGAGGCGCATGGATGTTACTTTTTCTCTACGGCCTGGTTTCTTCGGAGTTGACTTTACTGTGCATGTTTCTTGAGCGCATGGATCTAGATTTTTCATGCTTCTACACTAGGGTTATCACAGTCCTAGTTACTAACACACATGGTATCTGGGTTATCCAGACGTAAGGATACATAGAATAGATTATATCAGGTATAGTAATTTACAGGAATATACTATACTCAAAGGCGTGCTGAATGTGTGTCCCTCACGATGGAGAGCTCCAAATCCATCAGGTGTCACTGAGATACCGGGATTACATATAGCCAAAAAATCTCTCTATATGCTTCTAATACATTATTCTAGTTGTTAACTTGGGCAAGTTATTAAGAATTCCTGACTGTGTTGTTCAGGAATTTGCCTTAGACATGATGTAGGAAAGGGCAGTAGCTTCACAAGTATATTCAGGATTATAGCAAGCAAATAAACTACGAGAATTTATCTTATCAATTCAAGCATTTCAGTTCAGGAATTTCTAGCACGTCAGGAGTGTGCTTCGTTGAGCCACTATTAGGAATATCAGTACATATCAAGTTAACTCGATAAGATGAGCAATTACCAGGAATATCAGGGCAAGTCTGGTATTGGGAGTTCAAGATTAACAGTGTCAATACAATCCAAGTTTAATTCTAGCATGTCAGGAATGAGCTTCGTCAAGCCACTATCAGGCATATCAGTACAGGTTAGGTGTCGGAAGTTCAGATTAACAGTGTCAATATAATCTATGTTCAAAAAATTCCAGGTTCTGGCAGGTTGTCACAATTCGGGTTATAAGCAAATTAGAAAAAGCTTGCATTCATAACAATTAAATAGAATAGGCTAAATAATGAAATTAGTTAAACTATAAGAGAATAAATCATAAGAAGTTAGTCTACTACAAGTATCAGAGGGAGATGGGGTAATGTGGTCACATACAAGAGATGGCCGCATGCAAGAGCTGGCCGCATGCAGCACACTGGCCGCATGGGAGAGAGGGCCTATGTACCACACTGCCGCATGGGAGAGCTGGCCGCATGCAAGAGCTGGTCGCATGCAAGATACAAAGTCTATTCCTCAGGACAAGGTGAGTGATAGACAATAAATTCAAGGTCAGAAAAGTGACTGATGTGACTGGTTAAAACAGGGTGTCAGAAGAAAAAGATAAAATTATGGAAAGTTGTGCCAAGGCAGTACTGAGTCATACGTTCAAAGGAAAGAGGAACGCATAGCTCCGGGCTGTATGAATGACTCAGCCGTATGCTCCTCTTGGCCGCATACACAATTGGGCCGCATAAAATCTTTAAACTTTAGAGAACTTTCATTCATTTAAGTTTCATGCATTTAGCCAAGGGGCGCATGTGCAGATTCAATCATGCGCCCAACAAGATGGCCGCATGCTTAATTAGAGCGAGATTTTCAGGCCTCATACCAAGCGGGATGCATGGAACTTCTTTGTCCCTGAACAGCAAGTTTCAGAAATAGAAAAGCTCCAACTGTGAAAACTTGTTTTCTCCATAAAATTCTCATTTCAAGTCCGTAACCAGCAAAACAAAGTTCAAAATTGCATGAAATTAAGTGCTTATCAACATGGAACTATTAGTTTTACAAAAAAAAATCAAGTTTTAAGAGATCAAAACCAAGTAACTCATGGAAACTCCAAACTTGAAACTTAGATCTACTCCAACCAAGGCATCAAAATCGAAAATACCAAGAATAAAATATGTAGAGAAACTTATAGAGAATAATATAGAGCAATAAAAATGCAAGGAAGCTAAATAAGTGCAATATAGCAAGTTCTTCCTCATTGGTAAGATGTACTTGCCTAAACCCACTACTAAGCTACTACCACTACTACCCAAGGCAAGCTCACGACTGGGGCAGGATTCGGCCAAGGAGGGGAGAGGGAGAAGAAAAATGAAGAAAGATAAGGTAAAGAAGAAGAATGAGGAGGAGAGAGAAAGAAAAGGCTATATATATCAAAGGGTGACTAGTACTATTCATAATTCTAGAAATTATATGAAAGCATTTAGAAAAATCTATAAATTATACGGGAAGCAATATACAGCTATAATACACATATACCAGGTAAAATACAATAATACTAAAATAGTGAGACGGGTCTCACGTTACCCTCCGTAATAAAATTTTCAACTAGGGGCATGCCATCATCATCAAGGTTTTGGCATAACTTTAGAAACTCCAAGACTTGAGGCAACATCGTCTTGTTATCCTCAAATCGCATCTTGTAGAATTTTTTTGACGTGAATCTTGGATATGTTCTCATCAGAATTATAGTGCCAATCCAGAGTCTATCAAATATCCTTTGCATTGACCGTTTTGATATATTACTCCACCATTGAATCTTTCATTGATTTCAGAATCAGCAATTTTAAAAGGTTGTTGCCTCTCCTCCACTTCATCTACAAAGCAGTGGCCTCAGTAATCCTCCGAGTATTTTTACCATCAAGAATAGTAGGCTCCGGATCTGTCAACACATATTCAACGTTCATGAGTTGAAGATTGAGACTGACTTTCTCTTCCAGATGTTGTAATGCTCACCGTCAAACTTCTCAAGTTTGTTAAAACTTGTATCGAGAAGACTTACACAGTTGCTCTCCATCCTACTCGGGTCTTATTTTGTGATTGTTACTTATGAGGATGATCAAAAGATGGAAGAACAGAGATCAAAAATAGAGATATAACACGACTTTGTAGCCCGATCACTATATGATCCAGCAGTTGTTGTCGAGATCAGAGATTCACATAAGAGTTCCTCTTTGAGTACCTCGATTCCAACCGATATATATATAAATAAATAAATAAATATATATATATATATATATATATATATATATATATGTATTAGTCGATTACAAGGTGATCCATTATCTCCCTACTTGTTCACTTTGGTCATGGAGTTCTTCTTATGTTAGATGGAACTTGCAGTCCATCGGCGGGCCATCATTCCTCTTTATAAGTATGTACGCCCAGTGGTGTCACACTTTATTTACGCGAATAATTTACTTATGTTTCTGGTTTCGTTGACAGGTGGTCTCACGGCGGTCTCGAACATCATGGAAAACTTTAGTCAATTGTCGGGGCCATGGTTAAATAAGGAGAAGAATAAAGTCTACTTCAATAAGAATTTCTCGAGGAAGGAGGATCAAGCTGGTGTGTTGGATATCCCATGTGGAGAACTCCCAGTAAAGTATCTGGGCATTCCTCTATCTTATAATTATGCCAAAGATACTGAGTGTCAAAATCTGCTGGAGTAAGCTCGTCGTCGTGTTGAGGGGTGGCAGGGGCAATACCTATCATTTGGTGGTTGCATCAAACTGGTTCGATCAGTTGTTTTGGATATTGTCATATTTCGGCTACAATCTGTGATGCTCCCATTGGCTACGATAAGGAGAGTGGGGAATATCTGTGCCAACTTTATATGGTGAGGCGGAGTATATGCCATTTATTGGGAGATCCTATGTAGGCCCCGGGATGAAGGAGTAGGACTTCGATCGTTGCATACGATGAAGATTATGAAGGTATAAAGCTCACCTGAAGGTTTCTTTCGTGGGACTCACTTTGTGCATGAGGGATGGCAGGAAGATATCTCAAAGGCCACAACTTTTGGACGTACTGATCTAACAATAATGAATCGATTCCCTTCAAGCAGATTTTAATCTCTAGAAGGCGGGTACATCCCTACTTATCTCGAATAATAAAGGATGGCATGCGGACAAATTTGTGGTTGGACCCATGGCTTGGGCACCAGAGCCTATGGGAAAGGATTGGCGTGCAAGTGGCGGATCTTGCTTTCCGAGGGATAGCTGTCAGCAGTATCATCCGCAACGGGGCATGGCATTTAGGAGGGCAACATGGCTTGGCTTTTGCGACAAGTTTAATCTCGGTTGTACCCATCGACAAGGATCTGGCGGGTGACGTGTGGAGTTGGGACCTTGCCGCTGGCGGATATTTCGAGTTTGGCGGACATTTCGAGTTTGGTAGTACATATGAGGCGGCTCGTCCAAGGCATGCGAAGATGGTATACACTAAGATAGTGTGGATGAAGGGGATCACTAGGAAGATGTAGTTAAGACTACAAAAGTTGATACAGGGGAAACTACTCACGAAAGATAGGTTGATCAGATTTTGTCACGTCCCAGTCCCAAAATACCAAGGGACTAGCCACGTGGCAATGGCCAGCAGCACAAACTAATGGATAAACCCAATTTAATGGACCCGTTAGAGTGCACTTAAGCGTAATAAATATAAATATAGTCTACATCATCTATCACAGAATAATTCTAATCTCATCCACAGAAAAAAAATATAACTCAATATGATAGACTAATCAAGATAATAGAAAAAGAAAATAGTCCATCATTAAGTCAATGTATGTAGTGTCTCGGGGAACAACACGATAAGTCAATACATAAGTCCATGAGTCAAGATACGAAATAACTGAAAGCATAAATAACTGAGTATGTAACAGAATACTCAGAAGAAATCCTCTAGCACAACCTCGTCTTCTGGTGCCAGAACTTCTCCAGTGTCAGCTCCTGTCCCGTATATCTCGGGGTATTCCTCCTTTACTACACCTGGGGACATAATCCGGATCCAGGTCCTCAAGGGAAATAGCAAGCTACAAGAATAACTCAAGCCAAATAAAATACAGTATATAAAAATAGATCCTCAGGGCAAGATATACAACCAGCTAAGTAAAATAAAAATAAGAGCATCACTAGTACTCAGGCTGAGGCCACTACAATCTCTGTGTCGGGGAGCCCGTAGCAGCAAGAATATCACGTAATGGGCCAAGCTCTGGAACAGAGACTAAAGCACCTCAATAATAAAGTGTGTATATATATATATATATATATATATATATATATATATAATCATTATGTATGTCATGTCCCAGTCCCAAAATACGTAGGACTAGGAGTACGTAAGCATGCCAGCCGTATGTATATGGCAACTCCAATATATGAAAACCATAACACATACGTACGCTGTATTATGAAAAATAATTCACAAGTGGTATGTAATTATCATAAGTCACAGGACATAACTAAATCTTATCCACAAAAATCATAAAGAAAATAAATTATCCAATATGTCAATAACCCAAATATGAACTAGCCGAGAAGAACTAATAGTTAGATGGAGACAAATCCACTACCAACTAGAATATAAGAGAAACAAAATAAGTACATCATCTAATGAACAATGAGGCTCGAAGAGAAGGCCTCCTCAAAAGAGAACGAAGTAGCAAATCTTGATCCATGCTCCTACAAATAGTCATGATCGTCTATACCTGGAAAGGGACCAGGTCCTCAGAGGGACGTAACAAGATACATAGAAGCATGCCAATAAAGTACTGAAAATAAATATCCAATGGGTCGTCTAACCGCCTATGTGAATGCACTTTGAGAACAACTTTCCAACACGTGGGCTATCTGGCTAAAATGGGATTGACATGATTCTCTCGGAGAATCAGGGGCCTACAAAGCATGACGTCTTTTGAACCTCAGAGGCGCCAGGTAATATATAGGGTTCATCATGACCGCGCATCTCCGGCGGAGCGTACGGGTTACACAAGAAAAGTGCAAAGGAGCCCAAACGCCTTACTTGTTGTTCTCCCCACCCCATGCTCTAAGCATGTCATATCCATGACACGATAAGACCTCTAATAACTGCCAAGTCTTCTAGCATGCAAATTCTATCAGCAGCTATTCCCTATCGCACGTCCCACACGTACTGATGATTAGTCAATACATAAGTCCGTGATCTATATGAGACTCACAACTCGTGTAAGAAATGTGTCACAGTCAAATGAAATATAAGAATGCCTCATGATCATGTGGTGGTCTCATAAAACTAGGTCAACATGCATATATAAAAATAGAATACGACGCCACCGTGCTTGCACCCAAGTTATTCTTGGACGCGCAGTTTATATAACAGTTAAAATATATAAACTAAATAAAATAAAATAAAATGCATGCATCATATAGAATATAAATCACAGTACAATGGCAAGGTATACTTGCCGGCTCTGAAAAGAATGAAGTCCCAACTCAAGGCGTCGTCCGATCTACCCGTCACATAAATTAAACAAGTTAGGTTACAAAAGTTGGTGAATAGGTTCCTCCATTTTAATCAATTTTAATTCTGAATAAATAACCTAAAATAGTATTTTAATCTTATTATAATCTAATTTTATTGTTAAACCCTAATTTTGGTCCAAAGAAAGTCAACTTTACTGATTTGTGATCCGTAGCACGCAAATCGAGACGATCCGTTGACCAAAAAGTCAATCGACTCAAATCCTGGATTTGTTTATGGAATCTTATAGATTTTAATGCTACATGAACACCGAAATCGACGGTTTCATAAAATCACAAGTCGGTAAAGAGTTATAGCCACAAGGGCGCACAGATGAAAGTTTTCGGTGATTTCCTATTTACGTCTAAGTTGCACGAATTTTATAGTAGATTAAACTTGTATATTAAATTCTTTAAAAATAATTTTATTTAAATTTATTGTGTCAAATTTTTGAAACTTCAAACGGCTAGTAATTCTGAGTTCGGGATCTCCCAAAATCTTGAAAATACGAAAATACGTCTGATTTCGGACAACTGGCACTTTCAGAATATTCTGGAATAATAGGTTCTTAAATTATTAAAATAATTTATATATTCAGAAAAATAACCTTGATAGGTTCTAACAAAAAAAATTGGAGTGCGTTTGGAGTCCGGAGCTAGTAGATATCGTCTTTTTAAGTCGTCATAACTACTAGAAAATGAGGCTAAATTTATGACAAATTTCGACTGTTTTTGGGCGAAAAAGAGAGGAGTTTGGGTAAAAAATATATGAAATATGAGTTTATTCCATAAGTCTAAGAGATATTTATAATGATGAAGACTATTTAATTGAATACGACTAGGATTGGCTAATTTGGATATGATTAGGATCATTTTAAATAAGGATAGGATATGCATGAAGTTATTTTCCTAATAGGCTCAGGATTTGAATTAATTTAAAAATAGAGTTTAAATTTATCTCAATAATTTATAATCTTAAATAGAATTAAAGATAATACAAATAATTTATATATAATCTTATTAATATCTATTAACACTAAATTAACATGTATCTAATATAAAGACTATATATATCCAAATAAATCATAAATAATTCCTAAAATACAAATAGATTCCTTAAAATTCTAAATAAATTGTAGAAAAATATATTTAAATATTTTAACCCTAAATTAAATATTTAGCAGTAATGACATGCAAGTATGGTCTCATAGTAAATCATGAAAGTCCTAAAAATTTAAGTATCCTAGGTTTTAATTACCAAAAATTCTAGAAAAATCTCCAAAAATCTAAAATAGCCTAAAAATAATTCTAAATAAATATTTATATAAGTAAATATTTCAATAAATTTATTTTCTAATTAACTAAGAGAATATTCTAAAAAAATTTAACATCTATAATAAATATAATAATATAAAATACACATAAAATACCTATTTTGGGTGATAGGGTTTACAATCTATCCAACTTAAAAGAATTTCGTCCTCGAAATTAAAAATAAGGCATGATTCTCTAAATCCTTCACATTCGTATATAAGGCAAGTCTATCGCAATCTTTTTCAAAATTTAAATAACCACTGTTTAAATCAAAATTTAACATATCGTAATCTCTTCTCGATTTTAAATCATCAACATCAAAATTTAAGTCAAATCCATATAACATCTTCAAAATTTAAATAACCGTATCAAATTTTATATCACGACCTCCAACTATCATAATCTTCTCTAGAAAACAATTTTAATCAAATATTATTCCTATTTTCAACTTATGAATTCCGTACTTTTAAATTTTAATTTCAATTTTCATCCTCAATATTTCAAATAGGTGATCCAACAATCAATTTTAACTTTTAATTCAAATCATCAAATTATAAAAATTTTAACTCAATCCACCAATGTTTATGTTTAGAGTTCTATTTATTTTCCTCAAGATTTAAATCATTGATTCAATCTCCAATATTCAAAATTTAAATCATGTACTCAAAGTATAAATATTTGGTCCGCAATATAGAGATATCAAAATTTATTAAATCCTCATTGTCCTAATCATTCTTCTAAAAAAATTCTCAAAATTAAATAATTTAAATCTCTCAATCTAATCTTACTTGATCACAATCAAAAAAAATTTCACCTCAAGTTGATAATTTAATTTCTACCAAACTTAGAATTTACCCATCTATCACATAAGGCTATACATTTAAGAAAAATATTCCTCAAATTATTTAATCATGTTATTCAATCCTCAAACACAAAATATCTCACATGTTTTATGCCCTTAATTACAAAAGATAGTCACAAAGTAATGTGATTGGCCTATGGGGTATATCTAGGACTCTCCGTGTATCAAACTTATACCAGGCACGAACATTCGTCTTTCCGAAATAGGGGAAGACGGAGAACAATAATAAAGAATTCAAGAAAGAGCTGATAGAATACAAGTACGGGGTTCAAGGCAATTTTAAGAATTCAAAAGAGAGTTGTCAATGTAGCTGTGGATTGAAATATTATTTTGATAGATTCATATTCACATGCTCATATCAGTACTGTTATGTAACCGATAAGATGTGCTCGGAGGTGTCTAAGGGCAAGTATATTCGTCTACTAGTCAACTATATATCTCAATCCACGTGAAGTAGTTATGCGAAGAGCGAACCAAGCGCACTAAGGTTGATCAGACCATAATACACCGATTCTAAATAGACAATTATATTCGTGTGTCGACCCAATAATACATATGTCATGAACAAGCTCGATAAAAGAATAAGCTTGAAAAACTAGGCTATAATAGCAGCATAAGTCGAGGTAGTACATAAAATATAAGTACGCTAGATTATGAAGAAAGAAAGTACAAAATAATTCAAGTTCATCAAGAAGATAAGACTCGTCCTGTGTTGTGCCTCTATAGTTGCCATACTAACTTTTTGTCTAAGTCTCTAGTCGACCAAATGGGGATATGGGCCTCTGAGTTCTACAGTCTGGATAAACACTATCGTCTTATGCTAGCATATAGTTGGTGTCATTCAATTATACTTCATTAATGGGTCAAAAGGACTATGTGATACTAGATGGTGAGGCATACTACCCAACTTAAAAGAATTAACTAATAGTATAACTGCCTTAAGGGAAATCTATAAAATAACATTGTCCTTGTAAATAAAGTAGAACTCTTATTGGGGTATACGTGGAAAGATCTTGGTACCTATTCGGGTATCCTATTGCATTATATAAGTAATGGTCATCTTAAGTCTTAATCATAGAACAACTAAAACTATCAAGTTCTAAATACTAAGCACATAATTCAAAATTTAAGATTAACTATATTCCTAGCAAACTATATATCCTAACATAAAAGGAATTACTTGGCCTACAATCAGGAGGGTAGGTGGCACGAATTGAAAGATGAAGAAAAATTTTAGTCGTCGCATAATTATCGAGCGTTAAGGTTTCGGAAGAACAAGATATGAAATTAGATAGGGAGACTCTTGATAATATCATGATTTCTTGAGGAAATGTGGTATGCTAATCTCTGTGTTCGAGGTATGATCATGAGAAATATTTTATTTATTCCTCTTGGCTTCCTAAGGTACTGTTCTGCTAATATCAAGACAAGAATCTAAATTTATAGTTCTCTAATACTATCTCACTATGAAAGTTAGGTTTAGTCCTAATATTCAACCTTTGATTTTTATTGGTTCCTCAATAATAGGGCCAAACAATATGGTCTAATTTCTAACTAACCCTAGTAGTGTATATATTACTCTCAAGTCCTTCATAAATATATCAAGGGATAATGGTTAATTAATCTACAGGTAAGGGATGCTAGGGTTTATTAGGTATCCTAAACTTAATGATGTGCCAATATTCTAGTTGTATTCTTATTAGGAATGTTACCCTAATTATCATCCTAACAATAAGGATTCCTATATTCTAGCAGAAGGCTATACTCAAGGAACTATTAGGAAAGTACATGAATCAAGCAGGATGCAATTATTTAAATAGAACGGATTGAAAGGAAGATGAGTCATAGTCAATTTTGGAAGGAAGATGCAATATATCAAGGACACACGTCCGTAGTGTAAACTATATACTACGGTTTACCAGAGTGGTTAAAAGCCCATACGCCTAATGATTGTCCTCTCATGATACTAAGTGTCAAGTGTGTGTCAACATATCTAATATATAATAATGACTGAAAGGAACTACACATGCAATAAATAAATAGAAATACAATAAATATACAGAAATATACTAAGCATGCAAAATACTGTAAGTAATTTGGCAAGGTATCTTGCCTGGTAAGAAAGCTGCAAGGTGTACTGTCCAAAAGTCAAGCACACAAGATCAGAAGCTATGGTCTTCGAACAAATGTCTTCGGATGCTGAAATAGATATCACCAACGTTCCCAGAATAAGCAAAATAGCTAAAAAGTACTTTCCTTTTATCCAATTTGGACACAGGGGCAAAATAGTAATTTCGGGTCAAAGCGGGGTCCACGTGTGGCCCACTTTGCACCAAAAAATATGCCAAGGATAACAGTCTCTAAATGGGACAAATTATAGGTCAAATAACTCTAAATTTTAGTACAAACCCAACGGTAAGTCCAAATGTGGATTCCGATGGGCCGAACACAATTTTGTCCAAAAAATCAACTATAGGGCCCTCCAATTGGCGATTTGGTCAACCGTCTCAGAATTGCGTGAAATTTGGGTCACTCGACCAGCGCGTTACCACGAGTCCAGTGGCGCAAGTTTCGTTGCAATCTGACCAGCGTACACAAAATACGCACGACTTCCACAAAAGTTGCGACACGAAATGTGTCCGCGGATACGGGCTGATTCCGGCGCACACACGCGTCCGAATCAGTCTCCGCGAACTTTTACGTGTCCAGTTACGCTACACGCACCGTTTGGTATACTTGGTACATGGTGGGACGGTCCCGTTTGGCGGGGCGCGCTCCGTTTCACAACTTTTGGAAATCTGAGAAAAGTGGGTTCGCGGGATTTTGTGGCAAATTTAATTCTGTCCACAGCAGTTAATAATCTAGGGTTATTTAACAGAAATTAAACTAGGTCAAGTGGTCTACGCATACCAAAAAGAATCACCGAATTCAGATCTCTGGTGTGGGAGATACGAACACGGCAACATGGGTGGTCACCGCAGTTTTCTGCGATCCCAGAATTCGGTCTGCTTGCGCCAACTTTGGCGCTATTTTCGCCTAGGATTTCGTATTGTTCGAGGTCTACTAGCACACATATGGAAGAGGGTTAAGGGGTGAGCATACCGGTGAAGACGGGGCGGCGTTTAGTTGAGCGAGTCGACGAAAAACAACTCCGGAACAAAGGTACCTCGCTGTGGGAATCTGCAGTGCGCGGGGTCGCGGTCGTCGGTATTGGTTTGGATGGCCTGACGGGGTTCTCCGACTGTGGTTACGGCTCTCCTTAGGTCTAGATGAGAAGAGAAAGGGTTTGGGATGATTAGGTTTAGGGTTTTATAAATAGAATATATATATATATATATATATATATATATATATATATATATATATATATAGGAAAGAGAGAGGGTTTGGGTTGAAGCCGCGTGGGGGGTCTGTGATGTTGGAAATAAAGGGGGCGATGTAGCTTTGTGGGAAAGGAAATGTGGTTCGTTTGCTAAGTTTTGCTTAATTTTGTTGGTTTGCTAAGTTTGTTGGAATGGTTGCTAACGTTTGCTTCTTTAGTTGCTATAGTTGTAATGGTTATTAGCATTAGTTATTATTATTATTAGTTTATTATTAATTTTTTTCTTTTCTTTTTTTTTTCTTTTAAATATATATATATATATATATATATATATATATATATATATATATATATATATATATATATACTCATAAAAAAATTTATAGATTATATTAATGCACACTATTAAGCTAGCAACTGCTCAAAGGGTCTCCTACATGGAATAAATTTTAAAAAATTTCTAATGGTCCCATAAATCCTCTAAGCGTCCGAACACCTAAAATAAAAATTATTAAAAATCTATTTCTCCTATTTAGCCACTAATTACTATAATTAAATTAATAATTAATAATTAAAAAAAGTAGATACGATTTTTAGGAATGGGATTTTATATTCTACCCAACTTATAAAAATTTTGTCATCGAAATTAAAATTAAGCCACGATAGAATGTCAAGGATGGTATAAGATTTGCATTGTTTAAAATGCAAGGCCAGGTTTAAAGGGGTGGGCGATGTTGCACGTTGCACATCCCAAAAAATTATGTGAAAATCTACATGAGCGAAAAATATGTTTCTTCATGTATCATGTCCAATGGTGTGGACACCTAAATGCTCTTTTGCATAAAAGTGCCCAATAATTGAAAAATTGGCACAAAGATGAGAATTGGATGATGGGCACGTCTAGGATAAGGGTGTGTAATTTGTAGGAAGACAGTGGCTAGTGAAGTGCTCCAATTATCGAAGCAATGGTAAGATGCGCTAAGTGATACCATGTTGTAAAACTAAATATAAATAATAATAAAAATACCGTATTCTATTTCTAAGTGATTTGAGCTAGCCTCAGTCTCACTATCTAAGCCAAGTAGGTCTAATTTTGGATGAGAGATTCACAATCTACCGAACTTAAAATTTATCCATCTATCACCTAAGACTATACATTTAGGAAAACTATTCCTCAAATTATTTAATCATATTATTCAATCCTCAAAGTTTTAACACCAAATATATCACCTATGATATGCCCTTAATCAATTATAAAAGAGGGTCACTAAGTCATGTGATTAGCCTTATGGGGTATATCTAGTACTATCAGTGCCAACTTATACTAGCACGAGGTTTCGTCTTTCCGAAATAGGGAAAGACGGAGAGCAATAATAAAGAATTCAAGGTGAAGGTGACAGAATACAAGTATGAGGTTCAAAAAGATTAAAAAATTCGAAAAGAGAGTTGTTAGGACAGTTGTGGATTAAAATCCTATTTTTGGTGATTTTCTATTTACATGCTCGTATCAGTATAGTTATGTAACCGATACGATGTGTCAGACATGTCTAGGGACAAGTATATCCGTCTACTACCATATATCTCAATCCACGTAAAGTAGTCATGCGAAGAGCGAACCAAGCGCACTAAGGTTAGCTAGACCTTAATACACCGATTCTGATTAGGCAATTGTATCATTGTGTGCACCCAATAATACATATGCCATGAGCAAGCTCGATAAAAGAATAAGCTTACAAAAACTAGGCTATAATAGCAGCATAAGTCAAGGTAGTACAACAAACATAAATACGCTGGATTATGATGAAAGAAGGTACATAACAATTCAAGTTCACAAAAAAAAGACTCTACAATCCCTATAGTTGTCATAATAATTTCTTGTCTAAGTCGATAGTCGACAAAGTAGGGGTATAGCCTCTAAGTTTTGCAGTCTGAAAAAAAAATACACTGTCGTCCTAAGCTAGCATACAGTTAATGTTGTTCATTCACACTTCAATAATAGGTCAAAAGACTATGTGATACTATGTTGTGAGGTATACTACCCAACTTATAACAATAAACTAGTACTGTAATTGCCTTAAGGATACCGTAGAAACTCCTGTTAAGGTCTACGAGAAGGGGGTCTTGGTACTTATTAGGGTATCCTCTTTCATTACATAGGTCATGGTCGTTCGAAGTCTTAGCCTTAGTTCAAGTGTCAATAGTAAGAATAGAACAGTTACTGGCCTCAAGGGAAAGGGAATATAACTCGTATTGAGGTGGGGTACATATTAAGCAATTTAAAACTAAGGGATAAGCACCAGGTCGCAATTTACTGAATAACTTAAAACTATCCAGTTCTAACTACTAAGCACAACAATTTAAAATTCAAGATTATAACTATAACCTTAGCAAACTATATATCCTAACATAGGATAGAATCTCTCGGTCTACAATCAGAGAGGTTTAGGTGGCACAAATTAAAAGATGAAAGAAAGAAATTTAGTCGTCTCACTTGTAGCGCCCCGTTCCTCCTATTCGAGGAGCGCAGCTAAGAAACACAAACGGTATCGTTCGATCGGGATAGATTGAATTAAGAACTCTTCCTCGTTATGGATTTGTTTCTTCGGAATCGATTCCCATATTCAGTGGACTGCGCCCCAAGGATCGGCTTAGCGGCAGAGTCAGGAGGGACCTCTCCGCTGCTATCTTTTATTGCCTCAGTTTTCGATGTCGCTTGTTGCTTTCGTGCTTTGAGTTGGTTTTGGGATTTGCTTGTTTTCCTTGAACGGTTTCGATGGTTTTCATTGTTTTCGTTCATTGAATTGCACTTCAATTATGAGATTGGAAAGAGAGGAAGAAGTATTAATCGAGCTGTTCGTGTGCAGGTGAACGAGCAGTAGGCGGCTTGCGAGCGAAGTCGTGAAGCGCCTCTTTCCTTCTTCTTTCCAACTTCTAAGTGAGTGGCTACCAACCCGATTAGCTAGCCTTGCTTCCAAGCTTCACTCCTTCGCCTCGATCAAACGATACCAAGTAATAATAAAAGAGATCAAGATAAAAAGGGAATAGACTTGAAATATTGCTTGTCAACTAAACTTATGAACGGTTATCATCCTGTATGCTAGTTCGTTTATAACTGTTCTATGAATCGTGCTAAGTATGGAATATATGCTTGTTATGAAACAAACTATCAGTAAGACTATGCAAAACATTTGTGCTATGGAGCTTGCTCCTATTCGTTCGAAATTCGGTTGTAATTCGTGTGAAATAATTCGAACTAAATGTGCTTGATCACGGACAACTTGTGCACAAGATATTTTGGCTTCCGCGGACGGCCGCCAGGGCACTGGGGCTGATCCGATCCGGGCGGAAGAGTTCGTATAGTCGTTTGTCATGGACGGGATGCTATATAGCGGGGCTCGCCACCTGCGTTACATAACATTCTTGTCCCGAGACTATAACCCGTCCCTTTGTGGCATTAAGCCAGTGATCCCTGTGTATATTTAAACCTGTTGCATACTAACTTGTGTCTTCGTTTCAGGGAAGGCATGGTAAGTATTGTGCAGGTAATTCAGACGGGCAGGTAAAATCCACCGAACGGTGGCACGTTCATTTCAGTAAATTCTATATGCTGCTTACTTGTAAATGAACTAAGGCAAGATAGAAACCCACAAATATGCATGCTTCATTAAACAACGTGTTGATTGGTATAGTTCAGTTAGCTCACCTTCACCAGCATGTTTTGATATGCTGACCCTCGTTGAAACAGGTTCTCCGCACCAAGGCGAACCGAGCGAGGAGCCGAAGTCGTCTTCCCGATCCAGTCCAGCTGTTGGCGCATCTTTACCGCGCCCTCGAAGCATTTTAAAGCCAGAAGCTGCAACTCTTCATACACAAATGTAGCTCCGTGGCAAAGCCGTCCTCCAGCCTGGAGGTCTTTATCGTTTTGAGTTTATAAACGGATGTAATGTACAGGACTGCTATCTCATTTTGAGTCATCTCTTTTGTAAGCCGTTCGGCATATTAGCTAACTCATTCAAGAGTTTGTAATAGATGTTCATTATCAATAAAGAGAACTTTTCCATATTTTAAATCTGTGTTTTAATTTATCTGCGTACTCTGAATATGTGCTTGCTATGCAAATCATTAAAGCCTTGTGCGGGCGCAACCCCAGGCCCGCACGGCGGTCACGATTCGGGGGACGCCTCAAGTGATTCTACGGAATTGGGTCTGTGACATAGTGGTATCAGAGCACAGATTCAAGTTCCTTAGACTTCGTGCTGGAAAAGTTCCTTTAACGATCAAATTCCTGTGCGAACTCTTGAACTCGCTAGGCCAAAATAAGATACATTCATGCAATAAGTCCATAATACATTATGATTCTAATATAATTTACCTTCTTTTGAAGGAATGGTACCAGCGCAATCTGTAGCGCAACCACCAAACGAAACACAGGAAAGTAGTTCGGGCACTTCGGGAAGCTCTCGGAGCCAACGAGGCATGTCTCAAGTCGACCCGCTTGAGCGGGTAATGCAAATGTTAGAATCGCAACGACAAAGAGATGATGCTCGCCAAGCCAAGTTCGAGAGTAATCTAGAGACCCGATTCTCAGTCCAACAAAAGCAGGTAGATGCCCTGCAACAGATCGTTCAGACTTTGGCTGCCAACCATTCCGTCGCAACAGCAACGACTCCGGTGGAACAGCCCGTGCTTGAAGTGGAGACACCTCAAATCCCAAGGCCGAGGGACGTGACTGCCTTCAACTTGGGCCATTTCAAGAAAGTCTGCAACACCCCATTCAACGGGACTGAGGACCCAGTGGTAGCTCTAGATTGGCTAGCCGAGCTTGAAGATCACTTCGCTCTGCTAGAGGTCCCCGAAGATAAGCGCGTCGCCTGCGCACAACTACAGCTCCGTCTCAACGCACACGATTGGTGGAACGTGCATCGACGATCTCTCCAATTTGATCAAGGAGAGGAGGCGATCTCGTGGACGACCTTTCGTGCCACGTTTGAAGAGGAGTTTATACCCCCTCCAGTACAACGTCAAATGGAAAATGATTTCGTGCAACTGAGGCAGGGCAGTATGACGGTGAAGCAGTACTTCGCCGAATTCAATCGACTCTCAAAATTCGCTAAGGCCTATTTACCTGATGCAGCGAGTCGAGCCAGAAGGTTTGAAGGTGGATTACGCCCTGCCATCCATTCGCACGTGGTCAATAATCAGTACGGGACAATGCGTGAAGTCATGAATCACGCCCTATCTCTGGAACCGCAGTATCCTCACGTTTCCACCGGCGCTGTGCATACTTACAATCACAAACGCCAAGGCAACGATAGAGGAAACAACGCTGCAAAGCGACAAAACAACGGTGGTCGGAACAAGAAAAATACAGAAGTGCGTTGTGAGCACTGCCACAGGCCGGGGCACACCATCGTTAATTGTTACTTGAAGAATGGGTCTTGTTACAACTGTGGCGGCAACGGGCACTTGATTCGAAACTGTCCGCTCCCGGATCGCCTCCAGCAACAAAATAATCCCTAACGGTTGGTTCTATTCCTAAGTTTCGGGACGAAACTTCCAATTGGTTGGGTAGGATATAGCGCCCCGTTCCTCCTATTCGAGGAGCGCGGCTAAGAAACACAAACGGTATCGTTCGATCGGGATAGATTGAATTAAGAATTCGTCCTCGTTATGGATTTGTTTCTTCGAAATCGATTCCCATATTCAGTGGACTGCGCCCCAAGGATCGGCTTAGCGGCAGAGTCAGGAGGGACCTCTCTGCTGCTATCTTTTATTGCCTCAGTTTTTGATGTCGCTTGTTACTTTCGTGCTTTGAGTTGATTTTGGGATTTGCTTGTTTTCCTTGAACGGTTTCGATGGTTTTCATTGTTTTCGTTCATTGAACTGTACTTTAATTCTGAGATTGGAAAGAGAGGAAGAAGTATTAATCGAGCTGTTCGTGTGCAGGTGAACGAGCAGTAGGCGGCTTGCGAGCGGAGTCGTGAAGCGCCTCTTTCCTTCTTCTTTCCAACTTCTAAGTGAGTGGCTACCAACCCGATTAGCTAGCCTTGCTTCCAAGCTTCACTCCTTCGTCTCGATCAAACGATACTAAGTAATAATAAAAGAGATCAAGATAAAAAGGGAATAGACTTAAAATATTGCTTGTCAACTAAACTTATGAACGGTTATCATCCTGTATGCTAGTTCGTTTATAACTGTTCTATGAATCGTGCTAAGTATGGAATATATGCTTGTTATGAAACAAACTATCAGTAAGACTATGCAAAACATTTGTGCTATGGAGCTTGCTCCTATTCGTTCGAAATTCGGTTGTAATTCGTGTGAAATAATTCGAACTAAATGTGCTTGATCACGGACAACTTGTGCACAAGGTATTTTGGCTTCCGCGGACGGCCGCCAGGGCACTAGGGCTGATCCGATCCGGGCGAAAGAGTTCGTATAGTCGTTTGTCATGGACGGGATGCTATGTAGCGGGGCTCGCCACCTGCGTTGCATAACATTCTTGTCCCGAGACTATAACCCGTCCCTTTGTGGCATTAAGCCAGTGATCCCTGTGTATATTTAAACCTGTTGCATACTAACTTGTGTCTTCGTTTCAGGGAAGGCATGGTAAGAATTGTGCAGGTAATTCAGACGGGCAGGTAAAATCCACCGAACGGTGGCACGTTCATTTCAGTAAATTCTATATGCTGCTTACTTGTAAATGAACTAAGGCAAGATAGAAACCCACAAATATGCATGCTTCATTAAACAACGTGTTGATTGGTATAGTTCGGTTAGCTCGCCTTCACCAGCATGTTTCGATATGCTGACCCTCGTTGAAACAGGTTCTTCGCACCAAGGCGAACCGAGCGAGGAGCCGAAGTCGTCTTCCCGATCCAGTCCAGCTGTTGGCGCATCTTCACCGCGCCCTCGAAGCATTTTGAAGCCAGAAGCTGCAACTCTTCATACACAAATGCAGCTCCGTGGCAAAGCCGTCCTCCAGCCTGGAGGTCTTTATCGTTTTGAGTTTATAAAGGGATGTAATGTACAGGACTGCTATCTCATTTTGAGTCATCTCTTTTGTAAGCCATTCGGCATATTAGCTAACTCGTTCAAGAGTTTGTAATAGTTGTTCATTATCAATAAAGAGAACTTTTCTATGTTTTAAATCTGTGTTTCAATTTATCTGCGTACTCTGAATATGTGCTTGCTATGCAAATCATTAAAGCCTTGTGTGGGCGCAATCCCAGGCCCGCACGGCGGTCACGATTCGGGGGACGCCTCAAGTGATTCTACGGAATTGGGTCGTGACATCACTAATAGCGAGCGCTAAGGGTTCAGAGGAACAAGTCATAAAACTAAATAGAAAGACTCTAGATAGTGGCATAGTTTTCTAAGGGAAGATGCTATGCTAATCTCTGTGTTTGAGGTATGATCAAGAAAATATTCTATGCATTGCTCTTGGCTTTCTATGGTACTGTCTGCTACTATTAAGACAAAAGCTAAATTTATAGTTCTCTAGTACTATCTAACTATGAAAGTTAGGTTCAGTCATAATATTCAATTTTGGTTTTCTATTGGTTCCTCAATACTAGGGTCAAACATTATGGTAAAACTTCTAACTAACTCTAGTAGCATCTATACTACTCTCAAGTCTTCATAATACATCAAGGGGTAATGGTAAACCAATCTATAGATAAGGAATTCTAGAGTTCATTGAATATTCTAAACTTAGTGGTATGTCTATATTCTCGTTGTATTCTAAATAGGTGTGCTACCATAATTATCATCCTAATAACAGGGGTTCCTATATTCTAGCAGAAGGCTATTCTCAAAGAACTATCAGGGTAGTACAGGAACCAAGCAGGATGCAATTATACAGATAGAACAAATAGGAGGAAGATGAATCATAGTCAATTGTGGATGAGATCCTATACTCTATTCCTAGGTGCAGGCTTGTTCGGTACAATAACGTAACCGAGACAATGTACTCTCGACCTGCATGGGCACCAACAAAAATATGTCACGCCCCAGTCCCAAAATACATAGGACTAGGACACGTAAGCATGGCAGCCGCATGGGTATGACAACTCCAATATATGGAAACCATAACCCATACGTACGCTGTAATATGAATATCAAATCCACAAGTGGTATAAACATATATCACAAGTCACAGGGTATAAACTAAATCTTATCCACAGAAAATCAAATATGAATAAATAACCAGCATCTATATAACTAGATCTCAACATAAGTATCTAAGGATGATAGTTGGATGAAAACAAATCCACTACCAACTCGAATATAAGAGCAAATACAATATAAGTACAACACAACAACACCATATAAGAATACCAGCTAACAATCACGGGCTCGAAGAGAGGACATCCACGAAACATATATAACCATCCAAATCTGCGCTCCTACAAATACTCAAGAACAGATACACCTGGCAGAGGACCAGGTCCTCAGAGGGACGTAACAAGATACAGAAAAGTGAGCCAATTTGAATACAGTAAACATGCATATTATTTAAAAATAAATAAGTACGCTGTACAAGACCATCTATATGAATGCAAATGAGGATAACTTTTTGACGTATGGGCAAGGGTAGGCTACTCGATCTAAGCCTCACAACCCACACACCCGTCAATGGACATCAGAAATTGATATACCTCTGGGGTAGCGACCAGCGCGACTCTACAGAAATTGACATACCTCTGGGGTAGCAACCAGCGGGACACACGCCCGTAGTGCAAACTATATACTACGGTTTACCAGAGTGGTTAAAAGCCCATACGCCTAATGATTGTCCTCTCATGATACTAAGTGTCAAGTGTGTGTCAAGATATCTAACATATAGTAATGACTGAAAGGAACTGCACATGCAATAAATAAATAGAAATGTAATAAATATACAGAAATATACTAAGCATGCAAAATACTGTAAGCAATTTGGCAAGGTATTTTTCCTGGTAAGAAAGCTGCAAGGTGTACTGTCCAAAAGTCAAGCACACAGGATCAGAAGCTATGGTCTTCGAACAAATATCTCCGGATGCTAAAATAGATATCACCAACGTTCCCAGAATAAGCAAAATAGCTAAAAAATACTTATCTTTCGTCCAATTTGGACACAGGGGTAAAACGATAATTTTGGCCAAAGCGGGGTCCACGTGTGGCCCACTTTGCACCAAAAAATGTGCCAAGGGTAACAGTCTCTAAATGGGACAAATTATAGGTCAAACAACTCTAAATGTCAATACGAACCCAACGGTATGTCCAAATATGGATTCCGATGGGCCGAACACAATTTTGTCCAAAAAGTCAACTGTAGGGCCCGCCAATTGGCAATTTGGTCAACCGTCTCAGAATTGCGTAAAATTTGGGTCACAGGACCAGCACGTTACCACGAGTCCAGTGGCATAAGTTTCGTCGCAATCTGACGAGCGTGCACAAAATGCGCGCGACTTCCACAAAAGTTGCGACACGGGGTGTGTCCGCCGATACGGGCTGATTCCGGCGCGCACATGCGTCCGAATTAGTCTTCGCAAATTTTTATGTATCTGGTTACGCTGCGCACCGTTCGGTACACTTGGTACACGGCGGGGCGATCCCGTTTGACGGGGCGCGCTCCGTTTTACAACTTTTGGAAATATAGGAAAAGTGGGTTCGTGGAATTTTGTGGCGAATTTAATTCTGTCCACAACAGTTAATAATCTAGGGTTATTTAATAGAAATTAAACTAGGTCAAGTGGTCTACGCATACCAAAAAGAATCACCGAATTAGGATCTCTGTGGTGGGAGATACGAACTCGACAATATGGGTGGTCACCGTAGTTTTCTGCGATCCCAGAATTTGGTCTGCTTGCGCCAACTTTGGCGCTGTTTTAGCCTAGGGTTTCATTTTGTTCAAAGTCTACTAGCACACAGATATGAAAGAGGGTTATGTGGTGAGCATACCGGTGAATACGGGGCGGCGTTTGGTTGAGCGAGTCGACGGGAAACAACTTCGGAACAAAGGTACCTCGCTGTGGGAATCTGCAGTGCGCGGGGTCGCGGTCGTCGGGATTGGTTTGGATGGCCTGGCGGGGTTCTTCGGCTGCGGCGACGGCTCTCTCTAGGTCTAGATGAGAAGAGAAAGGGTTTGGGATGATTATGTTTAGGGTTTTATAAATAGAATATATATATATATATATATATATATATATATATATATATATATATATATATATATATATAGGAAAGAGAGAGGGTTTGGGTTGAAGCCGCGTGGGGGGTCTGTGATGTTGGAAATAAAGGGGGCGCTGTAGCTTTGTGGGAATGGGAATGTGGTTCGTTTGCTAAGTTTTGCTTAAGTTTGTTGGTTTGCTAAGTTTGTTGGAATGGTTTCTAACGTTTGCTTCTTTAGTTGCTATAGTTGTAATGGTTATTAACATTAGTTATTATTATTTTTATTATTATTAATTTTTTTTCTTTTCTTTTCTTTTTCTTTTTCTTTTTAAATATATATATACATATATATATTCGTATATAAATATATATATATATATATATATATATATATATATATATATATATATATATATATATATATATATATATATATATATATATATATATATACTCATAAGAAAATTTATAGATTATATTAATGCACACTATTAAGCTAGCAACTGCTCAAGGGGTCTCCTACATGGAATAAATTCCAAAAAATTCCTAATGGTCCCATAAATCCTCTAAGTGTCCGAACACCTAAAATAAAAATTATTAAAAATCTATTTCTCCTATTTAGCCACTAATTACTATAATTAAATTAATAATTAAAATAAGTATATACGATTTTTAGGAATGGGGTTTTACAAGGTGTAGGCTTGCTCGGTACAGTAAAGTAACCGAGACAATATACTCTCGACCTGCATGGGCCACCACTAAAAATATGTCACGTCCCAGTCCTAAAATACGTAGGACTAGGAATACGTAAACATGACAGCCGTATGTATATGTATATGTAACTCCAAAATATGGAAACCATAACACGTACGTTGTATTATGAACAATAATTCACAAGTGGTATATAATTATCACAAGTCACAGGGCATAACTAAATCCCATCCACAAAAATCATAAAGAAAATAAATAATCCAATATGCCAATAACCCAAATATGAACTAGTCGAGAAGAACTAATAGTTAGATGGAGACAAATCCACTACCAACTAGAATATAAGAGAAACAAAATAAGTACATCATATAATGAACAATGAGGCTCGAAGAGAAGGCCTCCTCAAAAGAGAACGAAGTAGCAAGTCCTGATCCGTGCTCCTGCAAATAGTCATGATCGTCTACACTTGGAAGGGACCAGGTCCTCAGAGGAACGTAACAAGATACATAGAAGCATGCCAATAAAGTACTAAAAATAAATATCCAATGGGTCATCTAACCGCCTATGTGAATGCACTTTGAGAACAACTTTTCAATACATGGGCTATCTGGCTAAAATGGGATTGACATGATTCTCTCGGAGAATCAGGGGCCTACAAAGCATGACGTCTTTTGAACCTCAGAGCCCCCCAGGTAATATATAGGGGTCATCATGACCGCGCATCTCCGGCGGAGCATACGGGTTACACAAGAAAAGTGCAAAGGAGCCCAAACGCCTTACTTGTTGTTATCGCCACCCCATGCTCTAAGCATGTCATATCCACAAGGGCGCACAGATGACAGTTTTTGGTAATTTTTTATTTACGTCTAAGTTGCACAAATTTTAGAGTAGATTAAACTTGCATATTAAATTCTAGAAAAATAATTTTATATAAGTTCATCATATCATATTTTTGAAACTTCAAACGGCTCAATTCCGAGTTCGAGATCTTCCGAAATCTCAAAAATATAAAAATGCGTCTGATTTCGGACAACTGGCACTTTCAGAATATTCTGAAAAAATAGGTTCTTAAATTATTAAAATAATTTATATATTCAAAAAACTAACATTGATATGGTTCTAAAAATAATAATTGGAGTGCGTTTGGAGTCCGGAGCTATGAGATATTATCTTTTTAAGTCGTCATAACTACTAGAAAATGAGGCTGAATTTATGACGAATTTTGACTATTTTTTGACGAAAAGAGAGGAGTTTGGGGAAGAAAAATATGAAAGATGTGTTTATTCCATAAGTGTAAGAGGTATTTATAATGGTGAAGACTATTTAATTGAATACGACTATGATTGTCTAATTTGGATATGATTAGGATCAGTTTAAATAAGGATAGGATATACATGAAGTTATTTTTCTAGTAGGCTCAGGATTTGAATTAATTTAAAAATAGAGTTTAAATTTATCTCAATAATTTATAATCTTAAATAGAATTAAAGATAATATAAATAATTTATATATAATCTTATTAATATCTATTAACACTAAATTAGCATGTATCTAATATAAAGACTATATATATCCAAATAATTCATAAATAAATCCAAAAATCCAAATAGATTCCTTAAAATTCTAAATAAATTAAAAAAAAATATTTAAATATTTTAACCCTAAATTAAATATTTGGTAGTAACAACGCAAGTATGGTCTCATAATAAATTATGAAAGTCCTAGAAATTTAAGTTTCCTAGGTTTTAATTACCAAAAAATCTCCAAAAATCTAAAATAGCCTAAAAATAATTCTAAATAAATATTTATATAAGTAAATATATCAAAAAAATTATTTTCTAATTAACTAAGAGAATATTCTAAAAAAAATTTAACATCTATAATAAATATAATAATATAAAATACACATAAATACCTATTTTGGGTGAGGGGGTTTACAATGTAGCTTGTGTGTCTCTCCCCACCAATGTAATCTCACGTCTCATGTCCATAATGTCTCATGTCCATAACACGCAAGATCATAACCTCTAGCTAGTACAGTGAGTAATAATGATATCTATGTATATGCAAGTCTCATGTCAAGAATCCTGTAAGCCTATACAGAATCACCATGAATAACTCAGGAAAGATTCTTTCACATGAATAGTATCAAGTGTCCTATGGTATGACGTACTTGGTAAAGCAAGCACGTAAAAATATATAGGATCATGGTATCAATTCTCTAAGTGACGTAACACGACTCCGCGTACGGCGTCGACACCCGAATCTTATTCGGACGCTGAGCAAAGTCTCACGGTCCTAGGTTGAACAGGTACATCACAGAAGTAAAAAAAATAATATAAGCAAATAATATCACAGGATCTATTGTAAATTGGCAAGGTACACTTGTCTATGTTCTTAGCTCCAACAGTTACTCCGATATAAGTAAAATCTCAAAGTATGCCTCCGGATGCCGAAACAAATATTACCATTGCTCTTAGAATACTTGAAATAGCTAGAATTGACTACCCATAAGTCTAATTTGGCCACAGTGGCAAAATTGACAGTTTCTGGTCAAAGTGGGGTCCACATGTGGCCCACTTCACACCAAAAAATATGCCAGAGATAAAGTTCTCCAAATTTGTCAAACTTAGTGTCTACGAGTCTATAACGATGATACGAACCCAACGGAATGTCCAGAACTGGATTTTGATGAGCCGGTCAAGTAATCGTCCGTCAAGTAGAATTGTGGGACCCATGAAATGGTGTTTCGTCAACGTTCTCAGAATCGAACAAAACTTGGGTCACAGGACCAGGCATAACGCTACGAATCCGATGGCGTAAGTTTTGTAGCGAAATGACAAGCACAAACAAAATTATGACGAGTGTCAAAACAGTCCGAAACGAAGTTTTTGGACGGATACGCGTTGATTTCGGTGTGGACGCACATCAAAATCAACTTCCGCCATATCCCACACGTCCATGTTGACGATACGCGCCTTTCGATGTAATTCGCACACAACGAAGTCGCCTCATTTAGCGGAACGCACCCCGTTTCAGAAAATTTTGGGTTTAGAAAATTAAGTTTTTGACAGATTTTAACATCAATTAAAACACAGAATACAACGAATTAAAATAAACTAACTGAAGAAATTAAAACTTGTTTATGTTGTCTAAATTACTGTTCAAGCAGAATTTAAAAATCGCGTGCCATTATGAAGATAACGAGACTCAAACACACGCACTTGGAACAGTTTCTGAACTACAAACTGTGTCATTTTTTTCTTGTTTTGCGTCACGAATTACGATCGACACAGGACACGATACACCGAACTAATTGTACATGGTTCAAAGGGGGTCATGTGGTCTTCATAGAGGATTCAAAAGGTCATAAATTGGTCTACTGCGTAGGGAGGTACAGGGCCTAGAAGTAGTGTACCTCGATGTGTGTTATGCTCGGGATGTCGGAGCGGCATATTTGCGGTGGCGGGCCGGCATCGGGGGCGGTCAGCGACTCATCGGGATGGTAGAGGAGATGATGGTGGTGGGGGTGGTCTTTTGTGGTCTTATATAGGAGTGAAGGGGAAGGAGTTACAAGGAGCTGAAGAGGAGGGGTACGACGGTTTGGGGAGAGGAAGGGGTCGGGACGCGGGCAGTTATGGGGGGAAACTGTAACAGCGGGTCGCGGGTTTGGGGTATCGGGTTCGATTTAGGGTCGGGTCTAGGGTTTGGGTTTAGTTCGATTTGGATTAGTTTGGTTTAGGTTGGTTTGGGTTGGTTTATTTAAAACACACACACACACACACACACACACACACACACACACACACACATATATATATATATATATATATATATATATGTATATATATATATGGTCATTAAAAATAGTTTTCGACCTCAATAAATTTTTAAAAAATTACACAATTTTCTATTATTAATTTTACACCCAAAAATATATTGTTTGCACTATTTTAATAATTAATTAAATACGCATAATTATTAATCCATGAATAGATATTTATTATTATTAGCTAAAAATTACAGAAAAATCTTTCTTAATCTCAAAAATTTATAATTTCAATAATAAAAATTCTAAAATTAAATTCTAAAAATCAGGGTGTTTACAATCTTCCCACCTTAAAAGAATTGCGTTCTCGTAATTAAGAATTAAACTACTAAGGAGTATAAAAAAATTATGGTAACCTATAGGTAGTTCTTAGGTCATACTTGCATCTTAGAATAAGTGAGGATAACGCTGGCATATGATATCCTCTCGCTCCCAAGTAGATTCGCCTGGAGAGTGATGTTTCCAAGCTACTTAAATCAATCTGATTGTTTGACCCCTTAATATCTTCTCACTAATGTCAAGTATCCCAACTGGCTGCTCCTCATACCTCAAGCTAGGTCCTACTGAAATCTCAGAATGATCGACTACGTAACTTGGGTCAGTCACGTACCTCCTCAGCTGTGAGACATGGAATACATCATGCACTCCCTCTAGAGATGGGGGTAATAAAAGACGATACGCCACCTCACCAATATGCTCAAAAATATCAAACGACCCAATGTACCTCGGGCTCAGCTTACCTTTTCTCCCGAATCGAATAGTACCTCGAGTAGGTGAGATCCTCAAGAACACATATTCGCCTTCCTTGAACTCCAAAGGTCGGCGGTATATGTCAGCCCAATGCTTTTGTCTGTCCTGAGCTGCATGAAGATGACTCTGAATTTGCTTCACTTTCTTGTCACGCCCCAGTCCCAAAATATATAGACTTCGTATAGCAAAAAGTATATTTTAATTCGGGGGTCTATGGTGGAAGATATCAGTCTCTAAACATAGGTTGTTGAATAGTTCATAACAGTTTAAAATATGAGATTTTACTCAACTTGGACTGGATTTCTACCTAGTGTTTAACGTTGTTTGAAGAAAATTATTAATAGGGTTGAGAGGGGGATAGGTTGTGATCATACCGGTGAAGACGGATCCAAAAATGATCGAGAGACGGGGCGAGAAACTGTGCGTGAAGTAGGTCGTCGCTGCTCGAATCTGCTTGCGGTGCCCGCGCGGGTGACGTCGGCGTGGCCGGCCGACGGTTCTCCGGTGGTTATGCTGTGGTGCAGGGGTCGGGGTCGGCGCGTTGGGGGTGGATGTCGAAGGCTAGGATTAGGTTTTCAATCATTAGATATATATAGAGAGAGAAGGGGCGAGGGGTGCGGGATGTGAAGGGGGTCGGGGGTCTGCTACTGGGAGTGGGTAGGGGTGTTTAGTAATCGGGTTAAGCGGCTGAGGGGTTGGTTTAGGCTTAGGGTTAGGGATTAAGAGATGGGTTTTTAGTTTAAGATTTCCTTTTTTTTATTTTTCTTTACTTAATACTATATATACTTATATATATATATATATATATATATATATATATATATATATATATATATATATATAAGTCTAAAAAAACCAGAAAAATATTAGCACATCCTAAAAAAATCTATCCTCCTTCTGCAAGACTAAAAATAAAATATAATATAATATAATAATAGTTTTGTTCCATAAATTCTAGATAAGTAGTTACCTAGTAATTAATTCAATTTAATTTAATTTTCTAATTAACTAAGAAATAATGTAATTATATTAAATAATTAATTAAATAATTAAAATATTTAAAATTAGGGGGTTTTACATTCTACCCAACTTATAGAAATTTTGTCCTCGAAATAAAAACTAAGCCACGGTAGAAAATCAAGGATGGTATGAGGTAGAAATGAACAAGGTAAATTCATACCTTGATCTACAAATAGATGCGAAAAAAGTTTGCGCATGTCGTCCTCGCGCTCCCAAGTGGATTCTCTTGGCACGCAATGCTTCCATGCCACGCGGACCAAGAGAATATACTGGTTCCTCAACACTTTCTCTCGACGATCAAGGATCCCTACGGGTTGCTCTTGGTATGACAAGCTCGGCCCAATGGTGATCTCAGAGTGGTCGAGAACATGACTGCTATCTGCCACATATCGTCTAAGTTGTGACACGTGGAATACATCATGTACTCCCTCGAGTGAAGGTGGTAATGCAAGTCGATACACCACTTGCTCTAGCACGTCAAATGGTCCAATATACCTTGGGCTCAACTTGCCACGCCCTCCGAATCGAATAGTGCCTCTAGTAGGATATATCCTCAAGAAGGTATGATCGCCCTCTTTAAACTCCAAGGGACGACGATGAAGGTCTGCCCACTGCTTATTCCTGTCTTACACTGCTCGCAAGTGCCCTTGTATCTTCTTCACTGTCTCTACGGTGTTGACTACTAACTTTGGTCCCAGAATCTGACATTCCCCCAAGTCACTCCAACACACGGGAGACCTACACTTTCTTCCATACAACGCTTCAAACGGAGCCATCTGGATGCTCGCTTGATAGTTATTATTGTAAGAAAACTCCACAAGATGTAGGTGGTGTAAACCCCATCACCCAAAATAGGTATTTTGTGTGTATTTTATATTATTATATTTATTATAGATTATTTTTAAATATTAAATTACTTTAGAGTATTCTCTTAGTTAATTAGAAAATAAATTTCTTAGTATATTTACTTATGTAAATATTTATTTAGAATCATTTTTAGGCTATTTTAGATTTTTGGAGATTTTTCTAGAATTTTTTAGGTAATTAAAATATAGGGAACGTAAATTTCTAAAACTTTCATAATTTACTATGAGACCATACTTGCATATTGTTCCTACCAAATATTTATTTTAGGTTAAAATATTTAATTATATTTTTTATAATTTATTTAGAATTTTAAGAAATTTATTTAGATTTTTTAATTTATTTAGGATTTATTTGGATATATATAGTCTTAATATTAGATAGATGATAATTTACTGTTAATAGATATTAATAAGATTATATATAAATTATTTGTATTATATTTAATTCTATTTAAGATTATAAATTATTGAGATGAACTTAAACTCTATTTTAAATTAATTCAAATCATGAGCCAACTAGGAAAGCAACTTCATGCATATCCTATCCTTATTTAAACTCATCCTAATTATATCCAAATTAGCCAATCATAGTCGTATTCAATTAAGTAGCCTCCACCATTATAAATATCTATTAGACTTATTGAATAAACTCTTCTTTCATATTTTTCTTCCCCAAACTTCTCTCTTTTTCGTCCAAAAATAGTTGAAATTCGTCATAAATTCAGCCTCATTTTCTAGTAGTTAAGACGACTTAAAAATACGATATCTCCTAGCTCCGGACTCCAAACGCGTTCCAATTTTTTTTGTTAGAACCATATCAAGGTTAATGTTTTGAATATATAAATTATTTTAATAATTTATGAGTCTATGTTTTCAGAAAATTCTAAAAGTGCCAGCTATCCGAAATCAGACGTATTTTTGTGTTTTAGAGATTTTGGGAGATCCTGAACTCGAAATTATGAGCCGTTTGAAGTTTCGAAAATCTAACATGATAAAATTATATAAAATTATTTTCTAGAATTTAACATGTAAGTTATTCTACTACAAAATTCGTGCAACGTAGACGTAAATATAAAATCACAAAAAACTATCATCTGTGCGCCCTTGTGGCCATAACTCTTTACCGACTTGTAATTTTATGAAATCGTCAATTTTGACATTCATGTAGTAAAAAATCTATAGGATTTTATACACAAATCTAGGATTTGAGTTGGTTGACTTTTTGGTCAATGGATTACCTCGATTTGCGTGCCACGGATCACAAATCCGTAAAGTTGACTTTCTTTGGACCAAAATTAGAGTTTAACATTAAAATCAGATTATAATAAGATTAAAATACTATTTTAGGTGATTTTATTCAGAATTAAAATAGATTAAAATGGAGGAACCTATTCACCCATTTTTGTAACATAACTTCTTTAATTTATGTGACGGGTAGATCGGACGACGCCTTGAGTTGGGACTTCATTCTTTTTCAGAGCAAGCAAGATATTTTGCCAAATTGCTTATAGTAATTTGAATGCTTATTATATTTTTATATACTTATTATATATGTATTTTCTTTCAGTCATAATTATATACTATATAAGTTGAAACACACTTGACACATAGTATCATGGGAGGAAAGGACAATCAGTAGGCGTATGGGCTACCCACTCTGGTAAACCGTAGTAACTAGCACGCACTATGGTAGTTGTGTCGCGCTGGTCGCTACCCTCGAAGTATGTCGATTTCTGGTGTCGCGATGGTCGCTACCCTCGAGGTATGACGACTCTGATGTTCATGGACCTGTGTGTGAGTTGTGAGATAGATAGAGTAGCCTACACCTACCCAAACATCAAAATGATTGTCCTCATTATACATATTCATATAGATTGTCTAGTACAACGTACTTATATATTTTTGTTTATTATGCATGTTTTACTGTATTCAATTGGCATGCTTCTATGTATCTTGTTATGTCCCTCTGAGGACCTGGTCCCTTTCCAGGTGTAGACGATCTTGACTATTCGTAGGAGCACGGATCAGGACTTGTTACTTCGTTATATTTCGAGGAGGTCTTCTCTTCGAGCCTCATTGATCATTAGATGTACTTATTTTATTTCTCTTATATTCTAGTTTGGTAGTGGATTTGTCTCCATCCAACTACTTGTTCTTATCAAACATTTTATACTTGATTCAGTTATATAGTTGATTATTTATTTGATTCTGTAGATGAGATCTAGTTATGCCCTGTGACTTATGACATAAATCTATACTACTTGTGAATTATTGTTTATAATACAGCGTACGTAAGTATTATAGTTTTCATATATTGGAGTTGCCATATACATACGGCTGACATGCTTACGTATTCCTAGTCCTACATATTTTAGGACTGGGGCGTGACATATTTTTGTGGTGGCCCATGCAGGTCGAGAGCATATTGTCTCAGTTATGTTATTGTACCGAGCAAGCCTGCATATAGGATTAGAGTATAGGATCTCATCCACTTATTTAATCACCCCCTTGATTTTATTTTGTATTCTTGTTTGATTGCTTGTATTGCATCTTGCTTGATCATTTCTTAACGTCAATCTTATCTTTTCTCTCGTGCTTGATAGGAGTTAGGAAGATGACTTGTACAAGATATATACACTCTATTGTTCAATAACACTATTAGTTAAATTATTATAAGTTGGGTAGTATGCCTCATAACCTAATATCACATAGTTCTTTTGACCCATTAATGAAGTATAATTGAATGACACCAACTATAGTCTTGCATAAGAAGATAGTGGTTATCTAGACTATAGAACTTAGAGGCCCATACTTCTATTTGGTCAACTATAGACGTAAACAAGAAGTTAATATGGCAACTGTAGAGGCACAACACCGGTCTTCTTGGTGAACTTGAATTATTTTGTACCTTCCTTCATCATACGCCAACGTACTTATATTTTTTGGACTACCTCCGCTTATGCTGCTATTTTATAGCCTACTTTTGCAAGCTTATTCTTTTATCGAGCTTGTTCATGACATATGTGTTATTGGGGACACCTACTAATACATTGTCTAAATCAGAATCAGTGTATTACGGTCTGATCAACCTTAATGCACTTGGTTCGCTCTTCACATGACTACTTTACGCGGATTAAGATATAGTTGACTCAGCTTGTTAGACAAATATATTTGCCCTTTAGACATGTCCGAGCATATCGAATCTGTTACATAACTGTACTGATATGATCATGCAAATAGAATTTACCAAAATAAGACTTCAATCCACAACTTTCATGACAACTCTCCTTTTGAATTCTTTAAATCGCCTTGAACCCGTACTTGTATTCTTTCACCTCCTTCTTGAATTCTTTATTATTGTTTTTCGTCTTCCCCTAATTCGAAAAGACGAAATCTCTTGCTTGGTATAAGTTTGATATACGGATAGTACTAGATAAACCCCATAGGCCAATTACATTACTTGGTGACTATCTTTTATAATTAAGGGCATAAAACATGTGAGATATTTTATGGATTGAATAACACAATTAAATAATTTGAGAAAGTTTTTCTTAAATGTACATAACCTATGTGATATATCGATAAATTCTAAGTTAGGTAGAAGTTGCATTGTCAACTTGAGGTGAATTTTTTTAGAATGTGATCAAGTAAGATTAGACTGAGAGATTTAAGTCATTTTAATTTTGAAATTTTTTAGAATAATGATTAAGATGATGATGATTTAACTTTAAAGATAAGAATGCCTTATAGAATAAATTTAGAAATATTGATATTGCGGACCAAATATTTATAATTTGAGCACATGATTTAAATTTTGAATATTGGATATTGAATTAACGATTTAAAATTTTGAGGAAAAATAAATAAATAAATAATAGAACTCTAAACATGAACATTGAAGGATTGAGTTTAAAATTTTACAATTTGATGATTTGAATTAAAAGTTAAATTTTGATTGTTGGATCACCTATTTGAAATGTTTATATTAGAAATTGAATTTAAAATTTGAAGAGTACAAAATTCTTAAGTTGAAATATAGAAATAAGATTTGATTAGAATTGTTTAAAATTTATAGGAGATTATGATAGTTGGAAATTGTGATATAAAATTTGATGTGGGTTACTTAAATCTTCAAGATATCATATAGATTTGAATTAAATTTGGATGTTAATTATTTAAAAATCTAGAAGAGATTATGATAGGTTAAATTTTGATTTAAATAGTGGTTATTTTAATTTTGAAGAGATTGTGATGGATTTGAATAGATTTTGTCATTTAAATTTTTAAGAAGATTGCGGTTGACTTGCCTTAGATACGAATGCGAAAGATTTAACAAATTATTCCTTATTTTTAATTTCGAGGACAAAATTTTTGTAAGTTGGGTAGATTGTAAATCCCCTCACCCAAAATAGATATTTTGTGTGTATTTTATATTATTATATTTATTATAGATTATTTTTAAATATTGAATTACTTTAGAGTATTCTCTTAGTTAATTAGAAAATAAATTTCTTAGTATATTTACTTATGTAAATATTTATTTAGAATCATTTTTAGGCTATTTTAGATTTTTTGAGTTTTTCTAGAATTTTTTAGGTAATTAAAACATAGGGAACGTAAATTTCTAGAACTTCCATGATTTACTAAGAGACCATACTTGCATAATGTTCCTACCAAATATTTATTTTAGGTTAAAATATTTAATTATATTTTTTTATAATTTATTTAAAATTTTAGGAAATTTATTTAGATTTTTGAAATTATTTAGTATTTATTTGGATATATATAGTCTTAATATTAGATTGATGCTAATTTAGTGTTAATAGATATTAATAAGATTATATAATAATTATTTGTATTATCTTTAATTCTATTTAAGATTATAAATTACTGTGATGAACTCAAACTCTATTTTAAATTAATTCAAATAATGAGCCTACTAGGAAAGCAACTTCATGCATATCCTATCCTTATTTAAACTCATCATAATCATATCCAAATTAGCCAATCATAGTCGTATTTAATTAAGTAGTCTCCATCATTATAAATAACTATTAGACTTATAAAATAAACTCTTCTTTCATATTTTTCTTCCCCAAACTTCTCTCTTTTTCGTCCAAAAATAGTCAAAATTCGTCATAAATTCAGTCTCATTTTCTAGTAGTTATGACGACTTAAAAAGACGATATCTCCTAGCTCCAGATTCCAAACGCGTTGCAATTTTTTTTGTTAGAACTATATCAAGGTTAGTTTTCTGAATATATAAATTATTTAAATAATTTATGAATCTATTTTTTCAGAAAATTCTAAAAGTGCCAGCTATCCGAAATCAGACACGTTTTTGTGTTTTTGAGATTTCGGGAGATCCTGAACTCAAAATTATGAGCCGTTTGAAGTTATAAAAATTTGACATGATGAACTTCCATAAAGTTATTTTTCCAAAATTTAACATGCAAGTTTAATCTACTACAAAATTTGTGCAACGTAGACGTAAATAGAAATCACCAAAAACTGTCATTTGTGCGCCCTTGTGGCCATAACTCTTTATCGACTTGTGATTTTATGAAACCTTCGATTTAGAAATTCATGTAGCGCTAAAATCTATAGGATTTTACACACAAATTCAGGATTTGAGTTGGTTGATTTTTTGGTCAACTGATTGCCTCGATTTGCGTGCCACGGATCACAAATTCGTAAAGTTGACTTTCTTTAGACCAAAATTAGGATTTAACAATAAAATCAGATTATAATAGGATTAAAATATTATTTTAGGTTATTTTATTCAAAATTAAATAGATTAAAATGGAGGAACATATTTACCCAATTTTGTAACCTAACTTGTTTAATTTATCTGACGGGTAGATCGGACGACACCTTGAGTTGGGACTTTATTCTTTTTTAGAGCAGGCAAGATACCTTGCCAAATTGCTTATAGTACTTTGCATGCTTATCATATTTTTATATACTCATTATATTTGTATTTTCTTTCAGTCATAATTATATACTATATATGTTGACACACACTTGACACATAGTATCATGGGAGGGGAGGACAATAAGTAGGCGTATGGACTACCCACTCTGGTAAACCATAGTAACTAGCACGCACTACGGAAGTTGTGTTGTGTTGGTCACTACCCTCGAGGTATGTCGATTTCTGGTATCGCGATGGTCGCTACCCTCGAGGTATGACGGTTTCTGATGTTCATGGACGTGTGTGTGAGTTATGAGATAGATAGAGTAGCCTACACCTACCCATACGTTGAAATGGTTGTCCTCATTATGCATATTCATATAAATTGTCTAGTACAACTGTAAACTCCCTCACCCAAAATAGGTATTTGTGTATATTTTATATTATTATATTATTATAGATATTGAATTTCTTTAGAGTATTCTGTTATTTAATTAGCAATTGAATTTCTTGATATATTTACTTATATAAATATTTATTTAGAATCATTTTTAGGTTATTTTAGATTTTTGAAATTAATTAGGATTTATTTGGATATATATAGCCTTAATATTAGATAGATGCTAATTTAGTGTTAATAGATATTAATAAGATTTTATAAATTAATTGTATTATCTTTAATTATATTTAAGATTATAAATTATTGAGATAAATTCAAACTCTATTTTAAATTAATTCAAATCCTAAACCTACTAGGAAATCAACTTCATGCATATCCTATCCTTATTTAAATTCATCATAATCCTATCCAAATTAACCAATCCTAGTTGTATTTAATTAAGTAGTCTCCATAATTATAAATACCCCATCCTTCATATTTTTCTTCCCCAAATTCCTCTCTTTTTTCGTCCAAAAATAGTCAAAATTTGTCATAAATTCAGCCTCATTTTCTACTAGTTATGACGAATTAAAAAGACGATATCTCCTAGCTCCGGACTCCAAACGTGTTCCAATTTTTTTTGTTAGAATGATAATGAGGTTAGCTTTCTGATTATATAATTTTTTTTCTAAATTATTAGTATTAAATTCTAGAAAATTCATAGAGCACAGCATGTCCGAAAATAGATGTGTTTTGATGTATTCGCGATTCCGGGAGAACCAGGAATCAGATCACGAACCGTTTAAAGTTTCGGAAAGCTAATGTCGAGATCATCGACATATATTTTTCCCAGAATTTATTTCGAAGTATTTACATACTGTTAATTCTGTAGAACTTCTAGGTTAGAATTTAACCATCGGTGCACAATACAAAAATTTGTATGTACCATAATTCCCAAACGAATTTGAATTCGGACGAGCCATAAATTCCAGTATGTTTTTGATGCTGAAATATATAGGAAATCATGCATAAAAGTCGAGTTTGTATCGGTTGACTTTTTGGTCAACAGATCGCCTCGATTTGCGTGCCATGAGTCTCGAGTTGATAAAATTCAGTTTCTTTGGACAAAATTTAGGAATTGACATAAAAATCAGAATAATAAGATTAAAATAGGATTTTAGAGTAATTATTCCAGAATTAAATAAATTAAAATAAATTATCTTTTGACGTGATAAATTTGTAATACATAGGCTATTTGGACTGTAACTTGGACTCTGATTCATACCAGCAGCAGGACCCCAGGCAAGATACCTTGCGAAATTGTTTACAGTACTTTGCATGCTATTTATATTTATGTTTATTCATTGCATGTGTAGTTCGTTCAGTCATTACTATATATATTAGATATGTTGACACACACTTGACACCTAGTATCATGAGAGGACAATCATTAGGCGTATGGGCTTTTAACCACTCTGGTAAACCGTAGTATATAGTTCGCACTACGGGCGTGTGTCGCGCTGGTCGCTACCCCCGCGGTATGTCGATTTCTGGAGTCTCGCTGGTCGCTACCCCCGCGGTATGTCGATTTATGATGTCTATTGACGTGTGTGTGAGTTGTGAGGTAGATCGAGTAGCCTGCCCTTGCCCATACGTCGAAAAGTTGTCCTCATTTGCATTCATATAGATGGTCTTGTACAGCGTACTTATTTATTTTCAAATTATATGCATGTTTACTGTATTCAAATTGGCTCGTATTTTCTGTATCTTGTTACGTCCCTCTGAGGACCTGGTCCGCTGCCAGGTGTATCTTTTCATGAGTATTTGCAAAGCACAGATGTGGATGGTTACATGTGATCCGAGGATGTCTTCTCTTCGAGCTGTGATGGATAGCTGGTATTCTTATATTGTGTTGTGGTGTTGTACTCATATTGTATTTGCTCTTATATTCGAGTTGGTAGTGGATTTATTTCCATCCAACTATCATCCTTAGATACCTATATTGAGGCCTAGTTTCATAGATGCTGGTTATTTATTTATATTTGATTTTTGTGGATGAAATTTAGATTTTACCCTGTGACTTGTATTATATTTCATACCACTTGTGGATTGATATTCATGTACAGCGTACGTGTGTATATGGTTTCCATATATTGGAGTTCGTATACATACGGCTGGCGTGTTACGTGTCCTAGTCCTACGTATTTTGGGACTGGGGCGTGACATGTTTTTGTGGTGGCCCATGCAGGTCGAGAGCATATTGTCTCGGTTACATTACTGTACCGAACAAGCCTGCACCTAGGACTAGAGTATAGGATCTCATCCACAATTGACTGTGATTCATCTCCTCCTATCTGTCCTATTTTGAACAATTGTATCCTGCTTGATTCATGTGCTTTCCTAATAGTTCCTTGAGTATAGTCTTCTGCTAGAATATAGGAACCCCTGTTATTAGGATGATAATTAGAGTAGCACACCTATTAAGAATACAACGAGAATATAGACACACCACTAAGTTTAGAATATCTAGTGAACCTAGAATTCCTTATCTTTAGATTGTTATACCACTACCCCTTGATGTATTAAGAAGACTTGAGAGTAGTACAGACACTACTAGAGTTAGTTAGAAGTTTTACCATAATGTTTGACACCTAGTATCACATAGTCTTTTGACCCATTAATTGAAGTGTAACCGAATGATATTTATCACATGCTAGCAAAAGACGATAGTGTTTATTCAGACCATAGAATTTAGAGGTCCTTACCCTATTTGGTCGACTAGCGACTTAGATAAGAAGGTTGTATGATAACTGTAGAGATTGTAGAGTCTTTTATTATTATTGCTTATATTATTTTTGCTTTTGCGAACTTGAATTATTTTGTAACTTCTCACATCATAATCCAGCGTTATATTTTCTGTGCTACCTTGAATTATGCTGCTATTATAGCCTAGTTTTTGCAAGCTTAATCTTATATCGAGCTTGTTCATGACATATGTGTTATTGGGGCCTGATCAACCACACTAATACAAATTGTCTAATCAGAAGCAGTGTATTATGGTCTAGCTAGCCATAATGCGCTTGATTCGCCCTTCGCAATAGTATTTTACGTGGATTGAGATGTATAGTGGACCAGTAGGCAAATATACTTACCCTCTAGATACGACAAAGCATATCATATCAAGTACATAACTGCACCGATGTGAGCATGCGAATAGGAAATTACCAAATTAAGATTTTAATCCACAACTGTCTTGACAATTCCCATTTGAATTCTTTAAACGCTTTGATTCTCATACTTCCATTCTATTACCCCTCCTTGAACTCTTTTCCGTTGCTTTCCGTCTTCCCTTGTTTCGGAAAGACGAAATCTCGTGCTTGGATATAAGTGATACACGGATAGTACAAGATATACCCCATAGGCCAATCACATTATTTGGTGACTATCTTTCATAATTGATTAAGGACATATCACATATGATATAGTTGGTGTTAAAGTTTTGAGGATTGAATGACATGAGAAAATAAATTGAGGAATATTTTTCTTAAGTATAAGAGCCTTATGTGATAGATGGGTAAATTCTAAGTTGGGTAGAAATTGCATTATTAAACTTGAGGAAAATTCTTTTAGATTGTGATCAAGGAGGATTAGATTGAGAGATTAAGTCCTTTTAAATGTGAAAAATTTTAAAAGAAGGATTAAGATAATAAGGATTTAATGAATTTTAAAAATCTTGATATTGAGGACCCAATATTTATACTTTGAGCACATGATTTAAATTTTGAATATGGAAGGATGAATCATCGATTTAAATTTTGAGGATAAATATAGAATTTTAGACTTGAACAACTGGTGAATTAGATTTAAATTTTACAATTTGATGATTTGAATTAAAAGTTCAATTTTGATTGTTGGGTCACCTATTTGAAATATTGAGGATGTAAATTGAGTTTAAATATTTGAATAGTACAAAATTCTTAAGTTAAGAATAGGAATAAGATTTGATTAGAATTGTTTATTGTTCAAAGTCTAGAGGAGATTATGATAGTTGGAAATTATGATATAAATATTGATGTGGGATGTCATATAGACTTGAGTTAGATTTGGATGTTGATTATTTAAAAATCGAAAAGAGATTACGACAGATTGAATTTTGATTTAAACAGTGGTTATATTAATTTTGAAGTGATCGCGATAGATTCGAATAGATTTTGTTATTTAAATTTTTGGAAGAGATTGCGATTGACATACCTTATGTACGAATGTGAAGGATTTAACAAATTATGTCTTATTTTAATTTCGAGGACGAAATTATTTTAAGTTGGGTAGATTGTAAACTCCCTCACCCAAAATAGGTATTTGTGTATATTTTATATTATTATATTATTATAGATATTGAATTTCTTTAGAGTATTCTGTTATTTAATTAGCAATTGAATTTCTTGATATATTTACTTATATAAATATTTATTTAGAATCATTTTTAGGTTATTTTAGATTTTTGAAATTAATTAGGATTTATTTGGATATATATAGTCTAAATATTAGATAGATGCTAATTTAGTGTTAATAGATATTAATAAAATTTTATAAATTAATTGTATTATCTTTAATTATATTTAAGATTATAAATTATTGAGATAAATTCAAACTCTATTTTAAATTAATTCAAATCCTAAACCTACCAAAAACGTGTCACGACCCGCACCCGGGGTAAGGGTACTAGTCGGAAACAACGCCCAGCCTACGCCGCAGAATCGGCGGTAGAACGCTGTCTAGAAAGTCTATCTAATAAAATGAACCACCAAAAGATAGTGTACTCAATCACAGAACTAAGATAGAATGAACACGAATCAGATAAGAATAGAATAGTCACAATACAACTCATGAGTCTAAAATAATACATCAATGAGTCTGAAGAAAAATACAGAAATATGCTGGAGACAAATCCAGTACAAAAGAATACTAACAAACTATAAAGCTACAACTCCAGGGTCAACTGTCTCAGTTGGGATAAGTCCCTCTTGAGCCAGGGTCTCAGAATCTAAACCCACAACATCCTGGGGTCCATAATAGGTAGGGTACTCCTCAGTGTCATCTGGAAAAATATATCCAGTCAGGAAAGGAGCAGAGTACAACCCTAACAGCAGTTCTCAAATAATGATAAAAACTATGTAACAGTAAGTAGCTGTGGATAAACAAGATGCATAAATAGATACAAGAAATGTATAGACAATAAGGAAGTACTGGAAAGAAATACAATAATGAACAATATGCTGATAGAACAAGAATACTAATGACTAAGTGTGTGAGTACTAGCTTTAGCATGTGATCGGCTTGGGAACTTGCACAAGAGTATAATGGCCTGGTTAATCATACGTGCGGTGTATGATCAACACTCACAAGAAACAAGACATGCACAAGGAGGGTATGATCACATATCTACACTAAAATACTCCCCACCCCCGACTGGTATAATAGATCCAACCACGGTACGTTATGGCACTAGATTCCCCAAGAAGATAGCTAGTCTCCCCGAGAATCGGTGTCTGTACATGTACAAGATAACCAATGAAACAATACTTGCACCATATACACCATATACCAAGGAATAACATCTCATGACGAGATCCGGATATACCAATCCGTGTAACCATAGTGTCGAGAGAAACATGTAAATCTACACTAGATACAACGAACATAGAGGATATCATAAATGAGAAACTATCAGAGAATGTACTCGCCTGAAGTCCAATGAACAGTCTCACAAATGTCTGACTCGGTGCCTCGAAGACCTAGATATGGAATACCATATTAATACAAGGTCCCGGAAAGAGAACAAGTCAAACTAAGCAATTTCTAGGTCAATAAGTCAATTCTAAGTCAAAAGTCAACTATGGTCAACTCTAAAGTCCACTAAAGTCAAACATGGTCAAACCCAAAGTCAACCTCACAAGACATCTATAAAATAATATAGAGATAAACTACAATAATTTAGGAATCAAATTAGATTCAAAAAGAACTCACACAAAGTATACTAATAATATAATTAATATATACCCTAAAATAATATATATACAACCCAACATTTATATAAATAACATAATATATTATTACAATTATTATTCCTCACAAAACACATATATATATACATATATATATATAAAAACAGAATATATAAACAATATATATATATATATATATATATATATATATATATAAACAGAATATATAAAACAGTATATATATATATATATATATAAACCATTAATACAAAAATGTACATATATATATTAATATACACATAAACTTATACCTTCAAATATTTAACAAAGAACATATAATTTACATGGCTAGAAGCACACCTAAAATATTTACATTAATATCCAAATAATTACATAATAATTATAAATAATATAATTACACAATTAAACATACAAATATATTTTATAAAACATTTTATGTATAAATTATATTATTTAACAAGTAGTAACATATATATTTGCATGCAAGAAAGCTACATATTATATTGTACATTATATTAGCACACCCAAAATATAGATCTATGCTACAATAATTACTATAATAAATACACAAAATAAATATTTAATATCCATATATATATACTAATTATAAATGAAGAATTGAACCACAATTAATTAGATCTATGCAAAAATACACACAATTGGAGAGTATCTCACCGTATCCCACTAGATCTAGGATACGCATGCGACACGAGTCCAACACACAACCAAATGCACCCCGAAGGACACAAACAAATCACAAATAATATTTATGAACAAATCAAAGCGTCAAAAGTAGATCTATGTGTCCGTGTCAAAATACGACATGTTCAAAGCCCCGTGTCGGAGGAAAACCCCCAAATGACACGTATCACCAAATAGTTGGGATACGAACCACAAGTATCCCAATATGGACACGACACTAGCCTCAAACACAAATCTCATGTTCAATTGATCTATAGGATCAATTGACACACACAACAAAATATAAATTCGGAATTCCAACAAAATTGACACAAAAAGCACCATAACTTTCTCCATGGGTCTCCTATGAACACAAAACAAAGTCCTATGGGTACTACATACATATGGGTTGATTTTACATGATTAAATCCCAGATTTAGAAGCTATTTAAATGGGAAAATCTGAATTATACCTATTGGGAGATGGATTCCCAATGAAACCTCCAATTGAGATGAACTTGCTTCCAAATTGTAGATCCTTGCTCCTCTTTGTAGATCCTTGCTTCCTTCTTCTAGATCCTTGCTTCCTCCTTCTCTAATGGTGAATTGGGAAGAATTTGGAATGAATTTGGTAGGGAATTGGATTGGGAATGGAGGGAATTTGGTAGTGGGAGAATTCTAGATCTAGATTTGGAATGAGATGAGAGGAGAGAGAAATCCCCCCCCCCCCTCTTTAATAGGCCGGCCATAGCCCCTCCCCCAAGCAATTGTAAAATATCCAATGTACCCCTTGGGGCCTCTCATGAAGAAATAATTAAGGAAGGAAGCTTCTAGTCTAATCATTTAATTAATTTAATCCATCTCCCTAACTATGGGCTTTCTAAATGGGCCAAGTCTAACTAATTAATTCATGTTGGTCCATGGGTCCAAACTAAACTAGTTGGGTCCACTAAAATAAGTCTAAAATAATTAAATAATAACTAACAACAATTAAATAATACAACAAATAATTATTTACCATGTACAATATTTATTTAAATAGGAAATTACCAAAATACCCTTTCCTAAAAAATGTGGTAGTGACAAGTCTACCCTCCTTAAAATAATTTCGTCCTCGAAATTCAAAGACGAAAACTACCCCCAGAAAATCACAGAACAGAACTAAAGAATCACAACTAACTAATGAACAGAACATAACAATGAACAGAACATAACTAGAAATAACATACCTCAAGGTACAAACAAATATGGATAACGCTCTCGCATGTCATCCTCTCTCTCCCAGGTAGACTCCCCCGGAGAGTGATGCCTCCATGCGACGCACACCAAAGGAATAGTCTGGTTCCTCAGCACCTTCTCTCTCCGATCCAGAATTCCAACTGGCTGCTCTGGATAGCTAAGAGTAGGGCCCACCTCTATCTCTGAGTGATCCAATACATGACTAGGATCTGCCACGTATCGTCTCAACTGCGACACATGAAACACGTTGTGCACTCCCTCCAATGCAGGTGGCAAGTCTAGTCTATAAGCAACTGCACCGACCCTCTCTAGAATAGTGAAAGGTCCAATGAATCGCGGACTAAGCTTTCCGCCTCCACCGAAGCGAATCGTGCCTCGTGTCGGAGAAATCCTCAGAAACACCAAACCACCCACCTAGAACAAAACACCACCTTAAGAACTTATCTATAACAAACAACCAAGAACAAGCACACAAAATAAAATCTAAACTATACCTCAAACTCCAAAGGTCTCCGATGGCTATCGGCCCAATGCCGTTGTCTGTCCTGTGCCACTCGAAGTCTGTCTCTGATCAACTGAACCTTCTCTGCTGCATCCACAACCATCTCTGGCCCAAGCAAAACTCTCTCTCCAACATCGTCCCAAGACAAAGGAGTACGACACCTCCGACCATATAGAGCTTCAAAAGGTGACATCTCTATACTGGCCTGGTAACTGTTGTTGTAAGCAAACTCTACCAAATGGAGATGGTCCTCCCAAGAACCCCCAAAATCTAGTACACAAGTGCGTAACATATCCTCGAGAGTCTGAATAGTCCTCTCTGACTGCCCATCTGTCTGGGGATGATATGCAGTACTGAACTTGAGCTGAGTGCCCAAACTCTCCTGCAAACTCCTCCAGAAATGAGAAGTGAAACGACTATCCCGATCTGAGACTATGCTGACGGGAACTCCATGTATCCTAACGATCTGCCTCACATACATCTCTGCCAGCTTCTCCGTAGACAAACCCACCTTGAAAGACAAAAAGTGGGCCGACTTGGTCAATCTATCAACAATGACCCAAATCGCGTCTTTCCCTCCTGGAGATCGTGGTAGTCCGGACACAAAATCCATAGTAATGTGTTCCCACTTCCACTCTGGAATGGGTAATGGCTGAAGTAAACCTCCTGGCCTCTGCCTCTCGGCTTTCACCTGCTGGCACACTAAGCATCTGGATACAAACTGTGCCACTTCCCTCTTCATGCCATACCACCATACACTCTCTCGCATATCCTGATACATCTTGTTAGCACCTGGATGTATGGAATACTGAGAGCGATGCGCTTCCTGCAATATCTCCTCTCGCAACTCCCCACTAGGCACACACAATCTAACTCCATGCCTCAAAGATCCATCCTCTGCAATAGTGAAATCATCCTCCAATCCTGCTCTCACCTGAGCTCTGATACTCCTCAAAGATACGTCATCATTCTGTGCTACCTTGATCCTATCCATCAAATCTGAATGTATCTGCAATCCCCACATCTGCATAGCACCACCCGGAACAATCACCTCAATGCCCAAGCTCTCCAAGTCCTCCAACAAATATCGATCCTGCGTCAAGAACATAGCTACCGGATACCTGCTCAAAGCATCGGCAACTACATTGGCCTTCCCAGGATGATATTGCAAAGAGATATCAAAATCCTTCATCAGTTCCAACTACCGACGCTGCCTCATGTTCAACTCCTTCTGCGTGAAAACGTACTTCAAGCTTTTGTGGTCTGTGAAGATCTCCACACGCTCTCCGTACAAATAATGTTTCCACAACTTCAGGGCGAATATGACAGCTGCCAACTCCAAATCATGGGTAGGATAGTTCTTTTCATGAGGACGCAATTGCCTGGATGCATAGGCAATCACTTTCCCATGCTGCTGAAGAACACAACCTAAACCCTTTCCCGATGCATCACTATAAATAGTGAAACATCCGGACCCTGATGGCAATGTCAAAATAGGAGCAGACGTCAACCTCTTCTTCAACTCCTCAAAAAGCGGCCTGGCAATCTTCCGTCCAAACAAACTCCACATCCTTCCTTGTGAGTCTGGTCATCGGCTCGGCAATCCTCGAAAAATCTTGCACAAACTTTCTGTAGTAGCCTGCCAATCCCAAGAAACTCCTGATCTCTGCTACCGAACTCGGAGTCTTCCAAGATTCCACTGCTGAAATCTTCTTCGGATCCACTGAAATACCATCACCAGTCACAACATGCCCCAAGAATTCCACCTTGTCCAAGAAAAACTCACATTTGGACAACTTTCCATACAGCTTCTCCTTCCTCAGCACATCCAATACAATCCTCAAATGCTCCTCATGCTCCTCCGGTGTCCTCGAGTATATGAGTATGTCGTCGATGAACACCACCACGAACTTGTCAAGGTACTGGTGGAACACCTTGTTCATCAAGTTCATAAATACCGCCGGTGCATTAGTCAAACCAAACGGCATCACCATAAACTCGAACTGACCATACCGAGTTCTAAAAGCAGTCTTCGGTATGTCCTCCGGCTTCACCTTCACCTGATGGTAGCCTGATCTCAAATCTATCTTAGAAAACACCTTCGTACCACTCAACTGATCAAACAGATCATCAATCCGTGGCAAAGGATACTTATTCTTGATAGTGAGATTATTCAAAGCCCTGTAATCAATGCACATACGCACCGATCCATCCTTCTTCGGTACAAACAATACCGGGGCTCCCCATGGTGAAGAACTCGATCTGATAAACCCCTTATCCTGCAATTCGCCCACCTGCTTCTTCAACTCGACCAGCTCGCTGTTGTTTACTCTATAGACATGCTGCGAAATCGGTTCTGCACCTGGCACCAAGTCTATAGAAAATTCAACATCTCGATCTGGCGACAATCCTGGCAATTCTTCAGGAAACACATCCAAAAATTCTGCTATCAACGGATGTGGCAACTCCTTGTCTTCCACCATAGCTCCACAAATAATGCCTTCTTCCTGCTCCGCAGCTCCTCTAGCAAACTCGAACTCTGGCTCTCCTGGCGGACCAAATAAAACTCTACCTCCTCTACAATCTATGCTAGCACGGTGCCTACTCAACCAATCCATCCCGAGTACAATGTCGTAGCTCGGAAGTGGCATTACAAGTAGACACGCACTCAACTCCCGGTCTCCCAGAGTAACTCTCCGATCTTTGCAAATATCATTAACCAGGATAATGCCTCCCCCGGTCATGATCTTGCAAGTCCTAAGCAAAGACTCAGCTACCAAACCATGCTTTAGAGCAAAAGAAACAAATACAAAACTATGGAAAGCACCACTATCAAACAAAGCTAAAGCTGGAATGGAATCAAGAAGAATAGAACCTGCGATGACATCTCCGGTGGGTTCCTCCTCTTCGACTGTCATAGCAAACGCTCGTCCCTGCCGAGTACCTCCCTGCTGCTGATGCTGGACAAAACGCTGCTGCTGTGTCGGAAGCGGTCCCCTCGGTTGTGCTGCAGGTGGTCTCATCTGTGTCCTCGGAGCTGGAGCTGCTCCCTGAACTGCACGACGAGGACACTCCCTCAATTGATGCCCTTCAGTACCACAATACAAACAAACTCCTAGCCTCTTTCTGCAAACTTCCCAGATGTGGCCGGGCTTCTTGCAGAAGTTGCAAAGAGCTTGCTGTAACTGCCTCTGCTGCTGAGGTGCCTGGTGAAAAGGCGCTCTAGCTGGAGTCTAGTTCTGCTGTGGCTGCTGGAAAGGTCTGGACTGGAAATGAGGACGTTTGGCAGATACTGCACTGCCGTTGGCCCCCAGAAAAGAATCACGGTCTCTCTTGGTCTTCAAACCCAGATCCCGCTCAACCTTGCGTGCCTCCGCAAGTATCTCCGAGTATGTCTCATAAAAAGACGGAATGAGAATCTTCACCTCCCAGTTTAGACCCTCTCAGAAACGAATAGCTCGAACCTCCGGCTCCCTCACCAGATACTCTGCAAATCGGCTCAGCCTACCGAACTCTACAGCGTATTCCTCCACAGACATGCTTCCCTGAATGAGACTCTCAAATTGTCTCCCCAAGTCAATCCTGTCTATCCGGGCGAAAAACTTCTTCTTAAAAAGGTCCCTGAATACCTCCCAAGATTGTCCTGCGTCAACTAGAACCGGCTCATTCCTGAACCAGGTACGAGCGACGTCGAACAGTTGAAGTCCTACCACCTCAACCTTCAGATCTTCAGAAAGACGGGACACCCTCATAAGACGCTCAATGTCCTTGAGCCAATCATCAGCATAGACGATGCCCTCCGTCCCTTTGAAAACCCTAGGCTCCAGTTTCTTGAAGTCCTGAATGTTGCCTGGCCGAAGCTGAGCAACCTGAGGAACAACCTGCTGCTGGACCGGAACTCCTCTCTCAACTACAGCACGAGCAAGCTGATGAGCACTCTCGATGCCCTGCTGTAGAACGTCGGTCTGCCTCTGATGTGCCTCCGACTGAGCCCTCTGTGCCTCGAGCATCTCACGAAACAGAGTAAACATCTGTGACGCCTCTGCTGGCACAGGAGGTGGAGGTGGAAGCCCCTCAGATACAGCTAGCACAGTCCTCTGAGTGGGTGGTGGTCCTCCGAAAGCAGCTGACACTCCAATCACTGGAGAAGTGACTGGTGCAGGCCCTCGGGATGTCGCAGACCTCTCAGAAACTGCTCTCCCTTGCTGTGATCTAGTCTTAGGCGGCATCCTGAGACAAAGCGAAAGAAAGAATCAATATGGCACAAGATGTAAGATATTCAAGGAAAGGACAGTTTAAGAGATCAAGTATCAACGTCAAAGGAGTATAGTTGAATCAAAAGAATTTTCCTAGATGTGATTGAGTATCTCAGCCTATATCCTATATCCTATCGCAGGCTCGCAGTAGTACAACTAAGTTGTCGCACTACCACGACATCACATACTTGTGAAGCTAGACCTGCATGGGCCACCACCAAAAATATGTCACGACCCGTACCCGGGGTAAGGGTACTAGTCGGAAACAACGCCCAGCCTACGTCGCAGAATCGGCGGTAGAACGCTGTCTAGAAAGTCTATCTAATATAATGAACCACCAAAAGATAGTGTACTCAATCACAGAACTAAGATAGAATGAACACGAATAAGATAAGAATAGAATAGTCACAATACAACTCATGAGTCTAAAATAATACATCAATGAGTCTGAAGAAAAATACAGAAATATGCTGGAGACAAATCCAGTACAAAAGAATACTACAAAACTATAAAGCTACAACTCCAGGGTCAACTGTCTCAGTTGGGATAAGTCCCTCTTGAGCCAGGGTCTCAGAATCTAAACCCACAACATCCTGGGGTCCATAATAGGTAGGGTACTCCTCAGTGTCATCTGGAAAAATATATCCAGTCAGGAAAGGAGCAGAGTACAACCCTAACAGCAGTTCTCAAATAATGATAAAAACTATGTAACAGTAAGTAGCTGTGGATAAACAAGATGCATAAATAGATACAAGAAATGTATAGACAATAAGGAAGTACTGGAAAGAAATACAATAATGAACAATATGCTGATAGAACAAGAATACTAATGACTAAGTGTGTGAGTACTAGCTTTAACATGTGATCGGCTTGGGAACTTGCACAAGAGTATAATGGCCTGGTTAATCATACGTGCGGTGTATGATCAACACTCACAAGAAACAAGACATGCACAAGGAGGGTATGATCACATATCTACACTAAAATACTCCCCACCTCCGACTGGTATAATAGATCCAACCACGGTACGTTATGGCACTAGATTCCCCAAGAAGATAGCTAGTCTCCCCGAGAATCGGTGTCTGTACATGTACAAGATAACCAATGAAACAATACTTGCACCATATACACCATATACCAAGGAATAACATCTCATGACGAGATCCGGATATACCAATCCGTGTAACCATAGTGTCGAGAGAAACATATAAATCTACACTAGATACAACGAACATAGAGGATATCATAAATGAGAAACTATCAGAGAATGTACTCGCCTGAAGTCCAATGAACAGTCTCACAAATGTCTGACTCGGTGCCTCGAAGACCTAGATATGGAATACCACATTAATACAAGGTCCCGGAAAGAGAACAAGTCAAACTAGGCAATTTCTAGGTCAATAAGTCAATTCTAAGTCAAAAGTCAACTATGGTCAACTCTAAAGTCCACTAAAGTCAAACATGGTCAAATCCAAAGTCAACCTCACAAGACATCTATAAAATAATATAGAGATAAACTACAATAATTTAGGAATCAAATTAGATTCAAAAAGAACTCACACAAAGTATACTAATAATATAATTAATATATACCCTAAAATAATATATATACAACCCAACATTTATATAAATAACATAATATATTATTACAATTATTATTCCTCACAAAACACATATATATATACATATATATATAAAAACAGAATATATAAACAATATATATATATATATATATATATAAACAGAATATATAAAATAGTATATATATATATATATATAAACCATTAATACAAAAATGTACATATATATATTAATATACACATAAACTTATACCTTCAAATATTTAACAAAGAACATATAATTTACATGGCTAGAAGCACACCTAAAATATTTACATTAATATCCAAATAATTACATAATAATTATAAATAATATAATTACACAATTAAACATACAAATATATTTTATAAAACATTTTATGTATAAATTATATTATTTAACAAGTAGTAACATATATATTTGCATGCAAGAAAGCTACATATTATATTGTACATTATATTAGCACACCCAAAATATAGATCTATGCTACAATAATTACTATAATAAATACACAAAATAAATATTTAATATCCATATATATATACTAATTATAAATGAAGAATTGAACCACAATTAATTAGATCTATGCAAAAATACACACAATTGGAGAGTATCTCACCGTATCCCACTAGATCTAGGATACGCATGCGACACGAGTCCAACACACAACCAAATGCACCCCGAAGGACACAAACAAATCACAAATAATATTTATGAACAAATCAAAGCGTCAAAAGTAGATCTATGTGTCCGTGTCAAAATACGACATGTTCAAAGCCCCGTGTCGGAGGAAAACCCCCAAATGACACGTATCACCAAATAGTTGGGATACGAACCACAAGTATCCCAATATGGACACGACACTAGCCTCAAACACAAATCTCATGTTCAATTGATCTATAGGATCAATTGACACACACAACAAAATATAAATTCGGAATTCCAACAAAATTGACACAAAAAGCACCATAACTTTCTCCATGGGTCTCCTATGAACACAAAACAAAGTCCTATGGGTACTACATACATATGGGTTAATTTTACATGATTAAATCCCAGATTTAGAAGCTATTTAAATGGGAAAATCTGAATTATACCTATTGGGAGATGGATTCCCAATGAAACCTCCAATTGAGATGAACTTGCTTCCAAATTGTAGATCCTTGCTCCTCTTTGTAGATCCTTGCTTCCTTCTTCTAGATCCTTGCTTCCTCCTTCTCTAATGGTGAATTGGGAAGAATTTGGAATGAATTTGGTAGGGAATTGGATTGGGAATGGAGGGAATTTAGTAGTGGGAGAATTCTAGATCTAGATTTGGAATGAGATGAGAGGAGAGAGAAATTTCCCCCCCTCTTTAATAGGCCGGCCATAGCCCCTCCCCCAAGCAATTGTAAAATATCCAATGTACCCCTTGGGGCCTCTCATGAAGAAATAATTAAGGAAGGAAGCTTCTAGTCTAATCATTTAATTAATTTAATCCATCTCCCTAACTATGGGCTTTCTAAATGGGCCAAGTCTAACTAATTAATTCATGTTGGTCCATGGGTCCAAACTAAACTAGTTGGGTCCACTAAAATAAGTCTAAAATAATTAAATAATAACTAACAATAATTAAATAATACAACAAATAATTATTTACCATGTACAATATTTATTTAAATAGGAAATTACCAAAATACCCTTTCCTAGAAAATGTGGTAGTGACAAGTTTTAACTGTCAGCGAAAACCAAAGCAGTGGCAGTTTATTATTTGGGTTTCGGTGACAGTCCTTCGGTGACAGTCCCGACTGTCACTATTTAAACTGTTTTGATTTAATCCTATTTTATTCACTGTTTTTCAATGACGCTTTAACAGATTTAATGTATATATTATATATTATAATTGTATATATATAATTGTATATATATATGTGTTTTGTGAGGAATAATAATTGTAATAATATATTATGTTATTTATATAAATGTTGGGTTGTATATATATTATTTTAGGGTATATATTAATTATATTATTAGTATACTTTGTGTGAGTTCTTTTTGAATCTAATTTGATTCCTAAATTATTGTAGTTTATCTCTATATTATTTTATTGATGTCTTGTGAGGTTGACTTTGGGTTTGACCATGTTTGACTTTAGTGGACTTTAGAGTTGACCATAGTTGACTTTTGACTTAGAATTGACTTATTGACCTAGAAATTGCCTAGTTTGACTTGTTCTCTTTCCGGGACCTTGTATTAATGTGGTATTCCATATCTAGGTCTTCGAGGCACCGAGTCAGACATTTGTGAGACTGTTCATTGGACTTCAGGCGAGTACATTCTCTGATAGTTTCTCATTTATGATATCCTCTATGTTCGTTGTATCTAGTGTAGATATACATGTTCTCTTGACACTATGGTTACACGGATTGGTATATCCGGATCTCGTCATGAGATGTTATTCCTTGGTATATGGTGTATATGGTGCAAGTATTATTTCATTGGTTATCTTGTACATGTACAGACACCGATTCCCGGGGAGACTAGCTATCTTCTTGGGGAATCTCGTGCCATAACGTACCGTGGTTGGATCTATTATACCAGTCGGGGGTGGGGAGTATTTTAGTGTAGATATGTGATCATACCCTTCTTGTGCATGTCTTGTTTCTTGTGAGTGTTGATCATACACCGCACGTATGATTAACCAGGCCATTATACTCTTGTGCAAGTTCCCAAGCCGATCACATGTTAAAGCTAGTACTCACACACTTAGTCATTAGTATTCTTGTTCTATCAGCATATTGTTCATTATTGTATTTCTTTCCAGTACTTTCTTATTGTCTATACATTTCTTGTATCTATTTATGCATCTTGTTTATCCACAGCTACTTACTGTTACATAGTTTTTATCATTATTTAAGAACTGCTGTTAGGGTTGTACTCTGCTCCTTTCCTGACTGGATATATTTTTCCAGATGACACTGAGGAGTACCCTACCTATTATGGACCCCAGGATGTTGTGGGTTTAGATTCTGAGACCCTGGCTCAAGAGGGACTTATCCCAACTGAGATAGTTGACCCTGGAGTTGTAGCTTTATAGTTTTGTAGTATTCTTTTGTACTGGATTTGTCTCCAGCATATTTCTGTATTTTTCTTCAGACTCATTGATGTATTATTTTAGACTCATGAGTTATATTGTGACTATTCTATTCTTATCTTATTCGTGTTCATTCTATCTTAGTTCTGTGATTGAGTACACTATCTTTTGGTGGTTCATTATATTAGATAGACTTTCTAGACAGCGTTCTACCGCCGATTCTGTGGCGTAGGCTGGGCGTTGTTTCCGACTAGTACCCTTACCCCGGGTGCGGGTCGTGACACATTTTTGGTGGTGGCCCATGCAGGTTTAATCCTATTTTGGGGGTGGTGGAGAGCCAGAGTTCGAGTTTGCTAGAGGAGCTACGGAGCAGGAAGAAGGCATTATTTGTGGAGCTATGGTGGAAGACAAGGAGTTGCCACATCCGTTGATAGCAGAAATTTTGGATGTGTTTCCTGAAGAATTGCCAAGATTGCCACCAGATCGAGATGTTGAATTTTCTATAGACTTGGTGCCAGGTGCAGAACCGATTTCGCAGCATGTCTATAGAGTAAACAACAGCGAGCTGGTCGAGTTGAAGAAGCAGGTGGACGAATTGCAGGATAAGGGGTTTATCAGATCGAGTTCTTCACCATGGGGAGCCCCGGTATTGTTTGTACCGAAGAAGGATGGATCGGTGCGTATGTGCATTGATTACAGGGCTTTGAATAATCTCACTATCAAGAATAAGTATCCTTTGCCGCGGATTGATGATCTATTTGATCAGTTGAGTGGTGCGAAGGTGTTTTCTAAGATAGATTTGAGATCAGGCTACCATCAGGTGAAGGTAAAGCCGGAGGACATACCGAAGACTGCTTTTAGAACTCGGTATGGTCAGTTCGAGTTTATGGTGATGCCGTTTGGTTTGACTAATGCACCGGCGGTATTTATGAACTTGATGAACAAGGTGTTCCACCAGTACCTTGACAAGTTCGTGGTGGTGTTCATCGACGACATACTCATATACTCGAGGACACCGGAGGAGCATGAGGAGCATTTGAGGATTGTGTTGGATGTGCTGAGGAAGGAGAAGCTGTATAGAAAGTTGTCCAAATATGAGTTTTTCTTGGACAAGGTGGAATTCTTGGGGCATGTTGTGACTGGTGATGGTATTTCAGTGGATCCGAAGAAGATTTCAGCAGTGGAATCTTGGAAGACTCCGAGTTCGGTAGCAGAGATCAGGAGTTTCTTGGGATTGGCAGGCTACTACAGAAAGTTTGTGCAAGATTTTTCGAGGATTGCCGAGCCGATGACCAGACTCACAAGGAAGGATGTGGAGTTTGTTTGGACGGAAAATTGCCAGGCCGCTTTTGAGGAGTTGAAGAAGAGGTTGACGTCTGCTCCTATTTTGACATTGCCATCAGGGTCCGGAGGTTTCACTATTTATAGTGATGCATCGGGAAAGGGTTTAGGTTGTGTTCTTCAGCAGCATGGAAAAGTGATTGCCTATGCATCCAGGCAATTGCGTCCTCATGAAAAGAACTATCCTACCCATGATTTGGAGTTGGCAGCTGTCATATTCGCCCTGAAGTTGTGAAAACATTATTTGTACGGAGAGCGTGTGGAGATCTTCACAGACCACAAAAGCTTGAAGTACGTTTTCACGCAGAAGGAGTTGAACATGAGGCAGCGTCGGTGGTTGGAACTGATGAACGATTTTGATATCTCTTTGCAATATCATCCTGGGAAGGCCAATGTAGTTGCCGATGCTTTGAGCAGGTATCCGGTAGCTATGTTCTTGACGCAGGATCGATATTTGTTGGAGGACTTGGAGAGCTTGGGCATTGAGGTGATTGTTCCTGGTGGTGCTATGCAGATGTGGGGATTGCAGATACATTCAGATTTGATGGATAGGATCAAGGCAGCACAGTATGATGATATATCTTTGAGGAGTATCAGAGCTCAGGTGAGAGCAGGATTGGAGGATGATTTTACTATTGCAGAGGATGGATCCTTGAGGCATGGAGTTAGATTGTGTGTGCCTAGTGGGGAGTTGCGAGAGGAGATATTGCAGGAAGCGCATCGCTCTCAGTATTCCATACATCCAGGTGCTAACAAGATGTATCGGGATATGCGAGAGAGTGTGTGGTGGTATGGCATGAAGAGGGAAGTGGCACAGTTTGTATCCAGATGCTTAGTGTGCCAGCAGGTGAAAGCCGAGAGGCAGAGGCCAGGAGGTTTACTTCAGCCATTACCCATTCCAGAGTGGAAGTGGGAACACATTACTATGGATTTTGTGTCCGGACTACCACGATCTCCAGGAGGGAAAGACGCGATTTGGGTCATTGTTGATAGATTGACCAAGTCGGCCCACTTTTTGCCTTTCAAGGTGGGTTTGTCTACGGAGAAGCTGGCAGAGATGTATGTGAGGCAGATCGTTAGGATACATGGAGTTCCCGTCAGCATAGTCTCAGATCGGGATAGTCGTTTCACTTCTCATTTCTGGAGGAGTTTGCAGGAGAGTTTGGGCACTCAGCTCAAGTTCAGTACTGCATATCATCCCCAGACAGATGGGCAGTCAGAGAGGACTATTCAGACTCTCGAGGATATGTTGCGCACTTGTGTACTAGATTTTGGGGGTTCTTGGGAGGACCATCTTCATTTGGTAGAGTTTGCTTACAACAACAGTTACCAGACCAGTATAGAGATGTCACCTTTTGAAGCTCTATATGGTCGGAGGTGTCGTACTCCTTTGTCTTGGAACGATGTTGGAGAGAGAGTTTTGCTTGGGCCAGAGATGGTTGTGGATGCAGTAGAGAAGGTTCAGTTGATCAGAGACAGACTTCGAGTGGCACAGGACAGACAACGGCATTGGGCCGATAGCCATCGGAGACCCTTGGAGTTTGAGGTATAGTTTAGATTTTATTTTGTGTGCTTGTTCTTGGTTGTTTGTTATAGATAAGTTCTTAAGGTGGTGTTTTGTTCTAGGTGGGTGGTTTGGTGTTTCTGAGGATTTCTCCGACACGAGGCACGATTCGCTTCGGTGGAGGCGGAAAGCTTAGTCCGCGATTCATTGGACCTTTCACTATTCTAGAGAGGGTCGGTGCAGTTGCTTATAGACTAGAATTGCCACCTACATTGGAGGGAGTGCACAACGTGTTTCATGTGTCGCAGTTGAGACGATACGTGGCAGACCCTAGTCATGTATTGGATCACTCAGAGATAGAGGTGGGCCCTACTCTTAGCTATCCAGAGCAGCCAGTTGGAATTCTGGATCAGAGAGAGAAGGTGCTGAGGAACCAGACTATTCCTTTGGTGCGCGTCGCATGGAGGCATCACTCTTCGGGGGAGTCTACCTGGGAGAGAGAGGATGACATGCGAGAGCGTTATCCATATTTGTTTGTACCTTGAGGTATGTTATTTCTAGTTATGTTCTGTTCATTGTTATGTTATGTTCATTAGTTAGTTGTGATTCTTTAGTTCTGTTCTGTGTTTTTCTGGGGGTAGTTTTCGTCTTTGAATTTCGAGGACGAAATTATTTTAAGGAGGGTAGACTTGTCACTACCACATTTTCTAGGAAAGGGTATTTTGGTATTTTCCTATTTAAATAAATATTGTGCATGGTAAATAATTATTTGTTGTATTATTTAATTGTTGTTAGTTATTATTTAATTATTTTAGACTTATTTTAGTGGACCCAACTAGTTTAGTTTGGACCCATGGACCAACATGAATTAATTAGTTAGACTTGGCCCATTTAGAAAGCCCATAGTTAAGGAGATGGATTAAATTAATTAAATGATTAGACTAGAAGCTTCCTTCCTTAATTATTTCTTCATGAGAGGCCCCAAGGGGTACATTGGACATTTTACAATTGCTTGGGGGAGGGGCTATGGCCGGCCTATTAAAGAGGGGGGGGGGAATTTCTCTCTCCTCTCATCTCATTCCAAATCTAGATCTAGAATTCTCCCACTACCAAATTCCCTCCATTTCCAATCCAATTCCCTACCAAATTCATTCCAAATTCTTCCCAATTCATCATTAGAGAAGGAGGAAGCAAGGATCTAGAAGAAGGAAGCAAGGATCTACAAAGATGAGCAAGGATCTACAATTTGGAAGCAAGTTCATCTCAATTGGAGGTTTCATTGGGAATCCATCTCCCAATAGGTATAATTCAGATTTTCTCATTTAAATAGATTCTAAATCTGAGATTTAATCATGTAAAATCAACCTATATGTATGTAGTACCCATAGGACTTTGTTTTGTGTTCATAGGAGACCCATGGAGAAAGTTATGGTGCTTTTTGTGTCAATTTTGTTGGAATTCCGAATTTATATTTTGTTGTGTGTGTCAATTGATCCTATAGATCAATTGAACATGAGATTTGTGTTTGAGGCTAGTGTCGTGTCCATATTGGGATACTTGTGGTTCGTATCCCAACTATTTGGTGATACGTGTCATTTGGGGGTTTTCCTCCGACACGGGGCTTTGAACATGTCGTATTTTGACACGGACACATAGATCTACTTTTGACGCTTTGATTTATTCATAAATATTATTTGTGATTTGTTTGTGTCCTTCGGGGTGCATTTGGTTGTGTGTTGGACTCGTATCGCATGCGTATCCTAGATCTAGTGGGATACGGTGAGATACTCTCCAATTGTGTGTATTTTTGCATGGATCTAATTAATTGTGGTTCAATTCTTCATTTATAATTAGTATATATATATGGATATTAAATATTTATTTTGTGTATTTATTATAGTAATTATTGTAGCATAGATCTATATTTTGGGTGTGCTAATATAATGTATAATATAATATGTAGCTTTCTTGCATGCAAATATATATGTTACTACTTGTTAAATAATATAATTTATACATAAAATGTTTTATAAAATATATTTGTATGTTTAATTGTGTAATTATATTATTTATAATTATTATGTAATTATTTGGATATTAATGTAAATATTTTAGGTGTGCTTCTAGCCATGTAAATTATATGTTCTTTGTTAAATATTTGAAGGTATAAGTTTATGTGTATATTAATATATATATGTATATATATATGTGTTTTGTGAGGAATAATAATTGTAATAATATATTATGTTATTTATATAAATGTTGGGTTGTATATATATTATTTTAGGGTATATATTAATTATATTATTAGTATACTTTGTGTGAGTTCTTTTTGAATCTAATTTGATTCCTAAATTATTGTAGTTTATCTCTATATTATTTTATAGATGTCTTGTGAGGTTGACTTTGGGTTTGACCATGTTTGACTTTAGTGGACTTTAGAGTTGACCATAGTTGACTTTTGACTTAGAATTGACTTATTGACCTAGAAATTGCCTAGTTTGACTTGTTCTCTTTCCGGGACCTTGTATTAATGTGGTATTCCATATCTAGGTCTTCGAGGCACCGAGTCAGACATTTGTGAGACTGTTCATTGGACTTCAGGCGAGTACATTCTCTGATAGTTTCTCATTTATGATATCCTCTATGTTCGTTGTATCTAGTGTAGATATACATGTTCTCTTGACACTATGGTTACACGGATTGGTATATCCGGATCTCGTCATGAGATATTATTCCTTGGTATATGGTGTATATGGTGCAAGTATTGTTTTATTGGTTATCTTGTACATGTACAGACACCGATTCTCGGGGAGACTAGCTATCTTCTTGGGGAATCTAGTGCCATAACGTACCGTGGTTGGATCTATTATACCAGTCGGGGTGGGGAGTATTTTAGTGTAGATATGTGATCATACCCTCCTTGTGCATGTCTTGTTTCTTGTGAGTGTTGATCATACACCGCACGTATGATTAACCAGGCCATTATACTCTTGTGCAAGTTCCCAAGCCGATCACATGTTAAAGCTAGTACTCACACACTTAGTCATTAGTATTCTTGTTCCATCAGCATATTGTTCATTATTGTATTTCTTTCCAGTATTTCCTTATTGTCTCTACATTCTTGTCTCTATTTATGCATCTTGTTTATCCACAGCTATTTACTGTTACATAGTTTTTATCATTATTTGAGAACTGCTGTTAGGGTTGTACTCTGCTCCTTTCCTGACTGGATATATTTTTCCAGATGACACTGAGGAGTACCCTACCTATTATGGACCCCAGGATGTTGTGGGTTTAGATTCTGAGACCCTGGCTCAAGAGGGACTTATCCCAACTGAGACAGTTGACCCTGGAGTTGTAGCTTTATAGTTTTGTAGTATTCTTTTGTACTGGATTTGTCTCCAGCATATTTCTGTATTTTTCTTCAGACTCATTGATGTATTATTTTAGACTCATGAGTTGTATTGTGACTATTCTATTCTTATCTGATTCGTGTTCATTCTATCTCAGTTCTGTGATTGAGTACACTATCTTTTGGTGGTTCATTATATTAGATAGACTTTCTAGACAGCGTTCTACCGCCGATTCTGCGGCGTAGGCTGGGCGTTGTTTCCGACTAGTACCCTTACCCCGGGTGCGGGTCGTGACACGTTTTTGGTGGTGGCCCATGCAGCCGCTGAAGCCATTAATGACAGATTCTGTCATTAAAAGCACAGCAGCGGCGACGGGTTTTCAGCGGCAGTTTAATGACGGTCTTCTGTGACAGTTATTAACTGTCACTATTTAAGTGGCAGTGGATTTTGAATTCACAGGGGTTTCTGCGACAGTTTTACAGTGACAGTCAAGACTGTCACTATAGGCTGTTTAATTTCAATTTTATTATTTAACTCCCTGTTTTCAGTGACGCTTTGGCAGTTTTATTTATATTATATATATTATTGTTATATATATATATATGTATATATATATGTGTTTTGTGAGGTATAATAATTATTATAATATAGTATTTTAATTGTATGAATATTGGTTTGCATATATATTATTTATGATATATATATTATTTGTATTATTAATATACTTTGTGTAAGATTCTTTTGGAATCTATTTGATTCCTAAATTATTGTAGTTTATCTCTATATTATTTTATAGATGTCTTGTGAGGTTGACTTTGGGTTTGACCATGTTTGACTTTAGTGGACTTTAGAGTTGACCATAGTTGACTTTTGACTTAGGATTGACTTATTGACCTAGAAATTGCCTAGTTTGACTTGTTCTCTTTCCGGGACCTTGTATTAATGTGGTATTCCATATCTAGGTCTTCGAGGCACCGAGTCAGACATTTGTGAGACTGTTCATTGGACTTCAGGCGAGTACATTCTCTGATAGTTTCTCATTTATGATATCCTCTATGTTCGTTGTATCTAGTGTAGATTTACATGTTTCTCTCGACACTATGGTTACACGGATTGGTATATCCGGATCTCGTCATGAGATATTATTCCTTGGTATATGGTGTATATGGTGCAAGTATTGTTTTATTGGTTATCTTGTACATGTACAGACACCGATTTCCGGGGAGACTAGCTATCTTCTTGGGGAATCTCGTGCCATAACGTACCATGGTTGGATCTATTATACCAGTCGGGGGTGGGGAGTATTTTAGTGTAGATATGTGATCATACCCTCCTTGTGCATGTCTTGTTTCTTGTGAGTGTTGATCATACACCGCACGTATGATTAACCAGGCCATTATACTCTTGTGCAAGTTCCCAAGCCGATCACATGTTAAAGCTAGTACTCACACACTTAGTCATTAGTATTCTTGTTCCATCAGCATATTGTTCATTATTGTATTTCTTTCTAGTATTTCCTTATTGTCTCTACATTCTTGTCTCTATTTATGCATCTTGTTTATCCACAGCTATTTACTGTTACATAGTTTTTATCATTGTTTGAGAACTGCTGTTAGGGTTGTACTCTGCTCCTTTCCTGACTGGATATATTTTTCCAGATGACACTGAGGAGTACCCTACCTATTATGGACCCCAGGATGTTGTGGGTTTAGATTCTGAGACCCTGGCTCAAGAGGGACTTATCCCAACTGAGATAGTTGACCCTGGAGTTGTAGTTTTATAGTTTTGTAGTATTCTTTTGTACTGGATTTGTCTCCAGCATATTTCTGTATTTTTCTTCAGACTCATTGATGTATTATTTTAGACTCATGAGTTGTATTGTGACTATTCTATTCTTATCTGATTCGTGTTCATTCTATCTCAGTTCTGTGATTGAGTACACTATCTTTTGGTGGTTCATTATATTAGATAGACTTTCTAGACAGCGTTCTACCGCCGATTCTGCGGCGTAGGCTGGGCGTTGTTTCCGACTAGTACCCTTACCCCGGGTGCGGGTCGTGACACGTTTAAATTCATCATAATCCTATCCAAATTAACCAATCCTAGTTGTATTTAATTAAGTAGTCTCCACCATTATAAATACCCCATCCTTCATATTTTTCTTTCCCAAATTCCTCTCTTTTTCGTCCAAAAATAGTCAAAATTCGTCATAAATTCAGCCTCATTTTCTACTAGTTATGACGAATTAAAAAGACGATATCTCCTAGCTCCGGACTCCAAACATGCTTCAGTTTTTTTGTTAGAACGATAATGAGGTTAGCTTTCTGATTATATAAATTTTTTTCTAAATTATTAGTATTAAATTCTAAAAAATTCATAGAGCACAGCATGTCCGAAAATAGACGTGTTTTGATGTATTCGCGATTCCGGGAGAACCAGGAATCAGAATCATGAACCGTTTAAAGTTTCGGAAAGCTAATGTCGAGATCATCGACATATATTTTTCCTAGAATTTATTTCGAAGTATTTACATACTGTTAATTCTGTAGAACTTCTAGGTTAGAATTTAACCATCGGTGCACAATACAAAAATTTGTATGTGCCATAATTCCCAAACGAATTTGAATTCGGACGAGCCGTAAATTCCATTATGTTTTTGATGCTGAAATCTATAGGAAATCATGCATAAAAGTCGAGTTTGTATCGGTTGACTTTTTGGTCAACAGATCGCCTCGATTTGCGTGCCATGAGTCTCGAGTTGATAAAATTCAGTTTCTTTGGACAAAATTTAGGAATTAACATAAAAATCAGAATAATAAGATTAAAATAGGATTTTAGAGTAATTATTCCAGAATTAAATAAATTAAAATAAATTATCTTTTGACGTGATAAATTTGTAATACATAGGCTATTTGGACTGTAACTTGGACTCTGATTCATACCAGCAGCAGGACCCCAGGCAAGATACCTTGCCAAATTGTTTACAGTACTTTGTATGCTATTTATATTTATGTTTATTCATTGAATGTGTAGTTCGTTCAGTCATTACTATATATATTAGATATGTTGACACACACTTGACACCTAGTATCATGAGAGGACAATCATTAGGCGTATGGGCTTTTAACCACTCTGGTAAACCGTAGTATATAGTTCGCACTACGGGCGTGTGTCGCGCTGGTCGCTACCCCCGCGGTATGTCGATTTCTGGAGTCACCCCCGCGGTATGTCGATTTCTGATGTCCATTGACGTGTGTGTGAGTTGTGAGGTAGATCGAGTAGCCTACCCTTGCCCATACGTCGAAAAGTTGTCCTCATTTGCATTCATATAGATGGTCTTGTACAGCGTACTTATTTATTTTCAAATTATATGCATGTTTACTGTATTCAAATTGGCTCGTATTTTCTGTATCTTGTTACGTCCCTCTGAGGACCTGGTCCGCTGCCAGGTGTATCTTTTCATGAATATTTGCAAGAGCACAGATGTGGATGGTTACATGTGATCCGAGGATGTCTTCTCTTCGAGCTGTAATGGATAGCTGGTATTCTTATATTGTGTTGTGGTGTTGTACTCATATTATATTTGCTCTTATATTCGAGTTGGTAGTGGATTTGTTTCCATCCAACTATCATCCTTAGATACCTATATTGAGGTCTAGTTTCATAGATGCTGGTTATTTATTTATATTTGATTTTTGTGGATGAAATTTAAATTTTACCCTGTGACTTGTATTACATTTCATACCACTTGTGGATTGATATTCATGTACAGCGTACGTGTGTATATGGTTTCCATATATTGGAGTTCGTATACATACGACTGGCGTGTTACGTGTCCTAGTCCTACGTATTTTGGGACTGGGGCGTGACAACAACGTACTTATATATTTTCTGTTTATTATGCATGTTTTACTGTATTCAATTGGTATGCTTCTATGTATCTTGTTACGTCCCTCTGAGAACCTGGTCCCTTTCCTGGTGTAGACGATCTTGACTATTCGCAGGAGCACGGATCAGGACTTGTTACTTCATTATCTTTCGAGGAGGTCTTTTCTTCGAGATCATTGATCATTATATGTACTTATTTTATTTCTCTTATATTCTAGTTTGTTAGTGAATTTTTCTCCACCCAACTACTTGTTCTTATCAAGCATTTTATACTTGATTCAGTTATATAGTTGATTGTTTATTTGATTATGTGGATGAGATCAAGTTATGCCCTATGACTTATGACATAAATCTATAGCACTTGTGAATTATTGTTTGTAATACAGCATACGTAAGTATTATGGTTTCCATATATTGGAGTTGCCATATACATACGGCTGGCATGCTTACGTATTCCTAGTCCTACATATTTTGGGACTGGAGCGTGACAGGTGGTCCTCCCATGATCCTCCAAAGTACAATATACAAGCCCTCAACATATCCTCCAGTGTCTGAATTGTACATTCGTACTGCCCATCTGTTTGTGGGTGATAAGATGTACTGAACTTCAAACGAGTCCCAAGACTCTCATGCATGCTTCTCCAAAAGTGAGATATAAAACGCGAATCCCTGTCTGACACAATGCTGACCGAAATGCCGTGCAACCTCATGATCTGCCTCATATATAAGTCAGCCAAAGCTTCTGTAGAATGGCCAACTCTAAAAGGCAAGAGATGTGCGGACTTGGTGAGTCGATCCACTATTACCCATACCGCATCTCTCCCACTTTGACTCTTTGGGAAACCCGTGACGAAGTCCATAGTGATGTGCTCCCACTTCCACTCAGGAATCAGAAGTGGTTGCAGTAGCCTGCTGTTCTCTGATGCTCCGCCTTCACCTGCTGACATACTAGACATTTGGCTACAAAGCGAGCTATTTCTCTTTTCATCCCATGCCACCAAAAGTATTGTCACAAGTCGCGGTATATCTTGGTGCCTCCAGGATGAATAGAATATATCGAACTATGAGCTTCTGCCATCAGCGCCTGTCGAATATCTCCATTGGAAATATATAGACGATCACCACATCGTAATATCCCGTCACCATGAATGTGCAATCCCGTTTTCTCTCCGGCCTCTGACCTTTCTTTCAATCTCCTGAACCTGGCATCCGTAGGCAAAGCTGCCTTGATCCTCTCTACTAGTGATGATTGTACTTGCAAGTTAGCTAATGTCCCATCTGCTCTGGGTAATATCACTTCTATGCCAAGCTCTTGCAAGTCCTCTAATAACTCCCTCTGTGCCATCAAGAAGTAAGCTGTTGGTTTCCGGCTTAACGCGTCTGCTACTACGTTAGCCTTGCCTGGGTGATAATGCAGCTCTATCTCAAAATCCTTCATCAACTTAAGCCACCAACGTTGCCTCATATTTAGCTCCTTCTGTGTAAAGACATACTTGAGGCTTTTGTGGTCTGTATAGATCTTCACTTGTTCCCCATATAGGTAATGTCTCCATAGCTTCAGAGCAAAAATAACGGCTGTAAGATCCAAGTCATGAGTTGGATAATTCTTCTCATGTACTCGTAACTGTCTAGATGCATATGCAATCACCTTGCCATGTTGCATCAACACGCATCCCAAGCCTTTTCCTGATTCGTCACTGTAAATCACAAAACCTTCTGATCCTTATGGGATAGTAAATACTGGCGCTGTAGTCAGTCGCTTTTTCAACTCCTCGAAAGCGGCTTGACACCCGTTGGTCCATATAAACTCTTGATCCTTGCATGTCATGACCCACACCCGAAAAATTGGACATGAGTCGTGGGTACGTCCACCCTACGCCGCAGCATCGACGGTAGAACGCTGTCTAGGTCAACTATCTAGATAACAATATCACACAATCAATATATAAACCTGTCAAGATCTCAACTCCAAACGGAGGAGCAATATCATAATGATAATCTCAAGTACTCAATCATGAATCTAAGCACGATAAGATAACACAGAAAACTAACAGCTATAAAGTCTAACCAACAACAACTACTAAAACCACCACAACATCAATAATAATAATAATACATCATCCAAAATAATATACAAACAAGGTCTCAATCCAAAACCAGGGACAAACCCGGTGCTAAAAGCTAATAAAAACAATAACAAGGTCCTAGTAAATCCGGCTACCAACCCGGAGATCACTCCTAAACTAGAGGGTCCCTGTCTGCACTATCGACAGGCTCAGGTCCATAAAACGTTGGACACCACTCCTCCGGATACTCTGAAAAAAATATGTCCAGTCAGGACTGGAGCAAGTACACATCTAACAGCAGTTCCATTTAAATAATAAAAACTATAAAACAATTATAGCAAGTAGCAAGAAGAATGAAATAAAGTATGGAACAAGAAATATACATATCACTGGTGCATAAAGATAAAGATGCATGGATATCAGAAGCAAGATAGTAATAACTACAAGATACAAGAAATCTAAGCTAAGATCAAGTCTGTGCACATAAACGTGTAGTGAGTCCAGCATGAAATACATGTAGTGAGTCAAGTTCAGAAACATGTAAGTGAGACCAGCAAGAAATACAAGTGAGTCCAGACTATAAAGAATGAACTCGGTGTCTTTGAAATACTTGTTTCGACATATAAACGGCTAGAGGTAAGTATGGCTCACTGCGTACTGGGTGCGCGGCTGCTATCATTCCAGATTAGACCAGAGGGAGTGATTCCTGATGATTCCAGATAGGAATGTTTACATGTCTACTCGAGTATTTTCCTGTCCCGACTAATACAAGTGAATCCAAGACCCGACACGCAAATCAAGTATGAGTCCAGCCTGAAACATGAGTGATGCCTGTAGGTGGTGCCAGTAGTGATTCCAGAATAGAGGCCAGAAACATGAAATATACGTATCGCAAGTAAATGAATCCAGAAATACCAGTCAGTGTCCCGTGTTGTGCCAGAAAAATCAGATGATACTATGCTAGAAGCTGAATCATAATAATCATCAGATAATAAAAACTATCAGAGAATGTACTCGCCTGACGTCCTGAGCAACTAGCGATCCAAACTGGTGTCGCAAGGACCTATTGCGAAAAGCAAGGTTAAACAGGGTTCTAATGAGTTAAACAGATATAAAATAACTAAAAATAGGCTTCTAGGGTCGTTCTAGGTCAAACGGGTCAAACCGGTAAAATCTGGGTCAAAAGTCAACTCTTGGTCCAAAAAATCAACTCTAGGTCAAAACTAGGTCAAAAGTTGACTTTGGCGGTCAACCGAGTCAACTACGGTCAAGTCTAGGTCAAACTAGGGTGCCCCTGAAATTCTAGGTCAAAACTAGGTCATTAGGCTAATAAACCCTCAAACTCGCCTCCTTGAGATACCGGGATACCCTCGGTATCCGATACCTCACCGTCTATACCCTCTAAAACCTATGCTAGCACGCGTAAATATATACACATATACATAAAAACCTATCTCTAAACTCAAACCTAGGCATTAGCTCAAAAACCCTGCTCGAAACCCAATACCTTGGATATCTCAAGGTATTGAGATACCTTGGTATCTCAAGGTATTGAGATACCTCTCTAACTCAACCCTACTACCCCTCTAGCTAACTAACTATGCATAAACATATATATATCTAGCTATAATCTAGGCTAAAATATATATATCTAATACATATATGCATATGCCTACGTATCTACATATATACATCACACATACACACATATATATATACCCATATACCTACACTCATATATATATACCTATATCTAGTATCTATCTAGCTATATGTATATATATCTATAGATATAGATATAGATATCTAATTATCCATCTACCTATCTATCTATCTATCTATCTATCTATCTATCTATCTATCTATCTATCTATCAACTTATCTATCTACTTAGTTATCTATCAATCTATCTCTCTAACAATCTATCTAACCATTTATTTAGGTATCTATATATCCGACTATCTATCTAGCTATCTATCTAAGTATCTATATATATCCACATATCCATCAATCTATCTAACTATATATCTATCTATTTACATAACTATCTATCAATCTATCTAACTATCTATTAACCTATCTAACTACTTATCTATATATATATACCACTCTCTCTCCCTCGCTCTGCTGCTACCCGATACGTCGCGAACATCTGCTGCTGCTGCTGCTGCTGCCTTAATGCTGCTGCTGCTGCTTAGAACTGCTGCTGCTGCTGTGCACAGCAGCGCACTGTGCACTGCTCCGCTGCGGCATGCGCTGCTCTGCCACACGTACACACACAGACACGCCCACACACACACACACACACACATATATATATATATATATATATATATATATATATATATATATATATATATATATATATATATATATATATATACACACACTAATATATATATACATATACACACACACGCTCAAACATATATATATATATATATATATATATATATATATATATATATATACTCATTCACACACACTCACAAACACACAACCACACACACAAATATACATATATATATATATATATACACATACACACATACATATATATATATACACACATACAAAAACTCATATATATATATATATATATATATATATATATATATATATATATATATATAAAAACACACATACATATAGAAATATATATATATATATAAACACACACACACACAAACACACATATATATATATATATATATATATATATATATATATATATAAACACAACACACACACAATACAACGCACAACGCCCACCAACGCGCGCCCAACGATCCCGACACGCACAAACACCTATAAATATATAAAATATAACCCGAGAACTCTAGCACACACTCTCTGAAGCTAACCCAACGCGCGCACAAGCCCGAAACTAAGAAACCACGCCGAAATGGCCGTTCGGTCATTTCGACGAACACGCGGTGTGCGGTTCAGAAAACCTCCTGAAACGCACACCAAACCAACTCAAAATCGGCCCAAAATTTACCCATGGGTTCTAAACGATGTCTAGATCCTAGAAAAAATGTTATCCCGTCGATTTTAGGCCCATGGCGAAAATGCGCACGCACTTAGAACATGCGACGACGAAAACCCCGAAAATGCCCGAAACGCCCGTTTCTCCGCGACACGACTTCACGTGTCCGAACGGAAACATGCACTCACCCTCAAGACACCCGACAACGTTTACCTAGGTCCGTCTAACCTAGGGCATCATCCAAAATTGGGCCAATTTCGGATTTCACCCTAAATTGACACAAAACCTAGTGTTAAAGTCTCCAAACACTACCAAACTAGTTCCAACTTTCTCCCACCGATAGCCTAAGGGTCTAGGAAGGTTCTAAACTATTAATTATACTACATAAGAGTAATTATAAGGGGGAAAAAAATCAGGATTTACCTCTTGGGAGTTGGAATCCCAAGCCAAAGTCTCCAAAAAGCTCCAAATCCACCACAACTAGCTTCCAAGCTCCCAATCCAAGCTCCAACACCAAATCTAAGCTCTACCCACCTAGGTTGGGGAAGAATATAGGGTTAGGGTTAACAACCATGGAGAATAGAAGAAGAAAGAAGAGGAATAGGGCACTTACTTGAAGTTGGGAGAAGAAAGGAAGAAGAAAGAAGTAGTGAAGAAGAAGAAGAGAATGGGGGGAAGCTCCTGCTGTGTTCGGCTGGGAATGGGGGGATAGGGGTCGTGTCTAGCATAATAAAGGGTTTACAAGTCTCCAAAATACCCAAAATGCCCACTCCTAACTTGGGTTTGGGTTCAGGTTCCAAAAGCACTCAAACTAACTCCAAATCTCTCCAACTAACCCACTAAAAATATAATAAATATTTCTAAACCCAAAAATAAGTCTCACAAGGATGTGGGCTGGGTCGGACATGGGTCCACTAGGGTCTGACATGGGTCCAGGCTAGCCAAAACCCTAAAAAATCAATAAAAAATAATACAACCATCAATTAAATATAAATATAATTAATTATAAATAATACACAATTAACCAAATTAAAATAAAAAAAAATACCCGGCTTAGGAAATGGGGTGGTGACATTGCACGTCAATCGAGTCATAGGCGCTGCTATCCTTGAGAAGTTCTCCACGAACCGTCGGTAATATCCCGCAAGTCCAAGGAAACTCCTCACCTCCGATGCTGATTTAGGAACGGGCCATGTCTCGGCTGCCGAGATTTTCTCTGGATCAACAAAAATACCATCTCCCGTAACGACATACCCAAGAAAAGAGACTATGTCCAAAAAAAGCCCATATTTACTGAGCTTCGTATATAACTGCTCTCCCCTCAAGGTCTCTAGGATAATCCGCAGGTGCTTCTAGTGCTCCTCGTAGCTCTTCGAATAGACAAGTATGTCATCTATGAAGACGACCACAAACTGGTCCAAATACTGATGGAATACTCGATTCATTAAGTCCATAAAGATAGTTGGAGTATTAGTCAACCCAAATGGCATGACCAGAAACTCGTAGTGTCCATATCTTGTCATGAATGCGGTCTTCGAGATATCCTGCTTCCGTACCTTCACCTGGTGATATCCCGATCTCAAGTCTATCTTTGAGAACACCTTGGCTCCACTGAGCTGATTAAATAAGTCATCAATGCGGGGCAATGGGTATTTATTCTTTACAGTCACTGTATTTAAGACTCTGTAGTCGATGCACATACGCACTAACCCATCCTTCTTTGGTACAAACAATACTAGTGCTCCCTAGGGTGATGCACTTGGCCGGATGAAATATTTCTCCTCTAATTCTTTCAACTGTGCCTTCAGCTCATCCATCTCCTTCTTTGCCAATCTATAAATATGTGATGCTAAGGGTGCTACTCCCGGTGTCAATTCAATTGAGAATTCTACGTCTCTGTCCGGAGTTAGTGCTGGCAATTCCTCTGGAAAGACGTCTTGAAACTCTGAAATGATGGGGTGATAAATAACGTCGTCCATAGCAACCTGAACACCACCGAGGGCTTCTGTGGATCCTCGTGCAAACTTAATTTCCGGCTGGCCTGGTACCTTAAAAAGAATGCTTCCTCTAAAACAGTCAAAAACAATGTGGTACTTGCTTAGCCAGTCCATCACAAGCACAATATCAAATTTTGGCATAGGAAGGACTAAGAGTTGGGCATTCATCACTCTGCCACGAATCACTACAGCACACGATATACAAATCCGACTAATAGGTACAACTCCTTCTCCGGTGAGAATTCTAACACAATTAGGTAAAGGTGTAGTGGCAATATTATGCTTGACAATAAAATTAGAAGATATGAACGAGTGGGTGGCTCCCGTATCAAATAATGTCACGACAGGAAAAGTAAAAGCATGAGTAATACCTGCTATATAATTAATCTCCTGATCCATGTCATCCACTTCTAGTGCAAAAGCTTGTCCATTCCTTGGTGGTAGTCCATGACTGGCCCTTGTGAACTGATCCTCCTGAGTAGGTAGCGGTGGTCCTCGCTGAAATTCTCCGGCTGCTGGGGGTCGAGGTGCTCCTGGTCTTGTCATCTGCTGAACTGACTTCGGTGCTGGAAGTGCTGACCTATGTATTGGCGGTGGAAGCGTCAATGCCTGCTGCATTGGACAGTCTCTCGCCATATGTTGTCCGGAACCACAACTCATACATTATCCCAAGTGAGTCCGACAGTCTCTCAAAATGTGCCCGCATTTCCTACAATAATTGCAGTGGGGCTTCTCCGAAATCTGGTACGGTCCTGCTCTGTGCTGATGCGGCTGTTGTTGTCCCAAAGGACGTCTGATGGCTCCTCCTTGCTGTGTCCTTGCTGTTCCTTGTTGTGTCTTCAGTTGACCTCCCTTTTCTTTATTGATGGTCTCTTGTAACCTAGCTTTTGTCAATAATTCGGCATAAGAGATACGGGACTGTGAGCTAATGTAGTGTTGGAGCTCCTGAGTCAGTCCGCAGTGAAACCTCTTAGCCTTCTCCAAGTCATTAGGTAATAGGACAGTGCCATATTTACTGAGGCGACTAAACTCTGTATCATACTCGTCAACTGTCTTGTTTTCCTGCTCCAGATGGAGGAACTGATCATACAACATATCCCTTACAATGTCAGGAAAGTACTTCCTCTCAAAGCACTCCAAGAATTGTTTCCAAGTCTGACGCGTACCCATCTGGCGCTCCATTGATTCCCACCAGTGATGAGTGTTACCATCTAGCTAGGTCCTTACGCCTGTCATCCATAGATCTGTAGGCAGCTGTGATGCTTCTAATAACTTCTGGGTGTAGGGAATCCAGTTTGTGGTCTCCTCTGGGCTCTCAGTGCCTTTATACGACTTGGGACCCATCTATACAAAGTCCTTGACTGAACCAACTCGAGATCGCGGTACTGGAACCAGTGCCTGGGCTAGTACAGGTGCCTGTACGGCCATTCTCTCAAGTGCTGCCAGAAATTCTCGTCTCTGCTCTGCCGCTTGCTACCTCTGTTCTACAGCTAGTGCCGCTGCCTGCTGTCTCTATTCCTGCATTATCATTTTGAAGAATTGGAACAGCTGTGTCTGGCCATCCTGTGGTGTCGATGAAGCTGGAAAAGTCCTATTAGGCGATTCGGAAAGATCAGATGGAACTAGATTGTGAGTCTGTCCATCCCGCCCCGAAAGTCTAGGAGTCGTTGAGGCCTCTCCTTGAGTTTGGCCGTTGGCTCCTGAAGGTGTGTCGCCTTCGGTGGTGGTACGTCCACTACGCAAATCTATCTCTATGCAGAGGTGGTCGAAACGATTAGAAGGAGTACATGAATCAAACTGGATACAAGCATTTAAATAGGAAGGTTGAAGGGAAGATGAGTTTTAGTCAAGCGTGGATGATATCCTATACTCTATTCCTATGCGTAGGCTTGTTCGGTACAGTAACGTAACCGAGACAATATATTCGAAGACCTGTATGGGCCAGCACAAAAATATGTCACGCCCTAGTCCCAAAATACATAGGACTAGGAATACGCAATACGTCAGGCGTATGTATACGAAAACTCTAATGTGTTGGAAGATCGTAACACATACGTACGCTGTACATGAATATCAAATCTACAAGTGGTAATATACTGTCAACACAAGTCACACGCAATCTATATCTCATCCACAGTATAAATAAAGAAATAGGAAATACATAACTGAATCTCAAGTATGAAGTATCAAAGAATGATAGTCGGGTGGAAACAAATCCACTGCCAATCGACTATACTAAAAACTAAATGAGAGAAGAGATCAAACTCTAATATAAGATAAATGTCAATAAAGGAAATAGCAACTAGAATATCCATCAGCTGCGATGAATCAAAGGTACTCTGAAGGTAAGACCTCCTCAGTCTGGTATGAAGCGTCAGGTCCGGGTCCGTACTCCTATGGATAATCCTGCTCGTCTATACCTGGAAAGGGACCAGGTCCTCAGAGGGACGTAACAAGATACATAGAAGCATATCAATAAAGTAATGAAAATAAATATCCAATGGGTCGCCTAACCGTCTATGTGAATGCACTTTGAGAACAACTTTCCAACAAGTGGGCTATCTGGCCAAAATGGGAGTGGCATGATTCTCTCAGAGAATCAGGGGCCTACAAAGCATGATGTCTTTTGAATGTCAGAGGCCGCCTGATAATAATAATATATAGTGGTCATCATGACCGCGCATCTCCGGCGAAGCGTACGGGTTACACAAGGAAAGTACAAAAGAGCCCAAACGCCTTACTTGTTGTTCTCCCCATCCCATGCTCTAAGCATGTCACATCCATGACACGATGATACCTCTAAATAACTGCCAAGTCTTCTAACATGCAATTTCTATCAGCAGTTATCCTTATCCGTCATACGTCCCATACGTACCAGTGGCCAACCGTATACGCAAGTTCGTGTCCTACATGAGACTCACACTCGTGTAACAATAGTGTCCTGGCCAATGAAACATAAGAATGTCTCATGATAATGGGGTAGTCTCATAAACTAGGTCAACATGCATATATATAATAAAGAAACAGAATACGACGCCACCGTCGTTGCACCCAAGTTATTCTTGGATGCACAGTTTATATAGCAGTTAAAATATATGAACTAAATAAGAGAAAATAAAATACATGCATCATATGGAATATAAATCATAGTACAATGACATGGTATACTTGCCTGGCAAGCAATCTGCGTAATGTAAGCGTCCAAACGTCAAGGACACAGGATCAGAAACTATGGCCTCCGAATAAACTCTCCAGATGCTGAAATAAACATCAACAACATTCCCGGAATCAGTGAGATAGCTAAAAAATAAGACCCTTTCGTCCAATTTGGACACAGGGGCAAAACGGTAATTTCGGATCAAAGCGGGGTCTACATGTGGTCTATTTTGTACCGAAATACATGCCAGGAGGTAAAGGTCTCTAAATGGGACAAATTATAGGTCAAACAAATTCTAAACGTCAATACGAACTCAACGGTATGTCCAATTTTGGATTCAGGTGAGCCGAACACAAATTTGCCCTTAAAGTCAACCACATGACTCGCAATTAGGCAGCTTGGTCAACTGTCTCAGAATCGCATAAAACTTGGGTCACAGGACCAGCATGATACCGCGAATCCAATGGTGCAAGTTTCGTCGTATTTCGATGAGCGTACACAAAATGGTGCAATATTTTACAAAAGTCATAATACGGGAACTTTTACGGATACGGGTTGATTCCGACGCGCACACACGTCCAAATCAGTTTTTACGAAAGCCCACACATCAGGACATACCATACATGCCTTTTGGTGTAATTGGTACGTGATGGGGCAGTCCCGTTTGGCTTGACGCGCTCCGTATCGCAAATTTTAATGTTTTAAAAATAAATTTTTCTCAGTTTTCAATCCAATTTATCTCTGATTCTAACACAAAATAAAATAATCTAATTAACATGGAATGATCTCAGTTATATAGACTTTGTATAGAAAAAAGTAGATTTCAATTCGGGGGTCAATAGTGGAAGATATCAGTCTCTAACTATAGATTGTTGAACAGTTCATAACAGTTTAAAATATGAGGCTTTTCCTCAACTAGGCCTCGATTTCTACCTAGTGTTTAACGTTGTTCGATGGAAACTAATTAACAGGGTTGAGAGGGGGATAGGTTGTGATCATACCAGTGAAGACGGATCCAAAGATGATCGAGAGATGGGGCGAAAAACTGTGCGTGAAGTAGCGGTCGTCACTGCTCGAATCTGCTTGCGGTGCCCGCGCGGGTGACGTCGGCGTGGCCGGCCGGCGGTTCTCCGGTGGTTGCGCGGTGGAGCAGGGGTCGGGGTCGGCGCGTTGGGGGTAGATGTTGAAGTCTAGGGTTAGGTTTTCAATCATTAGATATATATATATAAAGAGAAGGGGCGAGGGGTGCGGGATGTGAAGGGGGCCGCGGGTCTGCTACTGGGAGCGGGTAGGGGATTTAGTAATCGGGTTAAGCGGCTGAGGGGTTAGTTTAGGCTTAGGTTTAGGGATTAAGAGATGGGTTTTTAGTTTAAGATTTTTTTTTTCTTTTTTTTTTCTTTACTTAATACTATATATACCTATTTATATATATATGTATATAAGTCTAAAAAAACCAAAAAAATATTAGCAAATCCTAAAAAAAATCTATCCTCCTTCTACAAGACTAAAAATAAAATATAATATAATAATAGATTTTTCCATAAATTCTAGATGAGTAGTTACCTAGGTAATTAATTCAATTAAATTTTATTTTCTAATTAACTAAGAAATAATGTAATTATATTAAATGATTAATTAAATAATTAAAATATTTAAAATTAGGGGGTTTTACATTTTTCAACTGTCTGCATCACTAACTCTGGACTGAGTATCTGGCGCTCACCAATTTTACTCCAACATATCGGTGACAAGCACTTCCTGCCGTACAGCGCCTCAAAATGTGCCATCTGGATGCTCTCCTGGTAGCTGTTATTATAAGAGAACTCCACCAAGTGCAAATGGTCTTCCCAAGACCCTCTGAAGTCTAGCATACACGACCTCAGCATATCTTACAAATTCTGAATCGTGCGCTCCGACTGACCGTCTGTCTGTGGATGATAAGCAGTACTGAACTTGAGTCGGGTGCCAAGACTCTTCTGCATGCTTCGTCAAAAATGGGATATGAATCTTGAGTCACGATCAGACACAATACTAACTGGTACTCCATGTAACCTTACGATCTTTCGTATATACATGTCGGCTAGAATCTCTGTGGACTGTCCAACTCTAAATGACAAAAAATGTGCCGATTTGGTGAGTCGATCCACAATAACCCATACTGCATCCTTTCTACTAGGGCTTCTTGGAAATCCTGTAACAAAATCCATAGTAATATTTTCCACTTCCATTCGGGTATGGGAAGCGGCTGTAATATGCCAGTGGTTATCTGATGCTCGGCCTTAACTTGCTGACAGACCAAAATTTTTGCCACAAACCGCACAATCTCTCTCTTCATCCTATGCCACCAATAGTACTGCCTCAAATCTAGGTATATCTTCGTACCTCCCGAATGAATAGAGTATATGGAGCTATGTGCTTCAGACATCAACTCATGTCTCAACTCCCCATTCAGAACATATAGGCAATTTCTACATCTTAACGTCCCGTCCTCACGGATTCGAAGTCCCGTCTGTATGCCTGCTTCTGTCTTCTCTTTAAGTCTCCGGAACCTAGCATCTGTAGGTAGTGTCACCTTAATCCTCTCCACTAGTGATAACTTAACTTCAAGATTCGCCAACTGTCCACTCTGCCTTGGCAAAATAACCTATATTTCGAACTCCTGTAGATCCTCTAATAGTTGGGGCTGCATTGTCAAGAAATAAGCTGTGGGCTTCCTGCTGAGTGCGTCTGCTACGACATTCGCCTTTTTCGGATAGTACTGCAAATCTATATCAAAATCGACCATCAACTATAACCAACGTCTATGTCTCATATTGAGCTATTTTTGAGTATAGACATACTTCAGACTCTTGTGATCAGTGAAGATTTCCACCTTTTCTCCGTAAAGATAGTGCCTTCATATCTTTAATGCAAATATTACCGCAACTAGACCGAGATCGTGCGTCGGGTAGTTCTTCTCATGAACCTTCAGCTATCTCGATGCATAAGTGATAACTTTGCCATGTTGCATCAAAACACATCCTAGTCCACTTCCTGACCCATCACTATAAACAACGAATCCTCCCGATCCTGAAGGAAGAGTCAAGACTGGTGTTGTCGTCAATCGTCTATTCAACTCCTCAAAGGCCTTCTGGCAATCTTACGTCCATGCAAACTCCTGGTCCTTACGGGTCAACCATGTCATAGGCTCTGCAATCTTTGAGAAGTTTACCACGAACCTCTGATAGTATCCAGCAAGTCCGAGAAAACTTTTCACCTCCGCAACTGGTGTAGGTGTGAGCCAAGTTTCTATTACAGCAACCTTCTTTGGATCAACTGAAAGTCCTTCTTCCAAGATGATATGTCCCAGGAAAGGCACCCTATCCAGACAAAACTCACATTTGTTGAGTTTGGGGTACATCCTTTCCTGTCTCAGCGTCTCTAGCATGATTCTGAGATGCTCCCCGTGCTCTTCGTGGATCTTAAAATATATCAAGATGTCATCAATAAACACAACCACAAACTTGTCTAAGTATTGATGAAAAACTATGTTCATCAAACTCATGAACACAGTTGGCACGTTGGTTAAACCAAAGGGCATAACTAAGAACTTATAGTGTCCATACTTGGTCCTGAAGGATGTCTTCGGTATATCCTCTTTACTCACTCTAATCTGATGATAAACGGATCTAAGATCGATCTTTGAGAATACACTAGTACCACTCAACTGATCGAATAGATCATCAATGCGTGGCAAGGGATCGGTTTGATAGTCATAGCGTTCAGTGTCCTGTAGTCAATACACAGGCGTACCGTTCCATCCTTCTTTGGCACAAATAGTATAGGTGCTCTCCATGGTGAAACATTGGGCCGAATAAAACCCTTCTCCAGAAGATCATCAACTTGCTTCTTCAATTCCACCAACTCCTTAGGCGCTAGCCGGTACACTGATGAAGTGATAGGCTCTGCTCCTTGAGTCAAGTCTATTGTGAATTCAATTTCTCGATCTGGTGGTAAACCTAAAAGATCATCGGAAATACATCCACAAACTCAGATACAATCTTTGGATACTCGGGCTCCCCTTCTGCAGAGAGTACCTTAAGTGTAGGATGAACACCTTGCTCTTTGTCTCCCCGAAGAAACTCAAACTTCTTATGTCCAAGCGGTCTAAATATAACTCGTCCAAGTCGACAATCTAGAGTCGTATGGTATTGACTCATCCAGTTCATACCAAGTACAATATCATAATCCGTCATGGAAAATATAAAAAATTGAGCTTGCATCTCTCTCCCACAGACTACTACCGAACATGATCTACAAATATCACTAACTGGAATAATTTTGCCTCCCATAAGAATTCTCATAATCTTCGGAAGGGGTGCGGTAGCTACTCTATGCGTGTCTATAAAGCTAGCAGCTATGAATGAATGTGATGCTCCAAAATCGAATAAAGCTGCAGCAGGTAATGAAGCTACTAATATAGTACCTGCTATGACCTCTCATATAGTAGCTTCCTCTTCAATAGACAATTAAAATGTATGTCCTCGTCCCTGAGCTGGTCCTCTCTGCTGCCGAGCCTGCTGGAATAGTGTTGCTTGTGGTGCCAAAGGTGGCCTCGGATAATACCCTCCTGAAGATGGTGGTCTAACTCCTACAACTCCCGCCTGTGGTGCTCCCAATGCTGGATAAGCTGGCCTAAGTGGCTGCTGGGCTGGTCTCGGTGCTGGTAAAGCTGGTCGATCTACCATCAGTGCTCCCTCTCGACGCTCAGGGCAGTCCTTGGCTGGATGTTGGCTGAATCCGTAGACCAAGTATAGTCCCAACTTGCGTCTGCACTCCCTCTCAAAATGGCCTACCTTGCCACATTAGTGACAAGTAGGAAGGGATGGGACTCTTGATGTTGCTATCTGTAGTGGATTCCTCTAGGGTCTCTTTGCAGGCTCCCCGTGTGGTGCTCTGGCAAGTGCTGATGTGAATGGTCATTTCAGGCTGGACTCTCTCCTGGTGACGCGCTCCATGCGTCGTGCTGCAGCTTGAAATAAAGCTTAATGAGGTACGCCTCGGATGCTAAACAAAATATTACCATTGCTCTCAGAATACAAGCTCAAAGCTAAGTTCGTTGAAGAACTTTTATTAAGCTTAGAAGTATTATACTCGTTTAATATCTGTATCTCAAAGCTAAGTCCGTTGAAGTAGGTGAAATAGAGCCGATTAATATCTGTAGCTCAAAGCTAAGTCCGTTGAAGAACTTCTCCGCCTTCTCCTCTTCTGTCAGAATCAGAGTAGGGGTGAAGCGACTCAAATGGATGAACTCTGCATTATACTCTTCTATCGTCATGTTGCCTTGAATGAGGCAGTTAAACTTATTCCTAAGTTTTGCTCTGGCAATGGCTGGAATGTACATCTCCTGGAAGAATCTAAATAACTTCTCCCAAGTGACTCGGTCCGGTCTGAGCCGTCTCTCCTCGGATAGCCACCAGTGATGTGCATTGTCCGTCAACTGCATTCTGACGGTAGTTATCCAACGCTCCATCGGAAGCTCAGCTGCTTCCAATTGGTGTTGAGTGTTTATGAGCCACTGATGAACTTCAGTGGTCTCCTCTTTGCCAGAAAAGATACGGGGCTTCAGCTGTCGAAAATCAGTGATAAATCCCGTCGAGGGTCGTCTAGCTGGTGGGTTCTCCTGCTCCAGTGATGTCATTAGGCTGTTCCTTAAGTTTTCTGCCTGGCGTTGCTGGGCCTCTTGATCAACCAGTTGTTGTGCTTGCATCATTACGTAGAATATTTGGAACATCTGTTAACCATCTATCGGCTGTCCTGGTCGATAAACGGACATCGGTGGAGTAAACTGCGACGGTGGTGGAATATCGTCTCGTTGGAACCTCGAGGCATGCTGATCTGCTTGATTGCTTTGTTGAGTGGATGGATCTCCACCCAATGGTGTCACTCCATCGTCGTAGGTGACCACAGCACCTTGTAGTGTACCTACGGGAGTCTCGTCGCCAGCTCGTGGATCCATTACTCTGTATTTAAAGTAAACTATGAGAATCGCACAGAGGAATCAAGATAGGATGAAAGTCAAGAATTATTTTAAAGTTGATATAGAGGTCAAGAACAGATCAACAAGTGGATGAGATCCTATAAATTATCCTATCCTAATCGTAGGCTTGCTCGGTTCCTTAGTTGAAACCGAAGCAATATAGTCGTAGACCTGCATGGGCCACTACAAAAAATATGTCACTCCCCAGTCCCAAAATACCAAAGGACCAGCCACGTGGCAATGACCAGTAGCACAAATCCAATAGGCAAATCCAATTTAATGGACCCGTTATAGTGCACTTAAGTTGTAATAAATATATCTACACCATCTATCACAGAATAATTCTAATCTCATCCACAGAAAAAAAATATAACTCAATATGATAGACTAATTAATATAATAGATAAAGAAAATAGTTCATCATTAAGTCAAAATATGTAGTGTCTCGACGAACAACACGATAAATCAATACATAAGTCCATGAGTCAAGATATGAAATAACTGAAAGAATAAATAACTGAGTATGTAACATAATACCCAGGAGAAATTCTCTGGCACAACCTCGTCTTCTGGTGCTAGTACTTCTCCAGCGTCAGCTCCTGTCCCATATATCTCGGGGTATTCCTCCTCTGTTGTACCTGGGAACATAATTCGGATCCAGGTTCTCAGGGGACATATCAAGGTACAAGAATAACTCAAACCAAATGAAATACAATATATTAAAATAGATCCTCAGAGAAAGCTATATAACCAGTTAAGTAAAATACAAATGAGAGCATCACTAGTACTCAAGCTGAGACCACTACAAGCTCTGTGTCGGGGAGCCCGTAGCAGCAAGAATATCACGTAATGGGCCAAGCTCTGGAACAGAGACTAAAATACCTCAACAATAAAGTATAAATATATATAATTAGCCTGTAGCCTGTGTGTCTCTTCCTATCCAATGTAATCGCACGTCTCATATCCATAACACGCAAGATCATAACCTCTAGCTAGTACAGCGAGTCATAATGATATATATGTATATGCAAGTCTCATGTCACGAATCATATAAGCCTATACAGAATTACCATGAATAACTCAGGATAGATTCTGTCACATGAATAGTGTCAAGTGTCCTATGGTATGACGTACTTGGTAAAGCAAGCACGTAAAAATATATAGGATCGTGGTATCAACTCTCTAAGTGACGTTACACGACTCTGTGTACGACGTCGACACCCGAATCTTGTTCGGACGCTGAGCAACGTCTCACGGTCCTAGGTTAAACAGGTACATCACAGAAGTAAAAAGAAATAATACAAGCAAATAATATCACAGGATCTACTACAAATTGGCAAGGTACACTTGCCGGTGTTCTTAGCTCCGTTAGTTGCTCCGATATAAGTAAAATCTCCAGGTACGCCTCGGATGCTAAACAAAATATTACCATTGCTCTCAGAATACTTGAAATAGCTAGGATTGACTACCCATAAGTCTAATTTGGACATAGGGACAAAATTGACAGTTTCTGGTCAAAGCGGGGTCCACATGTGGTCCACTTCGCACCAAAAAATATGCCAGAGATAAAGTTCTCCAAATTTATCAAACTTAGTGTCTACGAGTCTAGAACGATGATACGAACCCAACCGAACATCCAGAACAGGATTCCGATGAGCCGGTCAAGAAATCGCCCATCAAGTGGAACCGTGGGGCCCACGTAACGGTGTTTTGTCAATGTTCTCATAATCGAACCAAACTTGGGTCACAGGACCAACGTAACGCTGCGAATCCGATGGAGCAAGTTTCGTTGCGAAATGACAAGCACACACAAAATTATGACGAATATCAGAACAGGCCGATACGGAGTTTTTCGACGGATACGTGCTGATTCCGGTGTGCATGTACATCCAAATCAACTTTCGCAAAATTCCACACGTCTGTGTTGACGATACGCACATTTTGGTATAATTCGTACATGACGAAGTCGCCTCGTTTAGGGGGACGTACCCCGTTTCAGAAAATTTCAGGTTTAGAAAATCAAGTTTTTGACATATTTCAACAGCAATTAAAACACAACATACAACGAATTAAAATAAATTAATTAAGGAGATTAAAACTTGTTTATGTTTTCTAAATTACTTTTCAGGTAGAATTTAAAAATTGTGTGCCATTATGAAGATAACGAGACTCAAACACGCGCACTTGGAACAGTTTCTGAACTACAAACTGGGTCATTTTTTCCTGTTTTGTGTCGCGGATTGCGATCAACACAGGACACGATACACCAAACTAATTACATAGGAATCAAGGGGGACATGTGGTCTTCACATAGGATTTTACGGGTCATAAATTGGTCTACTGTGCAAGGAGGTACAGGGGCTAGAAGTAGTGTACCTCGATGTTTGATGTGCTCGAGATATTGGAGCGGCTTCTTCGCGGCGGAGGTCCGGCGGCGGCGGCGGTCCGGGGTCGACGGTGGTCAGTGACTCGTCAAAATGGTAGAGGAGATCATGGTGGTGGGGGTGGTCTTATGTAGGAGTGAAGGGGAAGGAGTTACAAGGAGCTGAAGAGGAGAGGTGCGGCGATTTGGGGAGAGGAAGGGGTCGGGACGCGGGCGGTTATGGGGAGGGAAACTGTAGCAGCAGGTCGCGGGTTTTGGGTATCGGGTTTGGATTTAGGGTCGAGTCTAGGGTTTGGGTTTAGTTCGGTTTGGATCGGTTTGGTTTATATATATATATATATATATATATATAGCCATTAAAAATAGTTTTGGAACTCAATAAATTCCAAAAAATTATATAATATCATATTATTAATTGTACACCCAAAAATATATTTTTGTACTATTTTAATAAATAATTAAATATACATATTTATTAATCCATGAATACATATTTATTATAATTAGTTAAAATTACAAAAAAATCTCTCTTAATCTCAAAAATTCATAATTCCAATAATTAAAATTATAAAATTAAATTCTAAAAATCAGGGTGTTTACAGATTTGGAATCCAAAATTTTTGTGCTCAGTGTATTTTGTATTGGAGGGCTGATGAGTCTGCGGAGCACATGTTCTTAAACTGCCCGATATTATGGGGGCTATGGAAGGAGCAGAGGAATAAGCTAAGCCTCCGAGACACTACTAGGTGTGATATGGAGTCTATGATACAGGATATAAGGAGTGCACGGAGGCGGGGTGCGATGTGCTTCCGAGAGGCATGCGTACGTCTTACCGTGACAGCTTGACATGTGTGGAAAGAGAGGAACTGACATATATTTGATTGCATCCGCACCGTCACATTAGGTATTCTTCATATATAGAGTCGGATGTGACATGCACGAGGATCACACATGATCTTCAATGTAATGTGGTGATGTAATTTGGTTTCATTAATATAAATACCTTCTTCCAAAAAAAATATTTAAAAAAAATAGTAGCCGATTACACTTTTTTCTGAATCACAAAACTCAAGAACCAAAATACGTTCTTCCTAACAAATGTAGTCGCAATTGGGACAAAACATTTTCAACTGATTATAAAGAGAAACAGAAGAAGACAGGTAGAAGGGCTTGCTGGGTTGATGAAAATCATTGTTGCTAATTAAAGCAAGATTCATTCCACACGATCTGCTCCCAATAACCAACAAGTTCTGAAAAGAACTTTTGGAACGCTCACTGTCACCTCTATATAGACTCTCACGAACTCTTGGACTCTAATGACAGTCGCCGCACAATACTCTCTTTTGTCCCTCAATTTCGGAGTGAGACCTCATAAGAGGCACGAAGAGAGTATTTATAGAGTTTGGATGAAACCATAATCCTAATATTGTCCTCCCACTAATTACGGAAAGATAGAATTCAATTAAATTCAGATCCCAGAAAAATCGAATCTGAATAATTGACTCAATCTTTCCATAACAGTTTAAATTCCGCAATCAGCGTTATCCTGCACGCATGCACAGAAGCCCGCGCAACCAAGCACAAAAGCGCTCAATGCGTACGTGCGAAGTACAAAGTGCGCCATCAAAGCAACACTTTATGCCCTTGAGTCCGAGTCCGAGTCCGAGTCGCTAGTCCTTTGGGGCTTAGCTCTTAAGGAAATTTTTCCATGAGAGTGACTAAAAGCATAAATGTTTTGTTTGGGGAGTTTAGTCTTAATTCTACTAGAAAAATATCTCTCATGGTACCGGACTTGGGCCACCATCCCATGTGCCTCTCTCAACACCCACATGGTATTATATTGAGAAACCTGCTTGGAGTGTTTTTCAATGTAGGACTATCTTTCTAGCTTTGAGAGAGGAAAACCTCTTCCAAGCAAAGAAAAAACTCCAACAAACTGTACTTGTGATTCTTGTACTTGTCTACCAGGGTTTTAATAGGATCTAAAAACGTAAATTACAGTGCACAATTCACATGAGCTCAAAATTCCAATTCCTTTTCCTGGTTTAGCAAAAGATATATAAAAAAATTTGTATGGACATAAATATTTACGAGGAACCCCAAGGTTTTTTTCTTACACTACAGTGGCAACAAAATTTCACCCACGTTTCATTAATGATTGACGAAAAGACCCAAGAACAAGTCTTCCAAGATTTTAAAAACACACAATATACAAACTCAAATTAAAGCGACAGAACAATGTATCGGCTTGTCACAAGTAGGACTGCAAATGAATCAAGTCTTTCACTGCTCGAAGCTTTATTCGATAAAAGCTCGTTTAAAGTCGGTTCTTTAGTAAATAAGCTGAGCTCAAACTTCATCTTTAAGCTGGTTTAATAAAGAAGCCAAGCTTAAGCTTAGAAGTATTATACTCGTTTGAGCTTGCGAGCTGACTCGTTTATGAGCTTGCGAGCTGACTCGTAAGCTGGTTCGTTTAGAAACTCGTTTAGGAGTTCGTTGCTGGCAGTCTACCAATTTGTTTTGTTATTTAAATTTTAATTGCCATTTCTTGAATTCTAATTTTATGTTTGTTTGTTAGCAATATAGTTGTGTGCATTATATATTTATATGTTCTTAATAATTGCTACTAAAAACTTTTAATTAAATGTTTATAAATAAATTGTTAATATTATATGTACTTGAATTCAAGTCTAACTAGTTTGAAATTGAGCTCATTAAGCTTGAAATAAAGCTTAATGAGCTTGAAATCAAGAGCTTGAATTTGAACTTATCAAGATTGAATCAAACTTGCTTATCATGCCAAACTCAAGCTCAAGCTTAATATAAACAAGCTCGAGCCAAGCTCAAGCTCTAAAATAAAATAAAAACTTATCAAATTCGAACTCGAGCTCGATTAATTCTAGTCAAGCCAAGCTCAAGCTTATAAAAATTTGACTCGACTTGGTTCATTTGCAGCCCTAGTCACAAGCACACCGTGTAACTAGAATCTATCGCTTCTAACAGATTGATAAAACCCTCCAAATTCTAAGATTAATTGATTAACCTCCTTGAGCATACATAACCCTAAAGATGATATATGATACTCAATTCTCATACCTGTAGCTTGTTTAGGCCCCTAACCAAATCTTCACCATGGATCTAACTCCCCCCCAAGTAGTGCGTGTTAGGTCTTTTGTTCTTGAATCTCGCTCCAAGTGTCAAAGTATCCTTACAAATTGGACACATCCGTAACCCCTATATATGAAGTCGGTGTAACTGTTGAGTTAGTGTCTATTTTAGATCCCCTAATCTGATTATTATTCCTTAGAAACCTACAAAAGATTAAGATAACATGATTCCCTTATATCTTCAAAATCTTACCATCAAATCATATACCTACAAATCTTGTGCTCACCCCTGACTTTTGGTCATAGGTCTTTTTTCACAGCACACAATTTTGATCACGGAAATTTTCATTCAAGGCATAGAAAATTATAAGAATTGTAAAAAAAAATCAAATTTTAATATATTTCAAAAAAAAAAAACACCAAAACGTTTTTTGGAAGGACACGTTTTGTAAAAAAAATAATAATAATAATAATAATATTTTTTTTTCCACAAGGTATTCAGAAAGTTTTAGTGACCCTTTTTAGCGACGAATTTAAATTTTCAATGATTAAATATATTTTTAGTGACGAGATTGCATTTTTTAAAAACGTTCTTGGGTGTTTTTTTTAAAATATTTTTTGACATTTTTTAGTGACAGATTTGGATTTGTAGGAACAAAATTGGACTTTAGTGACATTTTTTAGTGACGACGCATTTGTACTTTCAGTGACAAAATATACCTTTAGACTTTTAGTGACGAATTTTTGCAAATTTATTTTTTTTAATGGAAAATGCCAGCATTTTGTCTATAAATTTTTTTTTTTTTTTTTTTTTACAAAACATCATTCCTAAGTACGTTTTGATATTTTTTTGAAATATATTAAAAGTTCATATTTTTTTTTGTAACTTTTATAAATTTTTATGCTTTGCAAGAAAATTTCCGTTTTGATAACCAGGGCCCATCATAGGTTACATCACCAGACTAGAGAGTGAGAGGGAGACAAGGAAGATGATTTGTTTGCTGGGAAAAATCTAACAGTTCTAAAATTTGGACAGCGGATTTCTACAACGATGGTCTCCTGGGAGACAGTTGGAATAACATAAATATTTCACCCTCAATTATCATCCAAGTTTTAGAGTTCTATTGCAGTGGCATATCATGAACTTTAACACGTACTTCTTGACCCTTCCTAAATTATTATGTAATTCGCAAGAACCTCGTGGCAGCAATGATTCCCTTAGAGCATTAATAGTGAGGCTCATTCCAATTTCTAGATTCTAGATTCAGAGAGAACAAGTTTATTTTATAGAATAGTTAAATTCAATTAGAGCTTCATGATAGTCCTATCCTAGCCACAAGAGTTGTAGTTTTGGTCTCATAATTTTTACATTCGGAATGTAGGAACTCATTTTGTAGAATAGTAAGGCTCAATTCGGAGTCTTAGTTTTTAGATCCTAAATTTTATTTTATTTTATTTTTTTTGAAAAAAAAAAAATGAATGGTTACACATGGGTTTATATATCCACTCATCACATTTGAGCTACAATTTTTTTTTCACTATTCTCGTACAAACTCAATCATTTCTACATTTATTTTTTTATTATAAATTTGGAACTTAAGATGTATTTTGAGCTCCATATACTATTAATGCTTTTATCCTTTTTGCCTGTACTATTAGGAGTAACCTCGTGGCATTGAAACTAGGTATGAGCATTCAGTTAATTCGGTTCAAACTGAACCGAATAATGGAAAATTGAATTGGACCGAAAATCGAATAAACATAATCGAAATCGAACCGAAATGATCCATAACCGAACCGAATTAAATCGGTTCGGTCGAACCAATAATACATCGCCATATATATATATATATATATATATATATATATATATATATATATATATATATATATATATATATAAACTAAAAAAATTTATTAGATTTTCAGTTTTGGATCGAAGTCAAATCGATTTTTTTTTTGAATCGAACATAATCTTTTATTCGATTCGATTTGATATTTTGTCCAAAATCGAATAATACTCACACCTAATTGAACCAACAGCATAACCTGCTACAATAAATATTGCTCTGTCTTGAGAAATCAAAGCCCCCCATGTTTGGTGTTTCTTTCAATGGTGCTTTTGGCACAACCAAACACTTCCCTGCAAGGTTTTCTTTATATGAGATGACAATATATTGTGCTCGAAGCAGCAAAAATATTTTTTACAGAAAATTGTCTCAAGAGCATCAAAATTTAGATATGTTATATAAAAGACATAATATTTTATAAATTTGTACAAAGAATATATTATCGCATAAAACTAGAACATAAAACCGAAAAATTTATTAAAAATAAACAGAAAAAAAAATCAATGCCTAACTTTAGGACGTAAGGTACTAATTTACGTTCTATAAAAGTGCGTAAATCTTTAAATCCTTTAGTAAAATATGTTTAATTTATGTTCTATTATAGTACGTAAACTTAAGTATATGTATTTAATTTTTTATCTAGTTTTAATTAACCGTGGATTAAAAATAAATCATTAGTAACTTACGCATCATTATAGGATGTAAGTTAAAAGAAGGAATTAGTAACTTACGCAAATCAGAAATCATGATAGGAGGATAGGATATTAATATATTGTTTAGATTAGATTACTAATTAACATATTAACTGGAGGAGTTAAAGGAAGAGAACGTATGCTCTAGTGTAGAACGTAGATACAACTTATCGTCCAATATTTAGACGATATTATGCTCAACTTAATATTTACTTAAACTATATACTTTATTTGAAATAAACTTAAATTTTTATATTTTATTTATAATTTTTTGTATTTTTTATTTATTACTTGGTGGGCTCAAATGACTCGCAACATATCCATTGTCACATTCATGAAAGCTTTATCGAGGTATCTTTTACATCATCAAGCTGGAATTCCCGGTCTAAACCATAATATTGCACTTGTTTTTGTTTGGTTGGTGTCTTTGACTATTATCACATTTATAATCAGTATTTTCCACCAACAAATGTCTATTTGCAAAATGACTCCAGATGCGGTCTATCGCTGATTTTTTTTTATGTATTGTATCAAATTCCAACTAAATAAACATATATAAAATCCCCTGTTGTTTTGATGTATAGCTGGAGATATTTGTTTAAGAACTCTCTTATGATTATATTAGCTTAAAGTCTATATCTATGATAGCATCTCTGGGCTAGAACTGCATTTGAAACTTCAGTTCAAAACGAATTTATGGATATAATAGATGCACCCCATAATTAAGCACTATTCAATCAAACCTCCATGAGAAATGTGGCTTTCAATATATAAAATATTGAAGCAATCAATAATAGAGAACGAATATTAAAGTGTTTATATTTTATCGGTCTTCTCTATAACTTGCTAATTTTCAGTGCAATGCATGTGGTACTTTGTGTACTTATTATATGGTCCCCTGAAGTACCAACCCCTTATTGTTCTCATTGGAGCACTGACAATAACATGTGCTACGTACTAGGCAATTATATTTTGAATATTATAACAGAAAATATATAAGAAGTGCGGAGCATCAAACGATGGATTAGCGACAGACTTAGCGACGTAATATCAGCGACAAATTAGTGACATATTATTTTCATTGCTACATTTAGTAAAGAATTAACGACGGAATTTTGACGAAAATTGTGAGTCAATTTTTATCAAATTTTTTAGAAATTACCGACTGATATTCCGTCGCTAATTCTTTGCTAATAGCGACGGTCTTAGCGACGGATTTAGCTATTATTTCTGATACATATTTGGTACATTTTTTGTATCAGACATATTTAGCGACGGAATTTTCGTCGCTACGACGTCGCTGATACGTCGATGATCCGTCGCTGGCATAATTTTTTTAAATTTTTCGTCGCTAATCTGTCGCTAAGTTTAATATTTTTCCCAGAATAGAATCAATTTTCTACTGAGCATATCTCTGTTACATTATACAGATTCAAACACAGATTACATTTATACTATGTAATGCATAAGATTAGTAGCATAAGAAAATATATGTAGATTTGTACTAATGAGCAATTCAAACACATATTCAAACAAAGATTTCGGACATTTAAAGTTATATGTACAATCATTAAATACCACAAAGTATCATATTATCAAAAAATTTAAAAATACATCAAGTCGACGGTGGCGACGGAGGCGGCTGTCGGTTGTCGGCTAGCCATGGACTACGTCATAACCGCAATGATGATCTATTGTAGATCCTCAGGAATGACAAGACGCCAGAACAGCAGAAAAAATCGGAGATAGAGCTGGAGGAGTCGTAGAAGGAACTGAATGAGCCATCGTTGGAGCCGTCGGAGGAGCAGAAGATGCAGTATCACGAGACTTTGTCAGGTGTCTAACCATCCTCTATAGCTCTATCATAAACGTCGTGAGCTGCTCCAAAGACATAGCACCAAAAGGTATGCTGGGGCTGGGCTCTGATGGAGCTGAAGGAGCCGTCGGAGGAGCTCTGAAAATAACTGACGGCTGGGATGCCAACTATCCGGTCTCGTACATACTACCACATTTTTCTCTTCCGATAGCTTGTACCCACCGATCACTTCTCTCAGTCGGCGTACTTCTCTCAGTCTCCCCACTCCAACGTCCCATACGTCTCTTATATTTATTTATGTAAATAGGTTTAGATATCGTAGGTTAGGATTAATTTTTTTATTGAGTAGACCTAAGGTTAGGTTTAGAGTTAAGTTTAGATATAGTAGGTTATGTTTAAAGTTAAGATTTTTAGATTTAATAGGTAATGCTATTACTCTTAAGGTTAGATTTTTATGGTAGGTAAACAAATATAGTTAGATTATAAAAAGTATATAATTAAATTAAGTTGACAAAAATTTATAAACACAACTTACGTATGCTTTGGCCACCCGCTCATCTACGAGCTTCTCATCCTTCTTTCTTTTGTGGATCCGATGGAAGATTGCGGAGAAGTCGATGTTCCTCAGGTCTCCCCCGGCTCTGACGGCCTCCTCGCACTATAAAAATTAAGTAATTAATTAATAAGGAAAAATAAGAATTACCAAAATTGGTCTAGCAAAAAATTATAATACTGATCATCCGTCGAAAATGTTCGACGGTCGGAATAGATCCACCTGTGTTGAGACCACCCTTAGCACGGGCCGCTCTTTCCTTCTTGCACTTGGCCTTATAGGCCGGGGCCTCCATCTTCTCATTCATCTTCTCCCAGAACTCCGCCTTGTGCCACTCCTTACGAAGATCCCCTGAATGTGACGCAAGTGCCTTCTGATCATTGATCATATCCCTGAACCTATTGTTGGCGACGGTCTTATAGCACTTTCTGATCGTAGCATCTCTATGATCCGACCACTAGTACAATTTCTGCAAATTACAAAAAAAATTTAGCATTGTAATAAAAAAAGTATATATTATTCTAAACAAAAATCTTATACATACCCACAGCATATCCAGCCAAACGAATCGTCGATCCCTCGGGACGTCAATGAAGTTGATATAAGGGCCATGAAAGTTCTCCCGCATGATGTCCCCTAGATCAGTGCCAGCCTTGATCGGAAAGAACCTGAAATAAGTAAACAATATACAATAAGAATAAAAAAGAATAAATAAATAAATGTATGATGTCACGCCCCAGTATCGAAATACGGAGACGGATATGGCCAGCTACCATGTACAAGGTACTATACGTCGTACGGCGATCACGACTTTATAAGACAAGGGGGTGCATGCTACAATCAAGTCTCCTAGGGTTAAGAACTTTTATGTCTCAATCATTCAAACAAGAAACAGTAAGCATAGAGCATATATGATAAAGCAATAAGGCGTCCCAAACGCTTTCTCAAAATATTTTGGAGTACATCTGTGCAAAATAAGAAGCTGAAAGAGTAACAAAAGTACATGACAGTGATCAGCTGCAGTTTGATTTAATATAATCATGTAAGAAAAACTAATGTCCAAACGAGATGGCTAACAGGTGTCGGTGGCTAAACGCCCAAAAGAAGTAAATGTTCAATGATGACCAGGGAAGAAGAAAACCCACTCCCTATCTCCCCGACCATGTTCCTGGTACGTGCCATGAGTTGGGGGAAGGTATGCTGGATCCTCGGGTGTTGGCTCAAAATCTGGTCATGCAAAACCAGAGGGGTTAGACCCCAAATAGCAAGTACCACAAAGGAAGCATAAAATAGAGAAGCAAAAAATCCAAGAAAAACACATAATAATACATAGGTTCAGTGTCATAACTTAGGTCCATGGCATATCCTAGCGCAAAGGCCCAACCCTAAAACCAAACAAGAACAAGGGTTGAACCATCACACTATGATAGTCCATTATCCTAGGCTACTAACAGAATAATACAATCGCAATCAAGTCCATTTTCTTAAATCGGCTAATCATTTGTACGACTTGCCATTTTTGTGGAGTCTGAGGTTATCTCAGAAATAATGCATAATAAGTATCCTCATATCACGCCAGTGCCGAACATGAGCTAATTGAACCAAATAAATAAAACAGGCACTTGCAGGATGCACCAGTCCCCCGTAGGGCCACTGCACTAAAAATACGGTATTAGCGGTTCCAGTGTTCCTATAGTAAAACAGTATCTTAGCATAATAATAGTTAGATACTGCACTCTACTAAGGCAGATAATATACAGTATATGTGGTGGCGAACCCATAGCGCACTTAGAATGAATCTCTGTGAGAAGGTTTGTTGGCATGATCTCGGGATACCGTTTCCTCCAATGTTACTATGACTTTAGTTACCTAATTATCCCTATGTTGTGTTTAAAATCTCAAGATGTGGTCACATGAGAATTTTTCTTAAGATGTCGTACAAAGTACGGGCACGCTAGATACGAATCCATGGAAGTCAAATCTGGATTCACCCGAGTGTGTATGCTGTCATGCCCCGATCTCCCGCAGGCAATCGGCCGTTCCCGCTAGGCGGGAATCACCCTCGCCAGCGCTCCCGCGGAACGATCGCTTAACCCATCCGGGCGTAATGCCGCACGAGCGTGAACCGCGCCCGTGCAAGGCCGTGATTCATTGGCTGGCGGTAAGAGTTCTAAGCCACAGAGTCGCACAGATTGTCCGAGTGCAGCGGAGTTATGAACGCATAGGCGATCGGTAACAGGTTCACTGAGTCGACAAATATAGCGGAAGCATTGAAACACAAGTTTGAAGTAAAGCAACTCTTTTATTGATATGAACAAGTGTTACAGGCGGCGTATAGCCGAGATTACAAGTCGCTCAAGCCTCTCTCTCTGAAACAGTAAAAGCGTGCCAAGTGGCTACAACTATGGAATGATTGTACAGGCGATGTTCAGGTGAGTTCGGGCTATGTTCTAACATTATGTCTTGTATATGTGCTTCAGTCCCAGACGCACCGTTGCTTCGGAGTGATGTCCACGCCTTAGCACGCACGTTGGAGGCATCCGCACCGAACAAGGTTCTCCCGTACCCTACATACAAACTGGTGGATTATCAGTACATTGAATGCACTGGTGGGGAAGCTACTCGCCCGCTCGACAAATCCAAACACGTAATACAGGTTTCGTGCACAACTATTAAGTTATCTTTCTAGTTGCCTTAGGATCAGTTTCATGCAAATATTGAATAGCCTAACGTGTCGGGCAGTAAACCGTGCAACATGAGAGGAAACATGGCGAGACTTACCAACTTACCATCTCCTTCCCTGTCCAAGGCAAACATTGAGGCAAACATTGTTAATTCAAACACGGGCATGTATAAGCATTCAGGGGCATAGCATATGCAAACACGAGGGTCGTTTTAACATGATCGTTCAGGTGTTTAGTTGTTTCTTGATGCGATGCAATGACTCGCACACGGATAGCCGCTAAGCGATGATAACTTATCTATATGAACACGAGTCGCTGGCGTAGCCATTTATGGACGTAGTCGAGGACAAGGATAGCATGCTACGCGAGTACACGAGGCACACGAACATGAAGCGTTGTAAGCTATCCTTCCTGAACACGAGACTACACATGAGCTCCATCCGGACCGGATCGGCCCCAGTGCCCCGGTGACCGTCCGTGGAACTAGTCCGCGACATGCACTTTCTTTCGGGTCTTTCAATTATCACGGGATACACGAGAATACGGGAACACGCGTGCACTAGAACACGAGAACACGAGAACACGAGTGCACGGGAACACGAGTACACGGGATACTTGAATCATGATTCTGTACAGTAACTTGCCTTGATGCATTCCCCTGGCTCGGGGCTGCCTGGTGACCCAACGGTCCCGAACACTTGCAGGTTGAATCATGCACGGATCGACTACTTGGTAGTCTTCCGGGGTTTGGATGAAAATAAGGCAACAATCAAGCAGACAAGCATGCGTTTCTAAGGAACATAAGCAACACGTTTGCTCGGGCCCGAAGGTAAGCCGAGAGATGAAACCGTTAGGGACTTAGCATACGAGGGTCTGAATATAAGCAGTATTTCCATTTTCTATGTTCTAGCATAGCAATATGAGTTGGGATTATTCCCTTAGCTAGGTGCGTTAGAATTATTAGCATGCAGGGGTGATTCACCTAGCAACTAGCATGAAACATTCTAGATTTTATGTGTGCTGGCTAAGCAAAGACAAGTTCACCGTAGCCACCCACCTTAGCGATAATTTGCCTCGGTAGAGCGATACGTCAAGCGAGCCTCTGAAAGCCTAAGCCGGATTCCTGTAGGGACAAGTCTGGATATCCTTTGCTTCTCGTTTGAGACAAAGCGGGTCGGGACAGCTGCACTATTGCCGTTTGAGACGGCAGTCCGCTTGAGCGGAACGGGGTATTATATCCTACCCAACTCAGAAAAAGTCTCGTCCTCGAGACTTACTGAGGACAAGCAGTATCTAGGGTTGAGGCAATCCTAGACAAGTCGTTGTACTTCTTCATTTGGAGATTCACTTGCACAAGCGTCGAAATCAGTATATCGCTTAGACTGGATCGTGCGCACTTTCGAAGGGCCCCTCTAGCGTGAATACGTCAACCAGCTCAGTGATAGCGAAGTCTCAGCACTCGAGTTCCACCTTTTCTTAAGTCTTGGATGGTGCACTAGTTCAAGGCATCCCTCGAATAGATGCATTCAACCAAACTTAGAGTTAGTGAAAATCGGACAAGCTACTAGCGATACTCTCAAGGGTTCGCACAGGTTGGCACAAAGGCCACTCGCAGCACAGCATACACACAAGCAAGCATTCATTCAAAACGCATTTTGAAAGTATTTAGACTTATTGTTGGAACATCCCATCGAGGCATTGAGAGAGAGCGTGCACATAACCCACGAACGAGCTTTCGAAACAGAGATATCGAATCGAAGTCCAAAGGCGTAGAAGCCAGGCTCTGATACCACTATGTCACGTCCCGATCTCTCGCAGGCAATCGGCCGTTCCTGCTAGGCGGGAATCACCCTCGCCAGTGCTCCCGCAGAACGATCGTTTAACCCATCCGGGCGTGATACCGCACGAGCGTGAACCGCGCCCGTGCAAGGCCGTGATTCATTGGCTGGCGGTAAGATTTCTAAGCCACATAGTCGCACAGATTGTCCAAGTGCAGCGGAGTTATGAACGCATAGGCGATCGGTAACAGGTTCACTAAGTCGACAAATATAGCGGAAGCATTGAAACACAAGTTTGAAGTAAAACAACTCTTTTATTGATATGAACAAGTGTTACAGGCGGCGTATAGCCGAGATTACAAGTCGCTCAAGCCTCTCTCTCTGAAACAGTAAAAGCGTGCCAAGTGGCTACAACTGTGGAATGATTATACAGGCGATGTTCAGGCGAGTTCGGGCTATGTTCCAACATTATGTCTTGTATATGTGCTTCAGTCCCGGACGCACCGTTGCTTCGGAGTGATGTCCACGCCTTAGCACGGACGTTGGAGGCATCCGCACCGAACGAGGTTCTCCCGCACCCTGCATACAAACTGGTGGATTATCAGTACATTGAATGCATTGGTGGAGAAGCTACTCGCCCGCTCGACAAATCCAAACACGTAATACAGGTTTCGTGCACAACTATTAAGTTGTCTTTCTAGTTGCCTTAGGATCAGTTTCATGCAAATATTGAATAGCCTAACGTATCGGGCAGTGCGTCGTGCAACATGAGAGGAAACACGGTGAGACTTACCAACTTACCATCTCCTTCCCTGTCCAAGGCAAACATTGAGGCAAACATTATTAATTCAAACACGGGCATGTATAAGCATTTAGGGGCATAGCATATGCAAACACGAGGGTCGTTTTAACATGATCGTTCAGGTGTTTAGTTGTTTCTTGATGCGATACAATGACTCGCACACGGATAGCCGCTAAGCGAGGATGACTTATCTATATGAACACGAGTCGCTGGCGTAGCCATTTATGGATGTAGTCGAGGACAAGGATAGCATGCTACGCGAGTACACGAGGTACACGAACACGAAGCATTGCAAGCTACCCTCCCTGAACACGAGACTACACACGAGCTCCATCCGGACCGGATCGGCCCCAGTGCCCCGGTGACTGTCCGTGGAACTAGTCCGCGACATGCACTTTCTTTCGGGTCTTTCAATTATCACGGGATACACGAGAACACGGGAACATGCGTGCACTAGAATACGAGAACACGAGTGCACGGGAACACGAGTACACGAGTATACGGGATACTTGAATCATGATTCTGTACAGTAACTTGCCTTGATGCATTCCCCTGGCTCGGGGCTGCCTGGTGACCCAACGGTCCCGAACACTTGCAGGTTGAATCATGCACGGATCGACTACTTGGTAGTCTTCCGGGGTTTGGATGAAAACAAGGCAACAATCAAGCAGACAAGCATGCGTTTCTAAGGAACATAAGCAACACGTTTGCTCGGGCCCGAAGGTAAGCCGAGAGATGAAACCGTTAGGGACTTAGCATGCGAGGGTCTGAATATAAGCAGTATTTCCATTTTCCATGTTCTAGCATAGCAATATGAGTTGGGATTATTCCCTTAGCTAGGTGCGTTAGAATTATTAGCATGCAGGGGTGATTCACCTAGCTACTAGCATGAAACATTCCAGATTTTATGTGTGCTGGCTAAGCAAAGACAAGTTCACCGTAGCCACCCACCTTAGCGATGATTCGCCTCGGTAGAGCGATACGTCAAGCGAGCCTCTGAAAGCCTAAGTCGGATTCCTGTAGGGACAAGTCTGGATATCCTTTGCTTCTCGTTTGAGGCAAAGCGGGTCGGGATAGCTGCATTATTGCCGTTTGAGACGGCAGTCCGCTTAAGCGAAATGGGGTATTACATATGCAACATTCAAACAATCAATATCCTAGTCACGCTTTGGTAGTTGACTCGCTTATTATGCCCGTGCTAGAGAAATAATGTATATTTATAATATCACGCGTTCAGGAATTTAGAGGCATTCTCGATGCACGACCGAAATATAATCACTTAACACGTGATACAATCTGTCACACCTCGGTGCACATTAAATCATGAATAATTATCAAGCAATAGTGGTATCAGCACATATACAATATTTGAGTCAAATTACCAATTATACATTAGGTCACATGAATCAAGAAGATATTCAATCAAAACAAGCAAGGCTACATGGGTCTCTAGGACGCATGGGAAGTACAGGCCGCATGAAAAGTCCTGGCCACATATGAAGTCAGGGCCGCATGAACCACTTGGCCGCATGATAAGTCATGGCCGCATATGAATCCTAGTCGCATATGGGTCCTGGCTGCATACTCAGGGTTAAGGTCTACTCCTTGGGACAGGTGTTGAAGTAACGGTCAATAAATGAAGTGTCAGTAATGTGACATAAAATGATTGATGTGACTGATGTAACAAGCCATAAAGTATGTCAGAGAAAAGAAAAAATGAAGGAAAATAAGTGTCAATGGTTCAGAGTCATGCGTCCAAGAAAAATAGTGGATGCATGCTCTCCAAGCCGTATGTGTGTCGGTGCCACATGGGGTTCGATGCCGCATTAAGTCAATGTCGCATGGAGGTCTCTTGGACTTAGCGAAATTCTCATTCGTTCAGCGAGTGAAAGCACAAGGTGTTCAAGGAAATTTATTTAAATAAGCAATCATGCGTCCAACTAGATGGACACATATTGTCAGTATGTAGTAAGAGTTCAGGCCTCATAACCCTTTCGGGCCGAATAGCACTCTCAGCCGTATAGCTCGTTGGCCGCATGAAGACTTTGTCTTCTCCAACAGCAGGTTCGGCCATGGCAAAAAATCTCCAAAAAATAAAATCTTATTTTGTCCATAAAATTTTTATTTTAAGTCCAAATCGGGTGAACCAAAAGCCAAAATGCACTAAATTAAAAGATCTATCATGTAGCAAAAACTAATTTTTAAAGACACAAGTTTAATAGATTAAAACTAAGAGAAATTTATGAAATCCATAAAATTTTAAGTTAGAAATATAGATCTACATTAATCCATCCATCAAAACAGAAAACTTCAAATACTAAAAGTGCTTAGAAAAAATAATAAACATAATAGAACAATAATATGGAGGGTTTTTTCATTTCTCATATAAGGTGTACTTGCCTTTGGAAATGGGGAGAGGAAACTAAAGAGAGGGTGATAAATGAAGAAGTGAAGAGAGAGAGAAAGAGAGAGAGAGAGAGAGAGAGAGAGAGAGAAATATTGGATTATATATGGTAGGGTTGAGGGTTAAACCAAAAGGTTCTCATGACTTGAATCAAACCATAAAATAAACCATAAACCAGGTTAAACCAAAGAATGGGTCTAGTCTCCATGCACATGCAACCATGCTAAAATAAAATACGTTTCAAATACGTATATCGAAAATAGGAAGTGGCATCTCTATCCACCTTAAAAAAAATTGTCCTCAAAATTTGAATTCAAGCAATAGCTAGAGAAGTCGGGACAAGCACGATACAAATCTACTAGCAACTACACATGCAAACAACATCATCACAACATATAGGTGATCACTTGATCACAAAATTCGAGATATGAAGGCATAAGGTAGAATATACCTTCCGAATCGAACAGGTACAGGTACCGAGACCAAATATCATCCTCGTACTCTCACGTCGATTCTCCAAGAGTGTGATATCCCCAGGTAACTCGGACAAGAAAAATAGTCTGGTTCTTGAGTATCTTCTCTCTTTGATCCAATAGGGATATGGGTTGCTCCTCGAAAGATAAGTCGGTATCAACGACTAATTCAAAGTGATCGAGGATATGACTCAGATCCAGAACATACCTACGCAATTGAGATACATGAAATACATCGTGTACCTCATGCAACGAAGGTAGAAGGGCAAGACGATAAGCAACATCGTCTACCCACTCTAGAATATCGAACGGACCTACGTATCATGGACTAAGCTTCCCGCGAACCCCGAATCTAATGACTCCAAGGGTAGGCAAAATTCGTAAAAATACGTGGTCGCTGATACGAAACTCTAAAGGTCTACGATATTGATCGGCCCAATGATGATGCATGTCTTGTGCAACCCAAAGCCGCTCTCTAATTTGCTTGACGACCCCTACCGTCTGCGTGATCATTTCAAGGCCTAACATCTTTCGCTCACCAATGTCGTCCCAAGCCAATAGTGACCTACACATCCTACCGTATAGTATCTCGAAAGGTGCCATCTGAATACTGGCCTGATAACTATTATTGTACGAGAATTCTACCAAATGAAGGTGATTCTCCTAAGATCCACCAAGATCTAAGATACAGGCTCATAGAATATCTTTCAAGTTCTGGATGGTTTTGTCTGATTGTTCGTCTGTCCGGGGGTGGTAAGTCGTACTGAATCTTAAATTGGTGCCCAAATTCTGATACAATTTTTTTCAAAAATATAAAGTAAACCAAGTGTCTCGATCTGACACGATACTTAATAGGACACCATGTTGTCTAACTATCTGTCGCATATATATTTCAGGCAATTGTTCTGTACACTGTCCTACTCGAAAGAAAGAAAGTGGGCTACTTTTGTCAGATGATCTACTATTACCAAAACTGTATCTCGACCAGTCGGTGATCTAGGTAAACCAGTCACAAAGTCCATCGTGATTTGTTTTCACTTCTATTCGGGAATAGGAAACGGCTGCAATAATCCTATCGGTCTCTGTTGTTCTGCCTTCACTTGCTGACATATCAGACATCGCGATACGAAGCGTGTTATTTCCCTCTTTATTCCCTTCTACCAAAAGTGTTGTTTGATATCTTGATACATCTTTGTGCCTCCCGGATGAATAGAATACTGAAAACTATGTGCTTCAGTCATAACTTCTTGACGAATATCCCCACTTGGTACGCATAGACGATTACCAAATCTTAGCGTTTCATCCGCATGTATTGTCAACTCCTTCCGAAGACAGGTCTCACATTCTTCTTATAGTTTTTGAATCTTCGAGTCCTCTTCCTGAGCTAATTTGATTCGATCTACCAAATTTGAATAATGTAGGGTAGCCTGAACTCATGTACTCTGTGGAATTACTATCTTGATATCCATCTCTCGTAAGTCTTCTAGAATGTGCTTCTGAGTAGTCAACATAAATTCTTTATCTCTTCTGCTAAGTGCATCAGCTACTATATTAGCCTTGCCTGGTTGGTACTGAAGTTCTACGTCATAATCTTTCAACAACTCTAGCCACCGTCTCTGTCTCATATTCAGGTCTGTCTGCGTGAACACATACTTTAACCTCTTATGATCTGTGAATATTTTTACTCGATCGCCATATAAGTAGTGCCTCCATAGCTTAAATTCAAACACTACTGCTGCTATCTCCAAATTGTGAGTTGAATAGTTCTTCTAATGATCTTTGAGCTGTCGAGAATCATATGTAATCACTCTCCCTTGCTGTATCAAAACACATCCAAATCCTTTTTCAGATGCATCGCGGTACACTGTGAATCCGGAGCCTGCGGGAAGAGTAAGGATTGGTGCAGAGATTAACTTCTTCTTTAATTCTTTAAAGGCTATCTAATATTTTGCTGACCACACAAATTTAACTTTCTTGTACGTCAACCGAGTCAATGGTGCCGAGATCTTAGCAAAATATGACACAAATTTTTTGTAGTATCATGCTAAGCCCAAAAAATTACACACTTATGCTATTGTCTTTAGAACTGGCCAGTTCTCCACTACCTATATCTTCTTGGGATCAACTGACACTCCTGCTCCAGAAATAATGTGTCCACGAAAGGATATGAGATCCAGCCAAAACTTATACTTACTAAACTTCTCATATAACTGGTGCTCCCTCAATATTTGCAGAACCATCCTGAGATATTCTTCATGCTCCTCCTCATTACGAGAATATACTAGGATGTCATCGATGAATACTACCATAAATTGGTCTAAGTAAGGCATAAAAATATGGTTTATCAAGTCTATGAATACCACTGGAGTATTAGTTAGTCCGAATGGCTAAGAATTCGCAATGCCCATATCATGACCTAAATATTGTCTTTGGTATATCCTACTCCCGGACTCGCACCTGATGATATACTGATCGTAAATCTATCTTGGAGAAGAATTTTGTTCCACTTAATTGGTCAAAGAAATCATCAATCCTTATTAATGTCTACTTATTCTTTATGGTCACTGCATTCAACCGCCTATAATCTATACACAACTGTGTTGATCCATCCTTCTTCTTTACTAATACCGTTGGTGCTCCCCACGATGACGTACTGGTCTGAATAAATTCTTTCGCAGTCAGTTCTTCTATGTCTTGATATAACTGATCAAGTTCTGATGTAAATATTGGGATACCTTTTGGGATACTGGTTCTTCCCATGGCATCAACTCTATACAGAACACTACTGCTCTAACTGGGGGTAATCCGGGAAGATCGTTGGGAAAGACATCCATAAAATCTTCAACTATCTTGGGCAGCGGATCTTCTTTCTTTGCTACTGATGCAACTCCTTCCTTTTGTTGGTCTATCGCTATTCTGCTGAGGACAAACTCTTTTAGACATGGAATTCTAAACAACACTCTACCCTCACGATAATCTATCATTGCATGATTGTCTCTCAACCAGTCTATACCTAAGATAACGTCAAAGTTACCCATAGGAAACTAGATCAACTTTATAGGTAATAAACGCCACATACTATGATTGGACATGCTAGGCACACCCTACTAACTTCTACGGTCCCATTGCCAGTGAATATATTCAGCCTCGTTGGCAATGCCTCAAAATTTAATCTAATACGTGTCACATATTATGCAGATATAAATGAGTGTGAAGCACCAGAATCAATTAATGCTATGGCAGAAAAGGTTGTAATAAAAATATTACCTGCCACTATGTCGCCCGATCCTATAGCTTCCTCCAAAGACAAGGTGAGTGCATGCCCTTGGCCTTGTTTAGCTCCCTTCAGCTGTCTTTTTTGCTACTATGGTTGCGGCCCCTGCTAATTCTGTTGTTGCTGCCTATAAAGTTGGGCATGTGTTGGCAACGGACGCTGAGCTAAAGGTCGTGCTGCTACTGCAGGTCCTCCTTGCTGCACTGCCCTCAAAGCTGGCAATGTAGGAAACTGTTGTACTGGCCCTCCTGTCCTCTACATCAATGGTCATATGGCAACCTTGTGATCTAGGCTCCCATATCTCAAACATAGTCTGTTAGCTGCCGACAAACATCCTGGGTATGACCTCCCTTGCCACAGTAGGTATAACCTGTCGGCGCTCTTCATCGTTGTTGATGTTGTTGTTGCCTCGGCTCTTGTCGAGTTGGTATTGTCACTGTTGAAACTGTCGTCCTCCGTGGTGCTGAATCATGGATATAAACGCCAGGTGATGGTTCTGATGTTCGGGGTACTGGTCCTCCCTCATTGTTCTAACCATGAGACCTCTTTCGATCAAATCTTCTTGATGCCATCCTCTGTGAAGTAAGCTCAACCCTCTTGGTTGCTATCGATACCGCCTCGAAGTATAGTAGCCGTGCACCTTTACCATATGTAAGATATCTAAGTAAGGTCCCTGCTGGAACCTCATGGGTCTCACCAACTTTGTTGCCACCATGGTTGGAGCAAATCAGCTAAGTCGACAAAATTCTGCCGCATAGCCGTCTACTGTCCTTCTTGCTTGTTTGAGGTTGATAAACCTTTGTTGTAACTCACACTGAGCCACAATCCCAAAGTACTTTGCCCTGAATCGGATCCTGAAATTATCCCATAAAATAGGACTCCTCAATCCTACCTCCATCATGGTCCACCAATCTCTTGCCAGATCTTGGAGTTATAGGCAAACTAGGTCAATATATTCCTCGGCCAAAACTTTAGCTGCTGTCAGAATGGTCTCAATATCCTGGAGCCAATCGTCTGTCGTGATTGTGTCCTCCGTGCCATCGAAATATCTGGGGTTCAGTCTGCAAAATCTAACAGATACCCCAGAATCTGTTCTTCTGCCTCATTCTAGGGTCGTCTGCAACCCTTGGTTCAACAGGACATTCTGTTCCTGCTTCTGGAGTTGTTGTTGCTGATGTTGCTGTGTCGCGCCCCAGTCCCAAAATATAATGGAACTGTCACATGACTAGGCCAGCTGATACAAACTAGATTATGTTCCCAATTTAATAGCCATTTCTAGATGTACTATGCTATATAAATGGACTAAGTCCAAACTAATACTAACATACAGTAGGTAAATATCTAATCTCATCCACAGAATATAAATAAGAAGTAATGAAATAAATACTGGAATAAAGTACAGAATTTGGATGTCATAATACAACCTAAAAGTCTAATGGGAACAAATCTACTGAATAAAATACTGAAATGAAAGTACGAAAGGAAAGATAAGAATACTAGACTAGAACAACGGCTAACTAGATAAAGATGCTCCAGCCCCAGGAGGAAGGCCTACCAGTGATCATGGAAACTCTGAAGGTATCACCTCAAGCTCCTCCTCAGTCGCGTACCTCATCTCTTGTCCAGGCCCGTACACGGTCGAGTAGTACACCTCGTCCAAATCTGGAAGGGAACCAGGTCCTCAGAGGGACGTAACAAGTTACAAAAATATATGTCGAATATAAATACTGAATAAGTAAGGTGGTTTACTAACCATCTAATTAAATACAATCTGAGGACAACCTTGGTACATATGGGTAGGTGAAGGCATAAATATATAACTTCTATATCATTCCAAAGAACGTAGAACCTGTATAGTATAACATCCATATCGTTCTAAGGAACGTGGAATCTGCGTGATATAACGTCTGTATCGCCCCGTAGAATACGGAATCTGTATAGTAAATATATACGTCTGTATTATTTCAAGGAACACGAAACCTGAATAAAGAGGTCATCAGTCCCTGTAGCTCCAATGGACACTACGGGTACTAATGTGTGTGTCCCATATGCCTACCAGTTGTCCTTCCCGCCCAATACAAATATGCAAGTCAAATACATGACGTGCACACTTCGTAACTAATATGCCAGGTCTCAAATAACTAGACTAACCTGACTACGCACTAAACTGTGATGCATGTCGCACACACCGATAGCTAGTCGGGTACGCCAACTCATATCCCAATATGAGTTTATTATCATGATGAGTGTAAAAAGTGTCAGGATCGTGGAAGATATCAAAATATCTCCACAACATTAAGTGAGTCTGCTAGAGACTAAGTCGCTACACTACTCATCGACGCAATCATCGACTGCACCCGAGTCATTCTCGGACGCGCACAGTTATAAATAATATTTGCAACAATAACTCATATAATATTTAATAACTTGAATTAAACAGTAAATAAGGTAAGGTATACTTGCCTAAATCCTCAAGCTGTGAATGCCAAAGTCCTGCTCCCGAAGCCTCGCCCGAACGATCCAACGGGCCTATAATATAATAATACTACATTAGCATCTACGCTACGGTTTACTAACCATGCATTAGTGTACACCTACGTATTAGTATCAAATTAAGAGTCCATGATACAAGGGAATGCTAACTAGATAGGTGACTAGGTAAGCGTCAGAAAAAGTGTACAAGTATCAAGTCCTCTAATCGTCTCAATATATTTACCTAACAAAATGTACTTGGTATACCATCAACAAATGTAAACATGCAATTATTCAAATCTGAATTTCAATACTAACTATGGCATATATTATTTTCTAACTCATCACTATATATATATATATAACAACTAACCTAACTAGCTAAGCAATCAACACAACTTGTCATTATAATCACTAATTAACCTTCATTCATATAATAATCAACTCTAACCCATATTCTAACATAGTATCCAGTACTGTCGGCACTGCGGGATGTACGAAAACACCTTGAGCCTGCTGCTCTGTCATATTCATCGTGGCTCAACTCGGATCCTTGTTTGGGATTCCACAGGATTTTATTCCACTGCAAACTCTGCCTCTCTTATTGTTGCAACATTAGAGGAATGAGAAGCCTTAAAGAAGAGCACAAGAAACATCAAACATAGGACGAGAAGGAACAAGCAAGCAACCAATCTGGAAGAATTCAAGCTGAGTATCGAAGAGGACGAATTCAGAATTTCAAGAAGGATCATATTTGATTAAGACTCCTATGACCATGACACCCCACAAGTCTGAAGAACAGACTTGCATGGGGCACCACTAAAACCTTATCCCCCGCGACCATGTTCCTGGTATGCGCCATGAGTTGGGGGAAGGTAGGTGCTGGCTCAAAACTTGACCATGCAAAAACAGTGGGGTTAGACCCCAAATAGCAAGTGCCACAAAAGAAGCACGAAATGGAGAAATAAAAACACAAGAAAAATACATAATAATACATAGTTTTAGTGTCGTAACTTAGGTATATGGCATATCCTAGCGCAAAGGCCGAACCCTAAAACCAAACAAGGATAAGGGTTGAACCATCACACTGATAGTCCATTTTCCTAGGCTACTAACCGAATAATACAATCACAACCAAGTCCATTTTCTTAAATCGGCCATTCATTTGTACGGCTTGCTATTTTTGGAGAGTTTGAGGTTATCTCAGAAATAATGCATAATAAGTATCTTCAGATCACGCCAGTGTCGAACATGAGCTAACCGAACCAAATAAATAAAATAGGCACTTGTAGGATGCACCAGTCCCTCGTAGGGCCACTGCGCTAAAAATACGGTATTAGCGGTTCCAGTGTTCCTATCGTAAAACAGTGGCTCGACATAATAATAGTCAGATACTGCACTCCACTAAGGTAGATGATATACAATATCTGTGGTGGTCAGCCCACAATGCAATTAGAATAAATCTTTGTAGGAATGTTCGTTGGCATGATCTCGGGATACCGTTCCCTCCAATGTTACTACCGTTTTTAGTTACCTAATTAGTCCAATGTTGTGTTTGGAATCTCAAGGCATGGTCACATAAGAATTTTCTTTAAGATGTCGTACAAAGTACGGGCACGCTATACACGAATCTATGGAAGTCAAATCTGGATTCACCCAAGCGTGTATGCAATATTTAGACAATCAATATCCTTGTCACGCTTTGGTAGTTGACTCGCTTAATATGTCAGTGCTGGAGAAATAATATATATTTATAATATCATGCATTTAGGTATTTGGAGGCATTTTCGATGCACAACCCAAATATAATCACTTAACATGTGACACGATATATCGTACCTCAGCGGACATCAAATCATGAACAATTATCAGGCAATAGTGGTATCATCACGGATATAGTATTCGAGTCCAATTACCAATTATGCATTGGGTCACATGTATCAAAAAAATATTCAATCAAAATAAGCAAGACTGTATGGGTCTCTAGGCCGCATGGGAAGTCCAGGTCGTATGAAAAGTCCTGGTCGCATATGAAGTCAGGGCCTCATGAACCACTTGGCCATATGATAAGTCTTGACCACATATGAATCCTAATCGTATATGGATCCTGGCCGCATATGTATCATAGCCGCATACTCAGGGTTAAGGTCCACTCCTTGGGACAAGTGTTGAAGTGACGGTCAATAAATAAAGTGTCAGTAATATGATTGATGTGACTGATGTGACAAGCCATAAAGTGTGTCACAGAGAAAAGACAAAACCAAGGAAAATAAGTGCCAACGGTTCAGAGCCATGCGTCCAAGAAAAATAGTGGTCTCATGAGTGTCGGTGCCGCATGGGGTTCGATGCCGCATGGAGGTCTCTTGGACTTAGCTAAATTCTCATTCGTTCAGCGAGTGAAAGCACAAGGTGTTCAAGGACACTTGTGTAAATAAGCAGTCATGCGTCCAACAATATGGACACATGCTGTCAGTATATGTCAAGAGTTCAGGCCGTATAACCCTCTCGGAATGCATAGCACTCTCAGCAGCATAGCTCGCTGGCCGCATGAAGATTTTGTCTTCTACAACAGCAGGTTCGGCCATGGCAGAAAAGCTCTAAAAACTAAAATCTTATTTTGCCCATAAAATTCTTATTTTAAATCCAAATTGGGTGAACCAAAAGCCAAGATGCTCTAAATTGAAAGCTCTATCATATAGCAAAAATTGGTTTTGAATACACGAGATTAATAAATCAAAACCAAGAAAAACTCGTGAAACTCTTAAAACCCTAAGTTAGAAATATAGATCTACACTAATCCATCATCAAAACAGAAAACTCCAAGTACTAAATGTGCTTAGAAACACCTAATAAACGTAATAGAATAATAATATGGAGGGTTTTTTCATTTCTCATGCAAGGTGTACTTGCCTATGTAAATGGGAAGAGAAAACTAAAGAGAGGGTGAGAAATGAAGAAGTGAAGAGTGAGAGAGAAATATTGGTTTATATATGGTAAGGTTGAGGGTTGAAACAAAAGGTTCTCATGACTTGAACCAGCCCACAAAATAAACCATGAACCAAGTTAAACCAAAGAATGGGTCTAGTCTCCATGCACATGCAACCATGCTAAAATAAAATATATTCCAAATACGTATATCGGGAACGGGAAGTGATATATAATTGACAAATAAGTACTTACATCGATCCATCGACCCACGGCTCAGAACGATCGATATTGGCTGGCCGCTCTAGCAGAGTAAGGGGATCTGCAAATCTTGGACGACGGACATATATTTCGTGGTCCACTAGGGAGCCTGAATATGGATTTATTCTAGTAGGAGCAACTAGTGGAGTTGTCGATGTACTAGTAGTCGCAGTAGTCATAGTAGTAGCAGCAGGGGTAGAAGCTGAAGGAAGCCCGGGAGATGGAGTAGCTCCCCTGACAGATGAACGAGTATATGGTGGGTATAAACCATCATCGGCATCTATGAACACGTCCTCTAATGGTCGTGTGCGCCCTGCATCCGGAGTAGTGGATGGAGGATGATGGGAAGAAGATCCTCTATGAACCTGTCATCGTTCTCGTCCTCGTCCTCGTTCCGCCATAGGTAAATCTGACAGTAAATAATAGATGATGTTATGAAACAATAAAATTAGTGACATCAAGATATCATAAAGTAATGGATGGTGTGGTAAAATAAATAAATACTACTGTGATGATAAAATAAATAATAAATATTTTATTAAATAAATAATCTAATCTTATGCATATGTGTGTACGTACTAATCTTCTTCATCTTTCGAATCGTCATAGTCTTCCGAATTATTTTTTGAATCATCTTCATCTTCTACTTCTACTTCTTCATTTTCATTTTTACTTTCACTATCACCTTCATCTTCCAATTCTTATTCATAGTTTGATACCTACATATCATATTCCTCATCTATATAAGGTAAATCTTCTATGTCAATCTCTTCGTTTACTCTATCATCCTCTATGGTAACATCAAACTCCATACCATCAACACCGGCCAAACTCATATATGTATATGAAGGCATGACCAACTCATCCTCCTGGTATACTAGATCCACAATATTATATGTGTCTCTAGCTTTAGTTTTTCATATATCCCACCAATTCTTATTATTGTGTCGTTCGATACCGATACCAAAAAAATTAATACTCCGGTCTGATACCGTCGATTTTACCAATACCACCGATCCCGATACTCATAATAATGGACCGATACCGATTTCAGCACCAATACATTAAACCTTGGACTAGTGTATACTATGAGCACCTATGTAAAATAACATTATAGAAGGTTGTAAAAGCAAGTAAAAAATAAACTTATCTATCACATGTAAATTAACTAATCGCCAAGGGTGACACATATTTCATTCAATTTTAAAACACACACACACACACACACACACACACACACACACACACACACACACACACACACATATATATATATATATATATATATATATATATATATATATATATATATATATATATATATATATATATATATATATACGAACATTTTTAATAACTAAATATACGGTTTGGTTCGGTTTAATTTTTGGTCCAAAGCCGAATAATGCTCACCCCTAACTTTGACAGTATTTGTATCCATATCCTAAATCCAAATGTTATGTAAATTTGAATACAAGCATCATTTGTACAATCTGAACAAAAATAAAATCAAAAATAAGAATTATTGAGAAGAAAAGTTTATTGCATTACCTGCCATCGCAGTCGATGAGTTTGGGGTTTGGGGGACTGAAGAGGGGGGAACCGGAGAGGACGAGGAGAGTATTGTCCATCACCGATAGGAGGAGAGGGCGAGGATAGGGCGGAGAGGGCAAAGCCGCTGACAGGAGGAGAGAGTGAGGAGGGGTTGTCATGTCCCATTCTCCCGCAGGATCGGTCGTCCCAACTGAATGCAAATCACCGCACAGTGCTCTCATAGGATGACTGTTCCCATCATGACGTGATGCTGCAAGAGCTCAAGATGCACCCTTACAAGGCCAAAGTCCAAATAGACAGTAAAATGACTAAGCCACAAAGTCGCACAAATAGTCTCTAATGTAGCAGATATTTGAACTATACGAGTAAACGGTTGTTCGATAACTAGTTTGCAAAGTCGATATAGCGTAAGCATAGAATAAACACAAGTATGATACAAAATTAAATTTTTTATTGATAAAGAAATAATGTTACAAGCAGCGCTAGGGCAAGATTACAAGTCGCTCAAGCTCTCTCACTCGAAATAATAAAATATGCCAAGCGGCAATAGTGAAATGATACATAGGCGATATTCTGAAACATTATGTTATGTATATGTGCTTCAGCTCCGGACGCAACACTTTAAGGATCCAGAGCAAACTCTACTCTATAGCACGTACGAGGGGATACTTTGCACCGAACGAGGCTCACCCGCACCCTGCACACAATCTGGTAAGTTATCAGTATATTGAATGCACTGGTAGGGAGGCTTCTCGCCCGCTTAACAAATCCAAATATGTTATATTAGTTCTGTGCACCATTTATTAAGTTATCTTTTCAATATTGCCTTAGGATCAGTTTTATGGCAATGATATAAAGCCTAACTCGTGTGGCAGTGCGTCGTGCGATATTAGAGTAACATGGCAAAACTTACCAACTTACCAATCGTCCTTTCCTGTCCAAGGTAAAATAAGTTAACCAAGCATGAATATATGTATATATAATAAAATTGTGGATCGCATAAGCAAACATAAGTGTCACGAGCGTACTTCTGACTCAGGTGCACGAGCTACTCAATTATACTCATGTATGTATACTAGAATGCACATGTATTCAAATTTACCTGATTCGATGTAATGACTCGTACGCGGATTGTCGCTAAGAGAGATGACTTAATCTATATGAACATGTTAGTTGTAGTCTCAGCATGGTTATTGAGCTTTTGGACCCCCCGTGCATGGTACTTGAGACTAAAATGACATAAAATAGTCACTAGGATAGCCATAAAGAATACAATATTATAGTCTCTGATGAAATAGGGTACAACGCTAGATACAAAAGAACCATTGTACGAAGATACAGAAGAGCCATTGTACGCCATTCCGCCTAATTCAAACTACTAGCAGAAGATGGTCGGATAACCAAGCGTAGGTAGCGAGTACTTTATTCCCGAACCTGATATTGCATTACGCCCGACGAGCTATCTGCACTAGCCACCACCGGGAACGCAATACCCCACATATTCCTCATAGGCCGGCATGATCCTGGTGCCCCGACGATCATCCGAGGAATCCAATCAATACCTCGTGCATGAGTTGCCTGTGACCATGCAAGTCTCTAGTCTTAGATTTCTTATCATGTACACATTCAAGTCAGATTCAGGTTCAAGTTCAAGATTGTTCACAAATATATCGACCCCCCGAGCTATCAAATTCAATACAGGACGAGTATTAATTAACTTTTCATGATGCAGTCCCCTAGTTTAGGAACTACCTTGGTGACCTAAAGGTCCCAAACTTTCGGGTTCAGACTTGAACGAAACGGCTATTTGATAGTCTTCCAGCGAAACTAAATGATGCAAGAAATGAATCGTGTTATTTGATCGTGACGATAAATTAAGTGACAAGCATAGCTTATATCATAGATAGCATAAGGAGAAACTACTTGAACAATTCTATACAGTAAGGCAAGCGGGCATCTCGTACGGTCGGTTCACTATCTTCTAGTAGCATGTTACTTTTCAAGTTTTATGGAAGTAATACAAGATAGAATTATTCCCTTAGCTAGGTACGGTATATTCTTTATTATCATGCAAGAGATGATTCTCCTAGCGAGTAGCATATATCGTCTATGTTTTTAGGTGTGTAGGCTAAGCAAAAATAGGTTTATCGTAGCCACCCACCTTAGCGATGATTCACCTCGGTCGAGCAATACTCTGAGTGCGCCATTGAAAGTCTAAGTCTAAACTCCTAAAGGGCTAAGTATGGATTCATTTGCATCAAGAGAGTCTTCTCACTGAGCAAAGCGGGTTGGGTCGTTACACTTGTGCGGTTTGAATCGACTCTCTGTATTGACGCAGAGGGGTCGCTATATTTTACACCACTCAGAACAAGTCTGGATATATGTTTTGCACTAAGGCACAATAGGGACTGAGTTGGAGAATGCTATCGTGCACAAAAATCTTAGGATGAGTCTAACTTGCTCAAATTATAATACTCGTCCACACGAATCTAATATATTCACTTGCACTAGCATTCGAGTTTCGCATATCGCGAAGTTTGGATCATGCACGTATTCAAGGTGTCCCCCAAAAATATGCATGTCACCCAACTTAGCGATAGAGAAGTCTTTGAACTCGAGTTTAACATATCATTGAGTCTTGGATCATGCACACGTTTAAGACATCCCTCAAACATATGCATTTCAACCAACATAGCGATAGCAAAGTCGAAAAAGCTAACCCATAAAAAACTCAAGGGTTTTAGTTTACGAATCATAATGATACCTCAAATGGGGTCAATAAAAATCTATGTCATTTCCAATCTCAATCAAACCAAGTATTGTACTACTATCAAGCATGATCTATCCGATCAACGGACTAGCATCCAAGTCCTATTGTCCAGTCCGTTCGTGTTAAACATCAACTTCTAGCACACACTTACCATTCCAAGTATAACTGTAAGTTTTTGCCCCAGTTCTATGGCTTGCCTAAGTAATACTCTAAATAATATCACACAAGTTCTTTCACTCGGCATAGGGTCGTCTGCCTAATCGCTAGGTCAGATCACAAGGTCATAGGGACAAGTTCACGTTTATGATTTATATCGTACAAATTTGTTCTACGATGCTAGTCCTAATTCTTAAGGTCAAACCATTGTTCATTTATACGGGATATTCTACCCAAGCTCGTTTCACTCAGATTTTTAAACATCGAGCAGTGATCATCCTATATACATCAACACGTTCATTGCACTGGTTTTGAGTCTATTTCAGTAAAGTCGTCCTATGGTAAGTATGTTCAACCGAATCTGTGATATACATATGTCGCACGTCAAACCTAGTGATTCGTATAGTCTATCTCCTCAATTATATCTGATATAATCCACCTATTCATTTAGTACTTAGTCTAGACCATCAAATCAAGTTATTATTTCTATTTCTTCGATCTCAATTATAAACTCTAAGTCATTCAACATAATTTACGTATTCGTTCATAAATCCAACGAGAATGTATCACTCCATGTTCTAGACTAACTCATCCTCGACGCACTTTTGATTCACTTGTATTCTCAAACTCACCTTATTGTGTCAAACCATAAGTTAAGACGATCCTTCAATTGTCATGCTCTGGTCTTCCGCAAGTTCGATCATCCCTGCTGGACGTGAGATCACCATGCCAACGCTCATGTAGGATAATCATTCTAATCCGGGCGTGATGCATGTGCGAGCATAAAGTTATTCTCGCACAAGATAAGAACGTCAAACATTATGGTTATCATTGAAATGACCAAGACACATTATCGTTACACTTTGTTTCATCCAAGTTATATATTAATCCACCAAGTCAAGTTCATCTAATAATCGTTCATGTCATGATCATAATTCGCCTAGCCAAATTGTCCAATTTTAATATTACCGTTTGATCAATCACTAGTCTACCTCTAACATTCCTCAAATAACTAAGTTCAAATCCTCAAGCAAAGGTCTATTCCCTTCATTATGTTCTATTTCATCGAGTTCGTATGCATAATCATCGAGCAAGTTAGGCCCTGATCTTTTACGAGTTCGATCATCCTCGCCGGACATAAAATCACCATGCCAGCATTTTTACGGGATAATCATTATCATCTGGGCTTCATGTTGAGTGTTACCTTTCAAACTAGATTCAAGATCGTTCGTCCAAATCCAAGGTTAAATCTGTTATCGCTTACCTCAATTCATTGAATCATAAAATTCTCTAACTTGTATCAATCTGTGCTATCTTCCATCGTGCTAACTTCGATCGCATCCCCTTTTCTAGATCTAGATTTGGAATAAAAAATGAAGAAAGAGAAAATTTTCATCCCCTTTATATAGGCCTCACTTGCCCCCTCCCTCAAGCTACTATGTAAAGTCTAAAATACCCTTTGGGGCCTCTCATGAAGAAATTAATTAAGGAGGGAAGCTTCTAGTCTAATGGGTTTAACATAATTAATCATCCTCCTAATAATTGGGCTTCTAATTATTGGGCTCAATTCTAACTAGAATTAAAAGTTGGTCCATGAGTCTAAACTAAACTAGTTGGTCCACTAACACAAGTCCAAAAATAAATCTAACATGCTAATAATAAATAAATAATACAATAAATAAAATTTAATATGCACAATATTTAATTAATTATTAAATGACTAAAATATCCTTTCCTAGAAAATATGGTAGTGACAAATCTACCCCCTTAGAATAATTTCGTCCTCGAAATTAAAACTCTCACCCCTCTCTCTTGGCCAGTCATATTCTATTCATACAAATCTTACTATGGTCAAATCCCATCAATCATAGTCTAAATAGTATATATCCTATAACATACAATCATATCATTCTACTGAAAGAGAAATCATACTTGGATATAGTCTCTAACTATCATGAAATCAGTCTCTACCCTGCTGAGATATCTTCCTTTACTGGTAAGGTAATCTGTTATACCACATGTGGCCTATTCCATCAGACACTATTAATCATCAATTTTGTCAAGATATTCTTAATACTGAGGGTTACTAAATACTAGTGATATACTCTAATTCTAGGTCATGGACATGCTTAGCTCACTGGCACTTGCTACTTAGGATACTATTCAAGATACTGCTAAGATACTACCCCTTGTTCTGTTTCAATCACCAAAATTTCTCAATCATTCTCTTGCAAGAAATACTTCTATACATTTTCAATCATGTGTTTTATTAGCACACCCTCGTCCAACTTATCACTCCTTATAGGATGCCTTACTTAAATCTTGTTACTGTCTACACAAGGCATCAGCTCTCATATGCATTTTGATGATATCCGTATACCAAGTTACTCATGTCTCTCCTCTATATTATTATATTAGTCACTAAAATGCTTGCCTAAACTTTCATAATACTTGAGGTACTCCGGCTCTTATTACTAGGGTATCTCTTTCTATCTGATACTTGGAGTAACTCATCCTCTAATATTTGTTAATCATCTTAAGGTTCTCATTGATACATTAGTATCACAATAACTACACAATTACCTTCTAGTCATTACAACATCATGACATCTCACTGGTATCCTTATACCCCACGGTTTATTCTCTGATACATACAACCTCTATACTCAAATTTAGCAAGGTACTATACTTACTTCTATATATGTATTATCTCCCTCCTCTACTGCTTGGATCACATGTACTATTACTCCATGCTTTTCTATCCATTAACTGATACACTAATCCAATATTATTACACAAGGTACTTACTGTTACTAGCACATTACTCAACTAATCCCTGATATAGAAATACTAGCACTCTTAATATAGTAACACTAGCTTCCTAACTACACAATATATGTCCTTAAGGTTCTAGGATACTAGCTTCATCATTAGATCACCTCATCATACTCACTAAAAATCATGATCACTTGCATCCAATGCACTATTTATTAACTTCTATAATACACATGTTTCACTTCACCCTTAAGGCAGGCATATGGTTCAATATCTCTATTGATGTATATGTATCTCTCCTCAAACCTTACAGACGGATATGCAAATCAGTGATGCACTATATATCTTCTATGACCAATCTTGATATTTCTCAACCCATGACATAATATTAACACTCAAGCTTTCACTTTCTGATACTCATGAACTTCAACGCTGACACTTATCATCCACTATACATCATGCACACAATTTCTCGATATTTCTCCCACCTATTGCTTCTAACACATCACTAGCCTCAATATTAGGTGAGATACCCATCACTAATCATATACTGGTATACTCCTATCTACTCACAGTAATGCTCTACTTTATCTTAACACAAGTCTTACTACTTTAGCACAATGTATTATTATTCTCTCATGCTCTCCCATACACTTATGGGTACCCTTCCACTATGGCACACTCATTAATACTCTTGATGCATATACATATCTATACTCTTGATACACCCAAGTATCAACCACCAATTTGAATATCATACTTCATTGATTTCCAACACAATTTTTTTGATACTTAATTGTTTACATGGATCATCCAACTACATGAATGCATGATTATCCTAAATTGGTATGCTGACTTTGATACTAACTCATGGAACCACTATTGATATTCTCTACACCCTCTTCTACCTATAGTAACTACTAACTTATAATTACACCTATCATAGAACTAATGCTATAAAGTACTATGTTATGGATTATCCCTAGATTTATGCCTATTGCTCACATACCTAACTAAGAGCCACTTACAGACTCATAAGTCACACTCTCAATAGTCAATACTAATACTCAAGATACAGACCTAATTGTAACTCACCAATTATCATTCTAACAAGGACTCTAATAGAAATAAGCTCTATAAGGAACTAGAGAACTGAAGGTATCTCTACTGCTTAGCTAAAGAATGATGGAACAAAGTCCTACAATAACAGAAATGAATAAGTATTGAGATGATACTTTAAGAACCAATTTAAGATACAATCTGATAATCATACACGTCTGTCCGAAATCATGACACTCAGAATCCTCGCCACGCCAGTAAACATAGCTGCGATAAACGATAGATTCCATAACTAGGGTATGCAACTCTGTAATCATGTTATCTAGAATTCTCACCACGCCAACCGGTATGGCTGTAGAAAAATTTTAAATTTCATAACTAAGATATGTACATCCGAAGTCAGGTCCCTACGTTTTTCGCTACGCCAGCTAATATGGCTGCGATAAACTCTAGGCTCCATAACCAAAGTAGACGTTTTACCTTTCTCACTGTCCTCATCAACATATGTCATCAGATGATACCGTAACTTAGTCCGTAAAATTTCTCTCGACATAAAATAAACTAAATAACGAACACCAAGAATTTTGAATCATCCGATCACCAAGAATTAAATTCAACAATAGATCACCAAGAATCAATTTTAACAACAACAAGTGAGAGCAAACAGAAACAAGAGAAAAGATTTGAAATGGGAATTGTAATAAGATTCTCAAGGGTCATCCCAGGAATCTCTCAAGAGATTTGTGATTGAGTATCCTCTCTCATCCTAATGTCCTATGTCCTATATCCTATCGCAGGCATACAGTAGTACAACTAAGTTGTCGCACTACCACGACATCGCAAAACTTGTGAAGCCTGACCTGCATGGGCCACCACTAAAAACGTGTCACGACCCGCACCCGATGTAGGGATGCAAGTCGGAAACAACGCCCAGCCTACGTCGTAGAATCGGTGGTAGAACGCTGTCTTGATCTACTATACTATCTAAAATCTCACAATAATATGAAGTCTGCCAATAAAATCTCAACACAAAACTCAATCACATTCTAAAGCACGAGAAGATATCAAGGAAGTCTAATATAACTATCCATTCAATATATATAAACAATAATAGAAACAATATCCAATCTCATACTCTATACGGGAAACAAATCCGGTACCAAAATACTAAAGAGACTAACTATGAAAACTAATGATCCGAATAAACCTTCCGACAATCACTCCAGAACTAGTGGATCCAAGTCTGCACCATCTATAAGTCGAAGTCCATAGTATATCGGACACCAATCTCTTGGATCCTCTGAAAAATATTTTCCAGTCAGGAATGGAGCGAAGTACATACCTCTGAAAGCAGTTCCAATAACATAATCGAGCATATATAACAAGCAATAGAAAAAGGATACAAGATGCACAAGTAATAAGAATGTACAATACAGGAAGAACAGACAATAAGCACAATAAGAACTGAAAAGTAAATACGGGAAATAAACTGCAAGTAGAAAACAAGAATACTAGCTATGTGATTTAGAGTGCAAGTTCGTTATGTGATCGGCTTAGGTTGCACATGAGGTATAAAGGTAACTCCATTATACGTGAGGTGTATAATCGACATGCACATGAGATCAAGAGGGCTTTGATCACATAACCAACTCCTACTCCCCCTCCCCAACCAATACTCATGGATCCAATCACGACACGTTACGTACATGATCACGATATAGTCACACTAGCACACGAAATAGTGGATGCACAAGAAGCACATGAAAGTCAATACCCGATGCACACGATGAAATACATGTGACTGGGTACCCGTTGCATACGGTAGGGGATAACACCTCCTGACGGGATCCATATAGCACCAGTCCGTGAAATCACTGTGTCGGAAATCAGTGTATATAATTCTAGAACATGCATATATACAATATTATGAATTGAAAACAATCAGAAAAATGTACTCGCCTGTGGTCCAGAGCAATGAATGTCAAACTATCCGAACTGGTGTCACACAGACCTATATATGGAATATTGCATTAATATAAGGTTCTGGAAAGAAAATAAGTTAAACTAGTCAACTTCTAGGTCAACAAGTCAATTCTAAGTCAAAAGTCAAACTAGGTCAACTCTAAGTCAAACCGGTCGAACTATAGTCAAACTATGGTCAACTACCTATTTCTATGTTGCATGAGTCTAACTCAAAGATATTGGGCTCACACACTATGAATCTAGGTCATACAAGCTACAACTTAGGATACTAAGATACCGTATCTCAGGATACGCAAACAATAGGTAAATATCACATATCTATAATAAAGCAATATTATATATATATAAATTATAATTACAAATGCTAAAAGATTATCATGGTTTTGAACCAACTTGGTATCGTAATAGTAAACCTCTATCTTGATACCCAAACCCAATACCTTGGATATCCTTAATACCTTGGCATTTATCTTGGTATCCCAAGGTAATGTCACTCCAGTATATATTTATTAACTATCCAACTATAACTATAAACTACCATATATTTAGTATTTATACCATACTATATACCTTATTTTAGTCACCTTAATACCAACCCATAATTAGTTTACAACTATCATATTACTATGCCAATACCTACTACTCATACCTTGGTATATCTTGATACTTACCTTGGTATCTCAAGGTAATTGCCAAAACTTTATATATGTACTAACTACCCAACAATAATTACATATATCAATCCAATATAACTCTAGTATGTACTAATAGAATAAATACTAACTACCAACTACACACTAACTATTAATACATATATACGTACATACATATCTAAAAATATATAATATATAAAAGATACTCATAACCATTGATAACTAAAATATACTAACTTACTCAATAATATTATGTGCTACAACTAAATATATACATATATAGTATAATACAAATAGCAATTAGGAACATATTTATATATATATTAATTACCATATATATATATTTAAATACATATATATAACCCACCATATATATTTATATAATATATATTTAAATACATATATATAACCAACAATATATATTTATACAATATATATTTAAATACATATAATCCACAATATATATTTATACAATATATATATAAAACTATATATATAACTATACATACACTTATACATAGTAAATTGTATAAAATACCACATAGTAACATACACACACATACATATTAGTATGTATATATAACTATACATATATGTATACATATATAAAATTATACACTATATAAATACATAACAATATATAATATAACTATATATATAACCACATATAAATATATCTACTATATTATATATACATATACTACCACTTATAAATATATATCTACATGTAGAAAGATAGCTACATAATAAATATACACATATAGTATATGCATAGGTACATAGATCTAAGACACAACATTACATAAATATATATACATAATATTATATATATATATATATATATATATAATTATACTTCTCCATGAAATAAGAACACAAAAGAATTAGATCTACAATTAAATTGCACATACATAGACCGTATCTTCCCGTATCCCACTAGATTTAGGATACGCATGCGACACGAGTCCACCACACATCCATACGTACCCCAAAGGACACAAACAAGTCATATATATTATTTATGAACAATACGAAGAGTCAAATATAAATCTACGTATTCGTGTCAAAATGTGACATGCTCAAAGTCCCGTGTCGGAGCAAAAATCTTCAAATTAACACGTATCACCAAATTGATGGGATACGACCTACACGTACCCAATTGTGGATACGACACTAGCCCCAAACACATAAGCACATGCCAAATTGATCTATAGGACCAATTGACACACACAACAAATGTCAATTTCAGAATTTTCCAAAAATTGACACAAAAAGTACCATAACTTTCTCAATAGGCCTCCTATGAACACAAAACCAAAACCTATGGGTAGTCTATGCATATGGGTTAATTTTCCATGGTTAAATCTCAGATTTAGAACCTAAATTAAGGGAAAAAAACTGAATTATACCTATTGGGAGATGGATTCCCAATGAAACCTCCAAAATTGGTAAAATTGGCCTCCAACTTGTAGATCCTTGCTCCTCTTTGTAGATCCATGCTTCCTTTTTATAGATCCTTGCTCTAATAGCCTCCAATGGTGATTTGGAAAATAATTGGGTAAAAATTTGGTAGGGATTTGGTTGAGAAAATTTTCTAGATCTAGATTTGGAATAAAAAATGAAGAGAGAGAAAGTTTTCATCCCCTTTATATAGGCCTCACTTGCCCCCTCCCTCAAGCTACTATGTAAAGTCTAAAATACCCTTTGGGGCCTCTCATGAAGAAATTAATTAAGGAGGGAAGCTTCTAGTCTAATGGGTTTAACATAATTAATCATCCTCCTAATAATTGGGCTTCTAATTATTGGGCTCAATTCTAACTAGAATTAAAAGTTGGTCCATGAGTCTAAACTAAACTAGTTGGTCCACTAACACAAGTCCAAAAATAAATCTAACATGCTAATAATAAATAAATAATACAATAAATAAAATTTAACATGCACAATATTTAATTAATTATTAAATGACTAAAATATCCTTTTCTAGAAAATATGGTAGTGACAATATGAATAACCGTCTGAACTATATCTCGAAACCCAGGCACGACTCCCCATGTTCGCCTAAGAAATTTACTAATAATATCTCTATCAATTTCTATTCTAAGTACGACTTAAACTTATCTGAACGATATCCCAATCTCGCTCGCAAACTCACTCGCACCAAAGGGTCTAGGTTCGCGATACCCAACACGACTTAGCCAAAAAAGCTTTATGCATAGTTATCCGTCTGAACGATATTCTAGTCTTGCATGCTAACCAACGTAGTATTAGTGTATAGGTATTCGGGTTCGCACATTGCTTGCAAATTCTAGCACGAGTCTATTCCAATAATATCTGACACAAGTCGGCACAAAGGCCATTGTATTACTATCTCATTCAAGCAATCATACCATTCACATGCACTTTTAAAAATATTTATACTCGTTGTATGGAACATCCCAACGGAACAATGAGAGAAAGCGTATAACCCATGAACAAGCTTTCAAAACTGAGAGAATTGAACGTAAAGTGGTGCTCTGATATCAATATATCACGTCCCGATCTCTAACAGAATTGGCCGTCCCCGCTGAATGTGAATCACAGTGCTAGCGCTCATGTAGGATGATCGTTCCCATCAGGACGTGATGTCGTGCTAGCATACAATGCGCCCAGGCAAGACCAAGGTCCAAACTGGCAGTAAAATAACTAAGTCACGGAGTCGCATAGATAGTCTCCAATGTAGCAGATATTTGAACGACACAAGTAAATGACCATTCGATAACTAGTTCGCAAAGTTGATATAGCGAAAGCATTGAATAAACACAAGTATGATACAAAAATAAGCTCTTTATTAATAATAAAATAAGATCACAAGCGACGCTAGTCAAGATTATAAGTCTCTCAAGCTCTCTCACTGAAAACAATAAAATGTGTCAGGCGGCTTACAACTATGCAATGATACATAGGCGATGTTCCGATACATTATGACCTGTATATGTGCTTTAGCTCCGGATGCAACACTCCAAAGCTCCAGAGCGAACTCCATGCTATAGTGAACGAGGCTCTCCCGTACCATGCACACAATCTGGTAGGTTATCAGTATATTGAATGCACTGGTGAGGAGACTTCTCGCCCGTTCAACAAATCCAAACATGTTATATTAGTTTCGTGCAAAATCTATTAAGTTATCTTTCTAATCTTGCCTTGGGATCAGTTTTATGACAATGATATAAATCCTAACTTGTGTGGCAGTACGCTGTACGATATTAGAGTAACATCGTAAAATTTACCAACTTACCAATCGTCCTTCCCTGTCTAAGGTAAAATAAGTTAACCAAGCACGAATATATGTATATATAATGAAATCGTGGATCGCATAAGTAAACATAAGTGTCATGAGCGTGCTTCTAACTCAGGTGCATGAGCTACTCAATTATACTCATGTGTGTATATTAGAATGCACAAGTGTTCAAATTCACCAAATTTAATGTAATGACTCACACGCGGATTGCCGCTAAGCGAGATGAATTAATCTATATGAACATGTCAGTTGTAGTCTATGCATGGTTATTGGTCTTCTGGACCCCCCGTGCACAGTACTTGAGACTGCAATGACATAAAACGGTCATTGGCATAGCCATAAAGGACACAATATTATAGTCTCTGACGAAATGGGGTACAACGCTAGATACAGAAGAACTATTGTACGAAGATACAAAAGTGCCATTGTACGGTAAGGCAAGCAGGTATCTCGTACGGTCGGTTCACTATCTTCTATCACCAGGTTACTTTTCAAGTTCTATGCAAGTAATAAAGGATGGGATTATTCCCTTAGCTAGGTGCGTTGAATTCTTTATTAACATGCAAGCGGTGATTCGCCTAGCGACTAGCATATATCGTCCTTGTTAGTAGGTATGCAGGCTAAGCAAAGATAGGTTTATCATAGCCGCCCACCTTAGCGATGATTCACCTCGGCCGAGCGATACTCCGAGCACGCATTTGAAATTCTAAGTCTGAACTCCGAAAGGGCCAAGTCTGGATTCTTTTGCATCAAGCGAATCTTCTCACTGAGCAAAGCGGGACGGATTATTATACATGTGCCGTTTGAATTGGATATCCGTATTAACTCAGAATGGGTGGCTACAGGGGTGGGGGAGGGGGTACCGCTGACAGGAGGAGAAGGAGGAGAGGAAGAGGAGGGGGCTGTCGCTGACGTACGGAGAAGGAGGGGTTTGGGGGTCGTCGGAGAGGGGTGTTTGGGGGTCGCCGGAGAGTGGGATCGAGGCGGAGAAGGGGACCGAGGTCGGGTCGGAGAGGTGGAGAAGGGGTCAGGGTCGGGGGAGAGAGAGAGAGATTGAGAATGGAAGAAAATAAAATGCGCTCTGGAATTATTTTTAATTGTTGTGAGGGTTGAAGATTGTATGTTTATATATTATTTCTAACACTTCAATCAAGATATAATTTTCACTTCATCATAGTATTTTTCCTTCCTCATGACTATTACCGTAAGTTCATATGGTTTTGATCATGGTGTTTATCAGGCTGGGACAGGTCGGTCCGGGGAGAAAGTCGAGTCGGGTCAAGCAAACCATAACCCAAATTCAATCAGGTCCATATCCAAGAAAATTGTCGGCCAAATTTTACAGAGCTGGACTTAGGCCAATTGTGGGTTGGCCCATAGAAAATGGCCAAAAAGAATTTGCCTTTGTGCCTTAAAAAAATTGGGCTTTAAAATTTTGCACATATGAAAAATTAATATAAATAAATAAACTTTATTAGATTTATTAATTTCAAAATTTTAATATAATATTTCTTTTGTTTTGGTAAACTGAAAAATGGAACTACGTATTTTATTTATAATTTGATCTTCAAGTATTTGGTCTTATGGACAGCTCATATTTTAACTCCTCCTCCTCCAGTAGGGTCCTCCATAGTAAGAGACTGGAATTCCAGTTCATTAATATCGCCGCCTTCATCTCTTCAGTGTTTAGTTTGTCTTTTCGTACGAACTCAATCTTGAACGCAAACGCAAACTGTCAAATATTCGGTAGTATCATGCTTCTCTTCATGTTTAATATTCTCTAAACTGTACTAAAACAAAATTTAGATGCAACCGTGGACACTGGGACTATTAGGTTATCACGTGCTAAAGAAGAAAGTATTAGATTTTCTTTTTTTCCACCATTCCAAAATTTAAAAATATGATTCATAATCCTTATCATCATCATCATAAGAGTTTAAATACAAGAAAAAAAAATTAAATTTTGAGGAAAGTTTTTTTTTTCTTTGTAGCATATTCTTAGCATGATATAACTTAGAAATTAATCCAAAGCTACTAATTAATACAAAGCTAATACTACCTTGAGTGTGTTTATAATGGGTCGGCTCGATACAACTTTTTCTTCATATAAACTAATTAGAGTCACGAAACGTTCTTTAAATTTTAAGCTACTTACCTCAACGTTCATATTGTCATAAAATTTTTCTAATAATAATATATATATATATATATATATATAGAGGATCTAAAACAACAAACAACAATATAAAAGAAGTATTTTATGCCAATATTTTTAGAAATTTTATTTCTATTTTAGAAACGACATAATCAAAACTAGCAGCATTTCTATATTTTAAAATAAATGAGAAATGTGTATTATTTATGTTAAAACTAAAGAATAAGTTGGATAATAAACTCCAGATAAAATACATGCAATATTATAAAATAATTCTAAATTTTCATAAATTGAAGTAGCAACTAATTAACCAATCATTCTCAATTATTTGGTAATCAATAATTGGATTAAAACTAATATAGGTTATATTAATATCTTTGTATCTAATACAAAAATTTAACATTATATATGTAAAATTTTATCTATGTGGTGCATCCTTAACAAATTTTTTAAATGTCAAACCATATCGTGCACATAATATTTTAAACTCTTATTGTCTACTTAGAGATGTGTTCAAACTAATTAAACATGTTCTAATATTTTCTAAATTTGCTTGAAAAAATTGAAGCCATTCTTATACAATTAAATTAACAATATGAAAAACATATCTTATATGAAAAAAGACGTCCTTCTATTATAAGCAGAATTAACATTTTAAAACATCAACACAAGAAATATTGTTACTAGCATTATCAAAAGAAATTTAAAATTATTATTATAAATATCATATTCACGTAAAACATGTAATATGGCTCCCCGATTGTAGATCCATTATTTGAAAATTTACAAATATTTACAAAAGTTTCTTTCAAGCTATTTTTTTAGAAAATTAACAGCTTCTACTCTAGTAGTACATATAGAAACTAGTAAAAAAGAATTTAGTGTACTACTTGCATAGTTATAATATAATTCACTCTAACCAAATATAAAAGTTTGTTCATCATAGATAATATATTTTGTTATGTTAGTGTTGTTATGAGAAACAAAAAAAGTGTTTCATATTAAAGATCATTGAGAACTGGTGCTTAACTGTGTTTATCTAGCATTAACTGTGTCATTGCCATAATAACTTCATAATGCCTCTTCAAAGTTCCATTGCCGTCATTTTTTCCATTTAAATATTTTTTGTATTTCTTGCACCTCTAGGTATTAGTTATTTTGTCATCAATTCAGATCTAATACTTCTTTTCCCTTACTATCGCTGACAAATAGTTTAATACAAAATTTTCATAACATCGATTTTCTTCTAATTGAAATATTTGTATTAATATTTCTAACTTCTGGAGATGAACTTTGTGTTTTAATTTCTACAAGGTTATTAACATTAAAACAATTAACATGTAATACGTTGAGTGACCCATTAAAACAATTAACACAATTAACATAATCGTCCCAAATACTTATATCGAAAACGTTGAGTGACATCTCTACCCACCATAGAATTTTTTTGGTAGGTGGCCAGAAGCTAAGTTCTGCTCGAAAAAAGATCCATAACCCCGGTCCTTATTTGGTTTAAGGGTTATGGCTCTAATTTTGAGAAGTCCCTAAGATCTCTTGTCGCTTGCCGGCTTATCCTTTTCTATGGTTATGGTGCTTACTTATTGTCCCGACAAATAATATGTTCACACGTACACATTTATTTTAGATGCTCCAGGTCTACTTTATGTCACCAGTTGTTTACTTTATATTACATGTCATTTAGCTTATTGTCTTTTCTTTTATCGAGATAAGTGCATTGGTAGTGCACGAATCTCGATCCGCATTTATTTATTTTTGTCTCTATTTGTTGTTGTGGGTTTTAGTTCATAGCATTGGCTTCATTTATGGTGCTTGTAGCTTGAAATTTTGATCCCACTGGTTTTGCATGGCCAGATCTCGTAGCTTACTCGGAGGATCTACCTTCACACTTTCCAAATGGATCGCACTCGGAGGATTGCGGTTCGGATTAGCAAGTGGGTTATCTCATTATCCCACTTTATCTTGTACATTCATTTTGTGGTGTATTAGCCAAGGACATGTGTTAGTCCTTGTTTCTGGGTTTTGTTTTCCTATGTCTTTGGACGGCGTATGTGTATATTCAGGACCGCGTTTGGTTGTACATTTGCGTACCTTTTGTATATTCAGTTGATGTATCTTTACATTATGTCAACTCTCATGGTTATGTATGCATATGTGTTTGGGACGCCTTACCCATCGCATGTATGATTTACGCTTTATTGCTTCTTGTGTTGATTGGACTGAGATAGGATTTGTCTGACCAAAGGAGTCGTAGATCAGTAGGTTGCTAGAGTCTTCCCACTTGTCTTCTAGACAGCCGTGACCGTATCTCGGGTCATTTATACTTAGATATACGTAGCTGGGTTTGTCAGGAACCCGCTCTCCAGTATTCTAGTTCTGGGACGTGGCACACCAACCGGACCGAGCCGAGTCGACCGAATTGGGAGACGAACCTTCGGTTCGGCTCGGATTTTGATGTGTCAAAATCGAGCAATGAAAATTTATGGTGCCAAAGACGTCTGAATGCTATAATTGGAATACCATTAGGATAATTTAACTCACTATGAATAATAACTCTACAACATAAAAGGTTTTTATTTCGCAACATAGCTTTACAAGATCATACTATGAATACTATAAGCCTACAAAATAAAAAGGTTTTTTTTTTTTTTTTCACCCCATAGCTTTACAAGATAATACTATATATCCTGTATTCTTTGTATTGTTTACCTTCTCATTAATGGAACGCAGAGGAAGATTGTTTTCTCCTACGTATTCTCTCAAAAAGAAAAAACAATTACTGTCAGATACTTGTTTAAGAACTCGAGTGTTTCCATGCAAGCAATGATATTTTATGCAACAAATACTGATAGAAATAGAACCGGCCATTGGTGGTCTGCATGAGTTATTCTAAGTTCACAACCAAACCATCAAAATCTCATTATCATTAAATTGTACTTACCTCTGTATTCCCCGACACATGCCATTGCAAGGGAACAGAAGTAATTGAACAAATATATGGTTTAATGGATGATCAAGAATAGTAAAGTAGCTTGTGAGCTTTAGTAAACTAACTAAAACTTGCCTGACAAATATATGGTTTCACCCAATATTGTCCAACTAATTAACTGTAAACTTGTCCAATTAATAAAATATTATCCTCTAAGCACTCGACCCCAGCAAAGCTGTAATCCACCCTGCTCGTGTCACAGAACTGGTAGCAAATCTGACCAAATCAACAAAATTGTTCCATATGTCATTTTCCATGTCACATTTTGGTCTGAATACCAAATATACTAAATATGCTTATACCAAAATAGAGAATAAGACAGCTCGATTCTTGATTAATATGCTTGATACTAATCTGGAGTAGCTCAGTTGGTTAGAGCTGTGCATTTTACTTTAAAGCTTTTTGTCTTTCAATCATGGCCACATACAACAATAAGAGCTTGCGCTCTTTTTTATCTCCCAATCATGGCCACACAACAATAAAGGATTGTCTTCGTCTTTCAATCACCATATATCAACAAGTATAGCTTTCTCATGCATTTTCAACCCGGCATCTCAATGATTCCTTCAAGAATTCTTTTTAACCAAGTTTCAATGTAGTAGTAGAGCTAACTATACTAATTATACTAGACTACTAGCCCTTGGAACTTACAATAGGTACTTCTCAAAGAAATAAAATGGAGCTAGTTGCAAAGATGTTCATTATCAGTCAAGGTATTGATTGGACGGACGGTCCGGAACTCGATGATGAAGTGGTCTGGTCAAATTTGATCAAGGTCGACCTGAGTTCGGTCAACGGACCGACCCGGTCCAGTCCATAGTTCCCACGGGTTCGGACTGGATTTAGAGAACATGTCCAAAAGTCTGAACCGGACCGACCCGACTCGTTAAAAAAATTGAACATTCGCTCGACTCGGTCCAGATTGGCCCGGTCGGTGAACCGGTCCAGGTCTGATCTCAAACCTGGTCCCCACCCACCCACCCACCCCCCAACACCCAACATAGTCGCTTTATGACTGACTGTCTATTATATATAAAGGAACAATAAATTACCACAATACCCCCTCCCATTTAATCCTTTATTATATCGTTGAAGGGGTATTTTAGTACTTTACTCCTCCAACGGCAATATTTTTTATTTGGAGGGTATCTTTTCCAAAATACTTCCAATTTTATGACAGTTTTTAATTCGTTTGAAGGATATTTTGGTTATTTTTGCTAAAATTATCAAAATATCCTTATAACCACTATATTTTAAGGGTAGTTGGGATAATTTGGTACCCGAAAATTTCTATAAATATGGCATAATTCTTCCACATTTATCACAATAAAATTTGTTCCCTCTCTTGCAATATTAACAAGAAATTTAGTGTGAAAGAGCTATTTACTGTCATAAAAAATGATCAACCACCACAACAACCGCAAGATCAGCAAGCTCAACCTGCACCACGACAAGGGTCCTCAACTCGAAAGAAGATCAGAATAGCGAAGTTTATAATGAACACGATACAGAAATAAGATTCTCGCATGGAGTTCTTGTTGAATGCTTGTATTGTAGGAAATGACTCCCGTAGAAATCTTAATTACTATGGCACATGAATTTTAAGTAGGTATCTGAAAAAGTGTTTGAGTATCTAATAATCTTGTATCTTCTTGAAAAAAATGTATAATTTTTTCATATGTATTATTATTGTTAGATAGGTCATACGTATATTTAAACCTAATTACGACTTATGTTTGAGTTTCAGCTTTCAATCTCTCTACAAACTTTATTTGGAGTATTAAAAAAAACTGAAGAGAGGTTGAAAAGTTGAAACACAAATATAAGTTGTATAACTTTTGTAAAAAAAATAGTATATATTAAAAAAATATTTTATTTTTGATCTTCTTATGTATGATTTATGTATAACTTACAAAAAAATTATAAGACTAGTTCCGTTTTAAAATACTATATATTAAAAAAAATCTTCCCTCTTCTCTTACAATGTTATATTAGATTTTAATTTTATGTTATATTAAGAAAAACTATCTTTCTTCCATCCTCAAAATTTAAATTTTGGAAAAAGAATTTAATAAAATCGGGCTAACCCGAAACCGACCTTGAACAGACCAAGACCCTGTCCGATTCGACCCGGCCCACTCCTGACTGAATTCGGGTCTGGGCTGGATTCAATCCCCCGCCCCTCCGATCGGGTCCGGTCCGGCCCGCCTTCACTCCGATTAAAATCTGGTCCGGTCCGGCTCATATTCGATCAAACTCGATCAACATTGGATCCGATCCAATTAACACCTTGAATTATTTTGTGGTACTTAATTGGTGGGGCAATATCAATCTCCTGTTCCAAATGGATTATATAGGTCATCAGACAAATGCATGCATGGAGAAATCTCTGATACTGTAGCTAAGAACAGTGGCAAAAATTGCCAACAGTTTCATCCTTGAATCCAATGTACATGCAATAACACATCCAAAGACCTGGTCTCTCACTTGCAACTTGCTGAGATGTGTGCCACTTTCGACTGCTACCATCAGGCAGGATCACGAGAACCGCGCGCACTGTCCAAAAGGATGATATAGAACTGAACCCCCCCCCCCCCCCCCCCCCCTCCAATTGTTTATATCATTTTCATGATACAAACACTTAACCTAACTAATATTCTAGTAACAAGATTTTTCTCATATATGTTATTCAATCCCTCTACCACTGTCTTCTGTCACCCCCACATGCATGCCAAAATGGAGCTCATCATCAATCACAGGATTCATTTGTCATTTGCGCAGACAGAAGGACTAGTTTGGTGCATCAAATTGCCTGAATGATTGGATCCCCATATCATCTTTTCTTTTCTTTTCCATCTCCTTTTACTTCTCCATGGGAGAAAAGTTTACCACAGCCCCCTCAGGACTAGCCCAACCAAAGGTTTGGGTTGTTTGGTTCTCAGATTTGGATTACTGTAGTAAAAAATTTGAATTTTGAATTACTTCACGAGTCACGTATTTGGTTAAAGAATTTGTGTATAAGATTTACTGTAATTTGATATAAACAGTAAATTTTGTCTGACATGAAAATCTTTTGGGCTAATTAGAGTTTAGACTCTGAATTTTATATCAGTTTAGAGTTTAAGCCCTAACATGTCCAATTGGAGAGTTTAGATCCTGAATTTTTATTTTATTTTTTTCATTTTACCATCTTATCCTTCCTAGTCTATATAGGAAGGTTTCATTGTTTGCATGAGAGGGAGGGTATAAAGGAAAAAATAAATCAAATAATAAAAATTTAGGATCTAAACTCTCAAATTGGACAAGCTATGGCTCAAACTCTAAGTCGGTATAAAATCTAGGATCTAAACTCTAATTAGCCCAAAAAAAATTATCCGAAGTGGAACGCGGAAGTATAAAATTCGTATTCTCACTTCGCACGTTTGGTTGGAGGACTATTTTTTTTTTCGACTTAAATTTTTTTTATTCATATCATTTCAACAAAAACATTGTACTTTTCTACTTACTTAAATAATCAACCAACCAAACTTTCTTTAAAGCATCCAAACGAAAGAAATTTCACTTCACTCCACTCCACTTCGAGTACTGCAATGTGTACATAAAATATTAATTTTTTAGATTTCCTAAAAGGCTAATTAGCGTTTAGATCCTGAAATTTATATCAGGTTAGAGTTTAAGCCATAACATGTCCAATTGAAAAGTTTAGACCTGGATATTTATTTTTGGTTTAATTTTTTCAATTATACTCTCATTACCAACATGTACTTAATTGTTGTTCTTGTACTAGTGTTAAGAGTATAATGAAAAAATAAAAATAATTCAAAAATATAAATTCAGGATCTCTACTTTCCAAATTGTATATGTTAGGACTTAAACTCTAAGGTGATATAACATCCAGGATCTAAACGCTAATTAGTCTCTTTTTCTAAACCAAATATTCCAAAAATTTGCACATTCAGTATCATTCTCTCGATCATTATACATAGGGCTAATTAGAGTTTAGACCCTGGACCAGCTTAGAGTTTAAGTTCTGATTTGTCCAATTAGAAAGTTTTGATCATGAATTTTATTATTTCTTTCATTCTTTTCATTATATCCTTTCTTTCATGTTTGACAATAAAATCTCCTTATATAGGCTAGAAATGAAATAATGAAAAAAATGAAACAAATAATCTAAATTTAGAATCTAAATTTTTAATTGAACAAGTCAGAACTTAAACTCTAAACTGATATAAAATCCAGGGTCTTTACTCTAATTAGCCCTTATACATATCACGTAGTAAGAAATGTAAAACTATGCATCATGTCATTGATGTACCAACAAGCTGCTAGCTAGCTAGCTGCTGCTCTTCAAGTTTTCTATAATAAAAATGGATCTCACCTTCACCTTCAGCCCCACCAAGCCATTTGCTCCCATGTGATCACCTGTCCTTGATCACTCCGGGCATGAACTAGTCAGGATACATGATGATGCATCAAATATTGGGTCCTATTCAATCAGGTCCTCTTAAGAAAGGCCCCCCCAAAACTGTCCTATTTATAAATGGGGGCTTGCTCCAGCAAATTGTACTGCCAGAATTAATAACGTGACTGAATTATATACGCGGAAGAAACAACCAAAATTTTCAGCTGTTAAAATCTTCTTTCACTCTATGATCCAGACTTGGTGCCCATATGGGATGGCCGGCTGGCTGGAGAGACTTTTAAACCATAAATTCCTGGCTCCCAATGCCTCCAAAATACCTTTCATGGGCTACACAAGCACACAGCATGAGGAGGTGAAAGAGCATGAGGAGGAGTGGGGGAGCAATGTTCGGGACCAGTACAAAGGGAGAGCACATGGACATCTGTTGGATTTTAATGTATCAAACTGGGTGTGGGGTGGGGGGAGTGAGTGAAATGGGTGCTTGGAGTAAAAGCTGCATGCACCCCTTTGGGAGGTCTGAAAGCAATAGTGCAGACAGCTCACTGCCCCCAACCCATCTATGGTGGCTTTGAGCCCACTCTGTCCTCTCGTCAAAAGGATTTTCCTATCACCAACATCAACAAAAAAAAACATCAAATAAAAATTTTGGTACAAAGCATTAAAATATTATTAAATTATCCATAAAAAAATAAGTTTGATAAATTTATACGGAGAGAACATAAATATTTTTGAAAAAGACGTTTTAGTTCTCTCCACATTTAAAAATAAAAACTTGTGGACGTTTTTTAATTAATTATTTTTTCTTTTATTTCTTGCCGAAAAGAATAAAAAAAAACAAGTAAAAAAAATTAAAAATTATTTTATACAATATGTCCTTATTTTCAACTTTTTTTTATTTTTTGGGCCGAAAGAATCAACAAAATATATTTTGTGAAACGTCCCGAGTAGAAGTATTTTCAATTTTTTTTTATTGTTTGGATCTTAAAAAATTGAAAAACAATTGTGAAAACACCCCTAGCTGGAACGCTTTCCATTAAAAAAAATTTGTTTTCATTTTCAGCTTTTGTTTTTTTTTATTTCTTTGACTAAAGATTATAAAATAAATAATAGTAAATAAATAATATAAAAAAAATTAATTTTGCTTATCACTTTAATTAAAAGATCATATTACAAATAATGGATTATAGGGATTCATATTGTAAAAAAAACAATCTAAAACACATATCAAGGGCATTTGCAACTTTTATTTTTATTTTTTATTACTTCAAAGCATAATCTTCAGAAAATTAAAAAAAAATAAAGCTTGAAAACACCCATGCTATGGGTTACGCAGTAGGAGCGTTTTTTTTTCAATCTTCAAGAAAAAAACAAGTTAAAAGCATTCCTGATAAGGACATTTTGTATAAAAATAATAATAATAATTAATTTTTTTACATTCTTCTAGACACGAAATAAAAAAATTTAATTTAAATTAAAAGCGTCCATAGTAAGGACGTTTTCGGTTGTATATTATTTGTAAGTCTGGAGAGAACCAAAATGTTTTTAATAAGAGAGTTTCAGTTCTCTTCCTGTAAATTTGACAAATTTATTTTTTTCCATAATTTAATAAAATTTTGATGCTCTTTACAAAAAAATTTGTTTATCAAATATCATGTTGACATTATTTACTCTTCTTGATCAAAAACTCATCTAAATGAGAAAGTTCCGTAATTTCATTCTGAGAACCAAATTCATAGAGAGAAAAAAGCAGCTAAAAATGGATCAAGAGAGGGTGGAACCGACTAAACTGAATAACGAATTTGGTTCGCTTTGAAAATAATTAGATTAATTTTGGTTTTTAAAATATTAAAAAAATATTTGATTTCAGTCCAAAATCGAAAATCAAATAAGACTTACACAATTATATAAATAAACTTATTTTTATGGATATTTTGTTATTAAAAATATGTATTCTTTTGACAACAACAATTGTATATATGTGTTTTAAAGTCCAACTTTGATAATTTAATAATTAGTTCAACTTTAAGCCAAAATTTAAAATATAAAAATTGTATGTATAAAAATTATATTATTTAATAACAATTCTAACTTTTGGTCATAAAAATAATCCAATCGGACAAACCGAATAAATCGAATCGATTATCGGTTCGATTCGGTTTGGCCATGCCCAAATCCGATTGATTTCTATTTTGGTTTTTTTTTTTTTGATTCGATTTATTAAACTTTGACTATTTCGGTTCGGTTGAAACCGACAAACTATGGGGGTTGTTCTTATTTCTGAAAGAAAAATACACACATTGTTGGAATTTTTCACTTGGCTTTGGAAACTTTAGTCCCACATTAAAAAAATCACTAAGTGTATATTTCAATATATAACTATGATTTGTGTTGCCATATGCACGTAGGGTGTGGTGGTCCATGTTGCATGATTTTCCTATAGGGTCCAAGTTAATCCTCAAGAAACAATTTTTGTTTTTGTCACTCGCTTTGAAAATTTTATAGGTGCTCTTAGCGGCTCGGGCTCGGACGAAGGGTGCAAAGTGGCACTTTGATGGAGCACTTTGTCTGCGCGAGGGTCTAGACACTGGACATTTATGCTGGACTTTTACGCAGGGCATCTACACGGGCTTCTGTGCGGGGTTGCGTGCGCCGCAGAGACTGATGTTGCTGTCAGCACAATCTGTTGGGGATGTGTGCGTTGTGCGGTGCTGTCAACACAGTCTGATGTGACTGGCACTTTCGGCGCATATGTCGCTTTTGTCAACGCTATCTGATATGACTGGCACAGTCTGATATGACTGGCGCAAGCTGATTTGATGATTGTCATAGGGGTTTGTCACTTCTCGTTCCCGATATACGTATTTGGAACATATTAGTTTTTCTGCTTACATTATTTCTTGCTTGCATGGTTAATTATGTTGCATGTCATGGAGACTAGACCAATTCTTAGGTTCACTTGGCTCTTGGTTTAATTGTTGGGTTGGTTTAGTCATGAGAGAACCCATGGTCCAAACCTCAACCCTAGCTATATAAGCTAACTTCTTTCTCTTTCTTCCCTCATTCTTCATTTTTTTTCCTCTTCCTTTCATTTCAAGGCAAGTACATCTTGCATGACATGAAAAAACTCTAAATTGTTATTCTTGGTCTTTTATTGTATTTTATTAGTCTAATATATGTACATTATGATTCTAAGCACTTTTAATACTTAAAGTTTTCGGTTTTGATGGATGAAATTTAGTAGATCTACATTTTTTGTTAAGGGTTTTCATGGGTTCCAAAAAAATTCTTGTTTTGATCTATTAAAACATGGTGTTTTAGAAAAATCAGTTTTTGTGGGTGATAAGCATTTCATTTCAGACATTTTAGCTTTTGGTTCACTTAATTTGGAGTTGAAAAAAGTTTTTATGGAGAAAACAATTTTCGATTTTTTGAATTTTTTCTCCATGGCTGAACTTGTTGTCTAGAGAAGACGAAGTGCTCATACGGCCAGTACCATATGCGATAGAGAGTGTTATACGGCTTGAGTGCTATGCGGCCTGAGCTCTGTGCCGCATATACCTTCCAGCATGCGTCCATCTTATTGGATGCATGACTGATCATTACACAAAGTGTTCTGAAACTAAGTGCTTGAAAAAGTCCCAAGTGACAGAACTCCTTATGTTTCACTTGCTGAACGAATAAAAAAATTGTTAAGTCCAAGAGGCATCTATGCGACAAGCAGAGCATGTAGCAAAGTAGACTTATGCGGCCTTGACCTATGCAGCCTCTTCTCTTCTGAATGCATAACTCTGTTTTGCCCTTGCATATTTTTCTATAAGTTTGTCTTTTCCTTCCTGACACTTTATGGCTTGTCACATCCATCGCATCAAGTCACTTCTCTGACTTGTAATTAATGCCCATTACTCGGCACTTGTCCCAAGGAGTGAACTTTGCCTTGACCTATGCGGCCTGACACCTATGCGGCCTGACTCTTATGCGGCCTGGACCCCTATGCGGCACCGACCTCTATGCGGCCTTGACCTATGCGACATTGATCCCATGCGTCCATGGTTCTTATGCGGCCCCATGGGCATATTTTATTATTTTGCTTAGTTTGGATGTTGAATTTAGTGATTTTATGCGTGTTATAAATGATTGTAAATGCATGAGAACTAAGTGACCATGTGTTGTACCTGACTATATGCTTAACCCGACTATGAGTAGAAATAGACTATGCGGCCAAGTGACTATGACTACCTATGTGTCTAAATTTGACAAATTTGTTTTTTTCCATAATTTAATAAAATTTTGATGCTCTTTACAAAAAAAATTTGTTTATCAAATATCATGTTGACATTATTTACTCTTCTTGATCAAAAACTCATCAAAATGAGAAAGTTCCGTAATTTCATTCTGAGAACCAAATTCATAGAGAGAAAAAAGCAGCTGAAAATGGAACAAGAGAGGGTGGAACCGACTAAACTGAATAACTAATTTGGTTAACTTTGAAAATAAATTTGATTAATTTTGGTTTTTAAGTATTAAAAAATATTTAATTTTGGTCCAAAACTGAAAATCAAATAAGACTTACACAATTATATAAATAAACTTATTTTTATGGATATTTTGTTATTAAAATTATGTATACTTTTGACAACAACAATTGTATATATGTGTTTTAAAGTCCAACTTTGATAATTTAATAATTAGTTCAACTTTGAGACTAAATTTAAAATATAAAAATTGTATGTATAAAAATTATATTATTTAATAACAATTCTAACTTTTGGTCATAAAAATAGTCCAATCGGACAAACCGAATAAATTGAATCGATTATCGGTTCGATTCGGTTTTGGCCATGTCCAAATCCGATTGATTTCTATTTTGGTTTTTTATAGATTCGATTTATTAAACTATGACTATTTCGATTTGGTTGAAACCGACAAACTATGGGGGTTGTTCTTATTTCTAAAAGAAAAATACACACATTGTTGGGATTTTTCACTTGGCTTTGGAAACGTTAGTCCCACATTAAAAAAATTACCAAGTGTATATCTCAATATATAACTATGATTTGTATTGCCATATGCACGTAGGGTGTGGTGGTCCATGTTGGATGATTTTTCTAGAGGGTCCAAGTTAATCCTCAAGAAATAATTTTTGTTTTTGTCACTCACTTTGAAAATTGTATAGGTGCTTTTAGCGGTTCGGGCTCGGACGAAGGGTGCAAAGTGGCACTTTGATGGAGCATTTTGTCTGCGCGAGGATTTGCGCACTGGGCATTTACGCGGGACTTTTACGCAGGGCATCTACACGGGCTTCTGTGCGGGGTTGCGTGCGCCGCACAGACTGATGTTGCTGTCAGCGCAATCTATTGTTGATGTGTGCGTTGTGCGGTGCTGTCAACACAGTCTGATGTGACTGGCACTTTCGGCGCATATGTCGCTTTTGTCAACGCTATCCGATATGACTGGCACAGTCTGATATGACTGGCGCAAGCTGATTTGATGACTGTCATAGGGGTTTGTCACTCCTCGTTCCCGATATACGTATTTGAAACATATTAGTTTTTCTCCTTACATTATTTCTTGCTTGCATGGTTAATTAGGTTGCATGTCATGGTGACTAGACCAATTCTTAGGTTCACTTGGCTCTTGATTTAATTGTTGGATTGGTTTAGTCATGAGAGAACCCATGGTCTAAACCTCAACCCTAGCTATATAAGCTAACTTTTTTCTCTCTCTTCCCCCATTCTTCATTTTCTCCCTCTTTCTTTCATTTCTAGGCAAGTACACCTTCCATGACATGAAGAAACTCTAAATTTTTATTCTTGCTCTTTTCTTGCATTTTATTAGTCTAATATATGTACATTATGATTCTAAGCACTTTTAATACTTGCATTTTTCGGTTTTGATTGATGGAATTTAGTAGATCTACATTTTTAGTTAAGGGTTTTCATGGGTTCCAAAAAAAATTCTTGTTTTGATCTATTAAAACATGGTATTTTAGAAAACCAGTTTTTGTGGGTGATTAAGCATTCCATTTCAGACATTTTGGCTTTTGGTTCACTTAATTTGTAGTTGAAATAAAGTTTTTATGGAAAAAATAATTTTTGAGTTTTTGAGTTTTTTCGCCATGGCTGAACTTGCTATCTAGAGAAGACGAAGTGCTCATGCGGCCAGTACCATATGCGGCAGAGAGTGCTATACGGCTTGAGTGCTATGCGGCCTGAGTTCTGTGCCGCATATACCTTCCAGCATGCGTCTATCTTGTTGGATGCATGATTGATCATTACACAAAGTGTTCTGAAGCTAAGTGCTTGAAAAAGTCCTAAGTGACAGAACTCCTTGTGTTTCACTTGTGAACGAATGAAAAATTTGCTAAGTCCAAGAGGTATCTATGCGACAAGCAGAACATGCAACAAAGCAGACTTATGCGACCTTGACCTATGCAGCATCTTCTCTTCTGAACGCATAACTCTGTGTTTGTCCTTGCATATTTTTCTATAAGTTTGTCTTTTCCTTCCCGACACTTTATGGCTTGTCACATCCATCGTCACTTCTCTGACTTGTAATTTGTCACGCCCCAATCTCCCGCAAGCTCAATAGTCCCTGCTGAACGTGAATCACCACGTTACAGCTCTCCCGCGGGACAATCGTTCTCATCGGGCCGTGATGCCATACGAGCCTGGAGTTGCGCTCGTACAAGGCGATATTGTCAAACACCAAATTTATCATCGAAACGACCAATTTACAGCGGAAGTCAAGTATTGTGTACCAAGCACACATCAGAGTAATACGCAGCGAAGCTCTCGATATGGTCCAAATGAAATGCCACGAAGGCAATGCCACGAAGACGATGAAATACTCTTGCTCTTTTCTCTAGCCCACAAAGGTACTTACAGTTCATACATCATGTCCCGTATATCAAAGCAGTGCCACTACCTCTGCTGATCTGTCAACCAAAGGCCGCTTAACCACCTAGAGTCTTGCTATCTATCCAAGCCACAGTTCGAGAACTGTGCTCGTTGAAACCGTCTTCCATCAATTCATCGTTCTGCCCTGAATCCATCAAATTTTTGAATTGCCATGTTCGTCTACTCGCACCATCAATTGCAATGATTCACAAATTTGAGACTTGCTTAAATTCATATCCATTGCCGCGTTCAACAATGCACGTCCAACTTACTCGAGCAGCACAGTGATTTGTTCCGACGTTGCTCCATCGTTTAGCTATCTTCAAAAGTCCGTCCGCCACAATCTTTTTTGCCTTTAGTTGTTGCCTCAATCCGTTCACGTCTTTCCGGAGAATCCGTCTACCCTTGTTGCACCATTTTGCCCAAAATTCTACTTCCGCTAAACCTGAGTCGACTTCTCGAGCAGCAATATCCGAAATCCCTCAACTCGTATGAAACCATCGCATTGCCCCTCCAAACCAAGATCGTGTTTCATAGCTCAACCAACAGCTCAAATGTGTTGCCCAAAATCGTAGTCTGTGCTCGCTATCCTCCGATTCACTCATCGCTTCGCTCAAGCGTATCCCAACTGTTCGTTCCTATCTCGTCCATCTCTTAAGTCCAACGATACTTACATTTGCACGAGTCCGTTGTCGATATGCTCAACTCAATATTCGCTTGCTCTATTCTTCATTCCTCCCAACTCAACCGACGTGCACCAACCAACTTGTATTTCTGTTACCCGAGTTCGTTCAGGCAATTTCCATTGTTGTCTATCCAAAATACTCCAATGCCTTCTTCACTATGTGGTATCCCATATACCACTCCGAATCAAGTCGCTACTCGCATTACGATTTTCTTTGCACAAATCCAAAATCCATTCGAACCATCCCTTATGTATGATCTTGCCATTCTCAACTCAAGTCTGACACAAAAACTCAGCCAATTCTTTAACCATCAATCTCGCTATGCAACTTGTGCAATATTCCATTCTCAATGCTTTCAGCTATCCTTACCGCCTGATACTTTCGCTATACGAGCAACCCGTGCATCGAGCTCTCCTCCAAGTAATCCAATCCAATACCCAACTGTTCCACACATTTGTTGTACGAGCAACTCATGCAATGCTATCCTGATATTCCCAAGCCAAACTCAAGCCTGCTCAACCGATGGGCTACGTGATATACCCAACCAAAATTCAAACTCCGTCCAACAATTTTGCTACACGAGCAACTCGTGCAACGATCTATTCTCATCGAATGCTTCTACTCACAATATGCCATATTACCAAATCTCGTTTGCCAACCAACTAATCCACTGATGCAATCAGAAACTCCCTGAACGACCAGCCAAGCCAACCCAACAAAAGCTCTTAACTTGTTGCACAAATGCAACAACGCCATCCAACTTGCTGCACGAATACAATAACGCCTAACGAGGCTAAGCGATATAACGAAAACCAACAAAAGCAACGCAACCAAGAACAACATACAGCCACAACCAGCAATATATAGATTTATTGCATGAAACATCCAATACGGCACTGAGTAGAGTCAAGAGCTAGACGACACGCAGAAGCTATTTAGAGTTTGTGATGAAGCGAAGGACCAAGTCCGAGAAAATAAACCAGGCGCTCTGATACCAATTTATTACGCCCCAATCTTCCGCAAGCTCAATAGTCCCCGCTGAACGTGAATCACCACGTTACAGCTCTCCCGCGGGACAATCGTTCTCATCGGGACGTGATGTCGTACGAGCCTGGAGTTGCGCTCATACAAGGCGATGTTGTCAAACACCAAAGTTATCATCGAAATGACCAAGTTACAGCGGAAGTCAAGTATTGTGTACCAAGCACACATCAGAGTAATACGCAGCGAAGCTCTCGATATGGTCCAAATGAAATGCCCCGAAGGCAATGCCACGAAGGCGATGCCACGAAGGCGATAAAATACTCTTGCTCTTTTCTCTAGCCCACAAAGGTACTTACAGTTCATACATCATGTCCCGTATATCTAATCAGCGCTACTACACCTGTGTACCTGAAATAATGCCCACAAACGTGGGTCAGTACACAGCCGTACTGGTGAGCGGGGTAACCCACTCGTCTAAGCCGACACTAAGTAAAAAGTGAATGCAAACAGTTATATGGTGATCTTTCTAGTTGAATCCTAGATTCATTTTATAGCATAGGGATGACATGTTAAGGAAAGCTGTAAAGCAGTTTAAGCATGCAAGCATTCAACTCAAACCAATCGACAAGCAAATATATATCCAACCTGAAGGAAACTAGCATGCAAACCGTCCTACTCAAGCCCAAGCAACGCGACTATCGAACCAACAATCCAATGCCTCAATATCCGTCCTCAACCAAAGTTTACAATCCAATCTCATAGTGCACACTCTTGCCGAGGCAAGGTGGCCGCGCCTACACGAAACACAAACCAACTCTTATCTATATGAAGTCACTGGCCAAGCCATAAAGGACGTTGATCGGACTGATCAAATGCGGTTCTATTCGAAACAGCGCTAAGTAGCTAACCCACCTGGATCGCATCCAACCGCCGGCACCGCGCCCAAGGCACGTTACCAAATTGTCTCCTCCATGGCCGAACAGTCTCGGTGCCCCGGAGCCTTCCCGTTCGAGAAGACCAAACTCCGTGCAACACAGGTTGTCTGTGACATGCAGACACCAAGTAGGTATGACAAGATGATCGAACTTTCTCGCCCCACCAAGCGATCCTAGACTCGTTCAACCAAATATCCAACCAAAACATCCAACCAAAGAATCCATAACCATTCTTCCAACATATATAGCCCAAGGCACCAAATCCAAGTTATTTCCATAGGCACAATGCCTCTTCTCAGCACAGTGTTTCAAATGGTGCAACACCCTTCTCAAACTATCCTATGGCACAATGCCCCAAAAGCGGCACAATGCATGCGCCGATACAGTTGTTCGGTTTCGAACCACAACTGCTCGCTTTGCAAGACAAAGCGACCAAGTGATACTCGTACACGGATGCACGCTCGCTCGCCCGAATTCCCGATATTCCCAATGCATATTCGATGTATCATTCCAACTGTCCAAGCATAATCCCAATTATCCAACCGACTGTCTCAAATGCAATATCCAACTCTAGTTCCAACTATCCAACGCGCAGATCAATTCAAGCCACAATCCTATCCAAGCAACTACGTACACTCTATGCACGCCTCAGTGTAGTGGTTCCCAATGTTTCAGCCCAAGTGTTCAAGCCTTTTACGTGTTTTCCATATTATTAGGTATGAAGGAGTAGAGGAGAAGGGAAAGAGTCCACTCACAATGTTTGATCCCGTTAAGCATCCTGTCCTGCCGATACGGCCAATCCCTTGAACCCGTGGTCCGATGCAAGCGCGATCTACTCAACTGGTATGACCGTGAGAGCAGGCCGTGCTCTACAAATCATCTGACCGATCGGACTAAGGAAGACGGCATTATCGCTCCCATCCAGCTATCTCAGTACTGTTCTGAACGAACACCTGTTTTCCATCGAACTCCGCTAGCCATCTGCACATGAAACCAACTCAATCAATACTTCTTTCCAAAATCCAACAATTCAAATGTAGCCAGCATTTGTTTTATTCAATCCGACTCAGCGTAACGCACCGTGCGGTTGCGAGCGTTACATAATTAATGCCCATTACTCGGCACTTGTCCCAAGGAGTGAACTTTGCCTTGACCTATGCGGCCTGACACCTATACGGCCTAACTCTTATGTGGCATGGACCCCTATGCGGCACCGACCTCTATGCGGTCTTGACCTATGCGACATTGATCCCATGCATCCCTGGTTCTTATGCGGCCCCATGTGTATATTTTATTATTTTGCTTAGTTTGGATATTTTATTGAATTTTGTGATTCTATGCATGTTATAAATGATTGTAAATGCATGAGAACTAAGTGACCATGTGTTGTACCTGACTATATGCTTAACCCGACTATGAGTAGAAATAGACTATACGGCCAAGTGACTATGACTACCTATGTGCCTGACTCAACCCATGTGTTGCTATGTGCTAGAACTCATGTGATTTATCAATGATTGGTGACTTGACTCGGCTATTGGTATCCGTGCTGATACACTTACTATGTGCTATGTGTTCCTACGTGTTAAGTGTTCCTACGTGATTATGTTACATATTTTACACCGAGGTGTACCTACGTGCTATACGACATGTGATATAATACAATTCCTCCAGCATTGGCATGATAGTTGGTTAATAACCAATCGTAGCTAGGACTTGTGTTGATTGTTGCATCATGCTGGGATGAATCCGAATTGAACTGCCAAGTGACAAAGTGGATTCATATCTAGCGTGCCCGTACTATGGTACGACATGTAAGGGAAATAACAAGTGACCACTCCTTGTGATTCCAGCTAACCATAGGGTTAATCAGGCAACTAAAATATGTAGAGCATTGGGAGGGATGTAATTTTGAGATCGTACTTAACTAGCCACCCTCAAACATATGGCTCATGGATATTGTTTAAATCTCCATTAGTGGGTGACAATATTCAATTATTATATTGTACTATGTGTTCTATGCGATCTTAGCACGATAGCCTTCCGAGGGACCGGTGCATACTACTATGTGCTACACGGAGATTCATGGCTCGACTTGCCACTGCTAGAACATGGCTCGACGTGATGATTCCTATTATATGCATAATATATCTGGGATAACCCAGACTCCACCTAGTAAGTTGTACAAGTTATTGGCCGATTATGTAACTGAACTTGATTGTGTATTGTACCTTTCGTTAGATAGTTTAGGGATATGGACTATCATGGTGCGATGGTCTAACTCTTGTCCTTGTTTGGTTGAAGGGTTAGATTGTTGTATTACGATATGCTATGAACTGAAACTACGATACAGGACTATAATAATATGTATATGTTTATTCTTCCTGGTTTTGTTTCTTCATTCGTGCTTACTTTGTGGTACTTGCTATTTGGGGTCTAAACCCACTGGTTTTGCATAGCCAGGTTTAGAACCAACACCGAGGATCAAGCGCACTTCTCCCTGAATAATGACGTGCACCAGACATATGGTCGTTGAAGGACACAAGTGGGTTTCTTGATCAGTGCTCGTTATTGCATATTTTACTCTTTTGGGCGTTTAGCCACCGACACTTGTTAGTCATAAATATTAACATTTAGTTTTCTTACATGATTGTAATTAATCAGACTGCAGCTGATCATGATCATGTACTTTTGCTACTCTGCCAGTTTATTATTTTGTGTGGCTGGTTTCTAAAATATTGTGGCAGGACATTTGGGACGCCTTACTTCTTTGTCATACAAGTTCTATGTTAACTATCCTTAATTGACTGATTGAGACATTAGATATTTTATGTGACCCTAAGTGACTTGCTTGTAGTATACACTCCTTGTCTACTTACCACCGTGACCGTCTTATGATGTTCTATACCTTGTACGGGGGAGCTGGCCATGTACGTCTCCGTATTCCGGTACTGGGACGTGACAGGGTTGGTGGGAGACCTCCCCTATAAATGTGTGAGCTCCTCCTTCATTTATAACAAAAAAAGTCCATATTTATTAAAGAAAGAGAAAGAGCCACTTGCAACTAGTCCATTACCTGCGCGATCAGCCATTATATGCATGCAGACAGAAGAGGAGATCCAAGTTTTTCCCAAATGTGACTTAGAACGTTTAGATAAGTTTATTCCTTGAACTAACTGGTACCTGAGAACAGATCGTCGAATAGAACGAATCTTGCTTTCAACAACGGTAATCGTCATCGTCCAAACTAGGAGTCTTCTTTTTTGTTTTCTTCTTCTTTTGTGTGTTCTATCTCATTGTACTAACTGTGACCGCAAAGAAAATAACGTTTTTTCTCGTTTGTGTGTTCTTTCTTTTGCATGTTCCCTGTTTCAGAAGTCAGTTTGTAATCTCCTTACTTTGGTGGCTTTCATGATCTCAGAATTTATTACACAAAACTGATAAGGACAGTAATAGACTCGCAACACTTGATTTATTTCAAGTTCGCATGTTTGTGTCCCACGGGAACAACTCTCGCAGCACTTTTAACTTATTTCAAGTTTGCATCCGTCTTTGTGCCCGCAGGGAACAACACACATTGCCATGCAATTTTACGGAGACGGATGAGAATTTTTCAAATACATAACAGTATTCATTAGCTAATTCATCAAATCTACTAACCAATTAGTGCTTTGGATTTAAAAAAAATCACAATCTCGATGAAAGTTTATATATATATATATATATATATATATATATATACAAAAGGAGTTTTTTTTAACAAATATTGAAACCTTGATAATTGTAGTTCGATGCGTTTTGATAGTTCGATCCGTTTTGATGTTTTCAGGATAAAATCACAATATTGTATCTTAAAACAAACAACGTTAATGTTTTGCACCGACCATTTGGCCGTAAAATCTGCAAGTTCTTTTTTCTTCAAAACAGATGGTTTTTTTTTTTTTTTTTTTTTTTTTTTTTTTTTTTTGCATACGAAGGCATCTTTGATGTTATATCTTATACTGTAAAAAAAAAAAAATTTAAATCCCAAAAAATTTATTAAAAAAAAAATCTGACTCATAGAAAAGTCCTCTAATTTTTATTTTATACAATTTGCACCCAAATTGAACGACAACGTCAACAGACAATCAATTTACCGTCAACAAGACTTATTTACGCAGAAAAACTAATAATATACAAATGTGAAATAGAGTGGACCGTAGTAAAACATGAAGAGAAAATAAATAAAAAAAAGGATAAAATATGATATATTTTAAACCTATATATAAAATAATGATAAAATCGTTACAATTTTTAATAGTCAAGTGCATGAATACTTTAAACACTTTTTCAGTCAAAATTTGACTATAACGTTCAAATTATAACGACTAGTGGATGGAGGGAATGATTTGATCAAAGTACAAAAATTGCAAAAATTTAATTAATTAAAAAATCTTTTTTTTTTCTGAAAGTATAAAAAAAATTTATTTATTTTTGCTCATTACCTCCTAAAGTAAAGTAGAGAAACTTCCTATACAATTGCAAAGCTTGATGGAAGCTTAAAACTATTTCAACAGAATAATGGCATATAGAAGTGTTTCATTAAACAAATGAATCAGATCAGAATCATCAGATTACAGGACTTAACCTTGGCTGACCGAACGTGCTAATGATGGCCATACATAGTGTACATCTTTCTTTTATCTACTTTGTATAATCATAGAAAAAGCCAAGGCTTTACAAAAAGAAACGTACAAAAGGCTCACTGACATTTACAACACTAAGTAGAGTTCAGGGAAAGAAGAAAAAGGAATCTCAATCAAGCTGCCAGTAGTGCTTATGGAGTGCTAAAGTCCAATGATGAAGTGTTCTATTCGACGCGCTATAATTCCAAACATCTTTAATATATGTAGATGATCCCTATAATTAGTTATGCCAAATTCATGGCTTGTGTTAGTTTTGGGAGATAGGAATCTACTTTTCTTCGTTTATATGGATAGTACTTCTACAAGATAACTGTTGCCCTAGGCCCATAACCCATATTGGGCCATAGGCACTACAGGCTAATATGCTAACACTTCCGTTCAAACTAGAGCATATATAATACATCTCATGTGTACTAGTACACTCTATTGCTATTAGTCCACATGTGTATTGGCTCATGTAGGAATATGAGTCTATGACTCATATTCTTTTTTCTTCATATATATATATATATATATATATATATATATATATATATATATATATATATAGGGTAAACGAGATATGAGCCATAGTGGTCATATTCCTACACTAGCTATACACATGTGGACCAATAGGAATAGAGTGTACTAGAGCACAACATGGGATGTAGGAGTCGATTCATATTGGTCTATATGTGAATGACTCATGTAGGAATATGAACACTATGGCTGATCTCCCGTTTACCCATATATATATGGATCTAAATGAAGAGTCGCGCTTATAAAGTCTCCAAAAAATTTCATCATTTCTAACCGTTGGATCGTCTTTAAGTCATCTAATCTTGACCGTTGTTTTGATCAACGGTCAAGATTAGATGATTTAAAGTACCATCACTACTAGAATAAGCGGGATTAGCGACGTTTTTAGCGACTCCATGTAAAAACGTCGCTAATTTAGCGACTCCATGTAAAAACGTCGCTACGTCGCTAATTGACGACATTTAGCGACTTTTATTCAGTTTTTAAAAGATTAGTCGCTATAAGTTCAATTTAGGTCGCTAAACGTCGCTAATATGTTTTATTTAGCGACTTCTAGCGACATTTTTTGCGATGTATATATTTTGGACATTTAGCGGCGTCATTAACGACGTTTAAGACGTCGCTAAATTAGCGACGTCATTATTGGCATCGCTAAAACGACGTTAAAACGTCGATAAATTCTAAATTAGCGACGTCATTATTGGCGTCGCTAAAACGACGTTAAAATGTCACTAAATTCTAAATTAGCGACGTCATTATTGGCGTCGCTAAACGTTGCTAAATTTTTTACTTAGGGCTGATTTCTCCCATTTCCTTCGATCTCTCCCGCTCCCTCTCCCAAATTTCGAAGGCTCCCCTTCTCCTTCCTCCCTCCGGCTCCTCCTTCCTCCCTCCAGCGACCCTCCTCGGCCGCGTCCTCCCCCTCCGGCTCCCCTCCTCCCTCCGGCGCCCCCTCCTCCCTCCCGGCGACCCCCCTCCAGCTGCGTCCTCCCCCCTCCGGCAGAGTCCTCCTCCCCCCTCCTCCTCCTCCTCCTCCTCTAGGTAAACCCTAACTCTCTCTCTCTCTCTCTCTCTCTCACATGACACACATGGCACTGACACAGACATGACACACACACTGACACGACACACACACACGTTACCTAGGGTTAATGTTAGGGTTAGGGTTTTTGACCTAGGGTTAGGGTTAGGATTTTTGACCTGGGATTAGGGTTAGAATTTTTTTGATAAGGCTTAGTGTAATCCAGACTGCAGACGATCCTCCCTCACTGGATCCATGGGTTCGCCATTGATGATCGAAAGTTTTGGTGGTGATCCACGAGGAAATCTGAAACATATCTAACCGCATTTGACATTGTAGAAATTTTAGCAAAGCTTAGGACATATGTGCCTTTTCAAAAGGTTGAAACATGCATTAGTATATTATAAGTTTGGGGTGGGAGGGCGGTGGGGGTGGGGGGTGTAAATTAAAATTTAAGGGGACATTGAGGAGTGACCGCTTGTTTAAAACCGTGTTCACTTACTAATCGACTACAAATTAGTTGTGAATTTCTCATAAAATATTAAGTATATAATATAATACATATTTGCTGTTATAATTTGGGGGGTGTAAATTAATATTTTTAGTAAATTATGTTATAATATTTGCTGTTGTCCTTGTTTTGCAGATTTCTTCAAAGATCTCTCTCTCTCCTTCTGATAAGAGAAGAGAGGAGTACTACATATTCAACACATTCTTTTACAGTAAACTTGAAGAAGCTGTGACTTACAAGGTATGTTGCTTCATACAAAAATTGGTAGCACGACGTTGTCTTGTGGATTGCTGGTAGTCATGTTAATAGTTTATCTTGCGGTCGAAAGATTGATAATATTTATTTGCAAAAAGTGATATCGTAATTTGAAGCATGTTTTGTTCTTTAGTTTGGTATAAATGAGTACTATGAAGATCTATGTACACCCTGTAGTGATCTTGAGTACACATAGTTTCCTGATTACCGCCTTTATCCAATAAAGGGCGTCTAGTAATTGTCAATTTTAACTTACGGCAGAGGGTGGACCTACTAAACTTTTTTAATTCTTGATCCACATAGGTTTAAGGATAGTGAGATACTAAGTAATGTTGATTATCATTGAACATATATCATACCATGAGCTAAATTACATAACTGCAAGTGTAGGTTCAACTACATACTAGGCTTATAAGGTTTTTGATGAGACCCTCTTGTTTGTTGCCATGACTAGAATGTGGTGCCAACCTACAAACGGTATATTGCAGGTTGACAGCTGATGGTGAAAACTAAGCTCTTTATTAGAAATTTTCAATGTTGAGCCGGCCTCATACTGCTTGAAAAAGGCTTGAATGGTGATGAGACTGATGATTATGGTTTTAGTGTAGATACCTCTATATTTGTATTTTGTTTAAGCTATATCCTATAAGCACTTTATGTCTGCTTCTGCCGATATGTTCTGTTATTTTAAAATAATTGGTACCAACATACTTTACACTACTACTGTATTATGGCACACGCTTGTTTCTCAAAGTTATTTTCAGTGTTTTATCTTGGAAAAATATAGTGTAGATACCTAAGATTTTTTTTGCAAAATATAGACAACTATCAACTATGATCACATTCATAAGTATGTGTCAGGATAAGCCACAGTTTGAAAAAGAATGGCATATATGAGAATGAGAAGTTATCTTGGGTTAATTAGAGGATATGCCATCAGACTTATCATCCATGTGCAGCAGCCTTATTGTTGGGAATAAACACGAAAATTATTACCCAAGATGAGCGTTTATAGAGATGACATAGGTATCCGTGATCATATTTTATGTCTTTAGAGTTAAATCATTCATTTGCATTGATAACAATATAGATCAAAATATACCAAATAATACAAAAAAATTAGAGATATCTCAAAAAACACTAAGAAACAGTAAGAATTAAAGTTTTGACCAAGCAGGATCACGATAAGAAAAAACTAGCTGACTGAACTAACCGAGAAAAGAGAGTATAAGATAAAGAATGAGCTAACATGTTACTACAAATTAAGATAGTAAAAGTTATTAATATGAGAATTATTATGGGTATGTCTTAAGTAATATCTGTTATCAGTTATATTCTTTGTTTTCATTTATCTTACCAGATGGCACCCAAGAGAGAGACACCTCCTACTGTTAAGGAGGAAGTGATGCCTCCTACTGTTAAGGAGGAAGTGATGTCTCCTACTGTTAAGGAAGAAGAGATACCACCTGCTGTATCTCAGACGGAAAGTTCCAGTCACTCAGCACCTATAGCGGAGATTGATCACATAGACCCTGTTTATGCGCAGTATCTGAGGGAATGGTATGTGCCCCAGCGTATTGGATATACTCGAGATTGATACTGTGATATTTTATATACTTTTATTGTGGTTATTGTGTTATTCTGATACTTATATATTATGCCCATTGTGTGACTATGATACTTATATATTATGCATTTTGTGTGACTGTGATACTTTTATTTTGTGTGTATTGTGTGACTGTGATATTTTATATACTTTTTGTATTATTTCGTACGCAAAAAATTCAATGGAGGGTTGCTCCAGGTCTGTCTATAATATTTGTGTGTATTGTATGATTGTGATACTTTTTATTCATATTAAATGATGTTAATTTACCGGTGTTGAGTGTTCCACCGAAGGGGTCGGCGAACCCAGAGAATTCAACGGAGGGTTGTTCCGGGTCTATTTTTAATTAGAAATTCATAAATTACAGGAATAATAGTTTGGAAACAATTCATTATTTTTTTTCCAGTAAAATAGCAACGTATTTATCGATGTTTAGCGACGTTTAGCGACGTTTACACACGTCTCTAAATACGTCGCTAATTAGCGACGTTAATAGCCGTCGCTAATGACGTCGCTAAATACGTCGCTGTACGTTGCAAATTGCTGACATGGCAGTACTGCCAGGTCATTAAAGACGTCGCTGTCACGTCGCTATATAAGTCGCTAATTAGCGACGTTTAGCGACGTTTGTTTACGTCGCTAATTAGTGACGCTGCGTCGCTAAACGTCGCTAAGTTAGCGACACATTTAAGTCGCTAAAAAACGTCGGTATAGCGACGTTTTTCCTTTCAGCGACGTGCTGATTTCTGACTTCTGTAAAGCGTCACTAATTACGTCGCTAAACGTGATTAGCGACTTTTTTTGTCATTTAGCGACGTTTTTTGACGTCGCTAATTTGACTTATTCTGATAGTGTATCCAATAGACCACAGTGACGAAACTTTTTAGAGGCTTTATAAACGAAACTTTATCCGGTTCATATATATATATATATATATATATATAATGTGGGTGGTTACTACCGACCCCTACTACTTGGTACATATCAGCAAGTTTATCATAATACAAAGACAATGAAGGTACTCGGAAAAATTATATATGAGAGATGTTTCTTTCACAGGAAACTGTTGATAATAGAATTCTTTAAACCGCATGTAAGCAAGAATCAAATGAGCTTGCTCGAGTGCATTAAATTACAGTGAAAGAAACAACCCGGATCCTCAAAAGAAAGCCTTAGTTACCTGCAAAGTAAGGTTCCAGATTCCTACTGATACAATGATGACAGTTGCTGCTTAATTAGCAGTAGCCAATTCAACTTCTCCACACGCGCTAATCTTTGCACTTAGTGCTAATTAAACCCTGAAACTGCTTTAGCATTGCCAACCTATAATGATAACATTCACTACGTAATCATTTGTGCTGTTGATATCTAATGATGTCCATTAGTAGCAAGCAGGGGCGGACACAGTATAAAGATCAAGAGAAATCAACTGACTTTATTGGAAAAAAAAATTTATATATATATATATGACAATGATCCTCTAGTCTAAGAGGTGGTGGAGAGACATGTGACCCAAGTGGTCAGGAGATCGATTTCTAGTTGGGGTGCTCACCACAATTACCAATTCCAATATATATATATATATATATATATATATATATATATATATATATATATATATAGAGAGAGAGAGAGAGAGAGAGAGAGAGAGAGAATAAGGGAGGTGGGAGGGCACCACTCTCTCAAATGAGGGTAGCGGTGATATGGCATCATCCCAGCCCTCCATCTAAAAAAATTGGAAAATACAATTTACACCCTCCCTCCAACCCAGCCCCCCCCCCCCTCCAGCATCCGCCGACGGCGCCCCCCACCTCCCGTGCTTCGGCGACGCACCCCTCCCCCCCCCCCCCCCCCCCCGCCTCGTGTGCCACCCCGCGCCCCCTCCTCCCTCCTGCAGTTCGCTCGCCTCCCCACGTGCGCCGGCGATGCCCCCCGCCTCATGCGCAGCCCCACGCCTCCACCCTTGTGCACCTCGAGAGCAGCCCCGGGACTCCACCCTCCTGCAGCTCTCGCGCCACCCCCGCGTGCGCCGGAGACACCTCCCACCTCCGCACCACCAACGCCTCATGTCACGTCCCAGTACCGAAATACGAAGACGGACATGGACAGCTCTCCCGTACAAGGTATAGAGCGTCGTACGACGGTCTCGGCTATAGAAAGACAAAGGGGTGCATTCTACAATTAAGTCTCCTAGGGTCTTAGAACAATTATGTCTCAATCATTCAAGCAGGTAACAACAACATAGAACATGTGAGATAAAGCTGTAAGGCGTCCCAAACGCTCCATCGGAATGTTCTAGAGATCTAACCATCAAAATGTTAGGCTAGCAGAATGTCAATAGTTACACAACCGAGATAAACTGCAGTCTGATTATATTACAGTTATGTAAAAAGGAACTGATGTCCAGACAAGCCTGCTAACAAGTGCCGGTGGCTAAATGCCCAAAAGAGTAGAATGTACAAGACGAGCAGTGATCAAGAAACCCACTCGTACCCTTCAGCGACCATCCGTCTGGTATGCGTCATCGTAAGGGGGATAAGCTGGATCCTCTGGTGCTAGCTCTAAACATGGCCATACAAAACCTGTGTGGTTAGACCCCAAATAGCAAGTACCACAAGGGAGCACGAATGAAGAAAAAAAAATTAGGTCTAGCATATAGTGCAAGATCCAATAATCATTGGCGCGTGCCCCATCTTTGGGATAACATAATACTCCTTTACCAAACAAGGACAGAAAATGATATACCACCCAAGATAAGGTAAGTCCCATGATTATGGTTAAGCTAGGATTTTGGGTCGTAGTTCGGTCCATATTCCATCACAGTATAATGACTCAACTCCTCAACCAAACAAGGACAGAAGTTGAACACCATACAATGACAGTCCATGTCCCTAAGCTACTAGCATAATTATAATCACAACCAAGTTAGGTTAGAACGGCCAAACAATGTTACGTCTTGTTATGTGGAGTCTGGGGTTATAATAATAATAATAATAATAATAATAATAATAATAATAATAATAATAATAATAATAATAATAATAATAATAATAATATCGTGCCATTTCGATCAGGGGAATTGAGCCAATATTATATAAGCAGAAAATTATGATTGCACCAGTTTTCCATAGGGCCACCGCGCTAATTATCGTACAAGTTCTCCGTAGGGCCACCGCGCTAATTAAATTAGTAACAGTTTCAGCCTTCCTATAAAAAAAATGTTGTCTCGGTCTTAAATATAAAAGATCGAATATTGTACTCTACTACATGCGGATGATATTGTCACGCCCCAGTCCTAAAATATCGAGGGACTGGACACGTGGCAATGGCCAGCAGTACGCACCGATGGACAAACCCAATTTAATGGATCCATCAGGACATACTTAAGCTGTAGGACAACAATAAGTAGATCAAATGATATAGGTCACAGTCTATTCTAATCTCATCCACAACAGATAATCACAGATCAAAAGCCAGAATAATTGCAAATAGAAGAAACTAACCAATCTCAATAAAAGTGTCTCGGGAAACAATCCGAGAATATGTATGATACATCAATGCAAATAGACAGGAAATAAAGCAACTGAAAATAGAAATAACTGTGTATATGAAGCCAGTACTCAGGAGAAGTCCTCTGGCACGATCTCGTCCTCAGGCTCTGGTACTGTTCCGAGAAGTGCTCATGTTCCGTACACCTCGGGGTAGATCTCTTCGGCTATACCTGGGGACATAATCCGGATCCAGGTCCTCAGGGGACATAGCAAGGTACAAGAAAGCTCATGCCAAAATAAATGCAGTGCAGAAATAAATGAAATAATAGGGTAAGCTATATAACCATCTATGTGAAATGCAAGATGAGAGCATCACTAAAACTCAGGCTGAGCCACTACAAGCTCTGTGTCGGGGAGCCGGTAGCAGTAATATCACGTAAAGGGCCAAGCTCGGGTTTAGAGTCTTGTGCCTCACAATAATAGGGATTTTATATATATATGATCAGCCTGTAGCTTGTGTGTCTCTCCCCATCCAATGTAATCACACGTCTCATGTCCATGACACGCAAGATCATAACTAATGCAGCAGTCATATAATGTCTATGAATAAATGTCCATGTCATATAACCTGTATCCTATACAGAATTACCTCGAATATCTCAGGAAGATTCTGTCTCATGGATAGTGTCAAGTGTCCTGGGTTCTGATGTACTTGTTAAGACAAGTACGAGAAATATCGGGTCTCGGAATCCATGTCTATGTGACATAACACAACTCTGCGTACGGGGTTGGCACCCGACTATTAATCGGACGCTTAGTAAAGTCACTCGGTCCTGGGTTGAATAGTTTAAATCAAGATTATATATGAAATCTACAAGAACTCAAGCAAAGTACTATATCAGGAATCACTGCGAGTTGGCAAGGTTCACTTGCCCACTGATGTATAAATAAGTCAAGAAAAATAAGTAGCAAGCTGCAGGGTTTGGCAAGGTACACTTGCCTGTGGTTCCGGCTCCAATTGTGGCTCTGACTTCAGCGGGGTTTGCAAGCAGTACTCTGGTTGCTGAAATAAACATCACCATTAGATCCAAAAAATATCAAATAGCTAGAAATGCCTGTCCTTGAGTCCAATTTGGAGACAAGGACAAAAATAGCAAATTTCGGGTCAAAATGGGGTCCACATGTGGGCCCGCTTTGCACCAAAAAATGTGTCAGGGACAAAGGTCTCCAAATTCACCAAACTTAGTGTCAACAGGTCCAGAACGATGATACGAACCCAACGAAACTTCCAGAATTGGATTCCGATGAGCCGATCACAAAATCGCCCGTCAAGTGGAGCCTGTGGGGCCCACGATACGCAATTTTGTCAACGTTCTCAGAATCGAACCAAACTTGGGTCACAGGACCAGCGTATCGCTATGAGTCCGATGGCGTAAGTTTTGTCTCAATCTGACGTGTGTACACAAAGTTAGGACGCATTCCAGAACTGACGGATACGGGACGGTGTCCGCGGATACGCGTTGATTCCGGTGTGTACGCACATCCAAATCAACTTCTGCAAAATCTCACACGTCCGTATCAACGGCGCGCACGTATCGGTAAAGACCGTACATGACCAAGTCGTCCCATTTGGTGGGGCGTACCCAGTTCTGGGGTGAATCAGGGCGTTGGTTTTCCTGTTTTTAGATCGCGGTTCGCGATCGCCACAGGACGCGATGCACCGAGCGGGTTGCACGGGCACCGAGGGGGTCATGCAGGCTACGTGATGCAACAGACGGAATCGAAAACGGGTAACCGAGCAGAGAGATACGGGTACCTGAACAGGGCTCGAAAAACCAAAATGTTCCGTGTCCGACACGACGCGAAGGGGCCGTGTCCGTGTCGAACCCAACCCTATGGTTAGGGTTTGGCTCCTGCGGCAGCCGGAGCTTGGCAGGGGAGGCCGGCCAGAGGGAGCCGGGGGCAGCGCTGCACGGCGGGGAGGCCGGACGGCGGCGCGCGGCGTGCTGGGGCAGCGCAGGCGGCCGGGGCTGAGCGGCGAAGGCGGGCCAGAGTGCTGTCGAGGGAGGTCAGGAGATGGGGGAGGAAGGAGGAGGAGGAGTTGGTGGTCGTCGGTGGCGGGGCAGATGCGGGAGGAGGGAGGTGGAGGTCGGGGAACAGCCGGCGGCCGGAGGGGTTTTTATAGGGGGATGGCGCCGTGGGGGTGGCCGGATGAGGCGGAGGGGGATCCGGGGTCGTGGCGTGGGGCGCCGACGGGTCAGGCGCGGGCTCCGGCGACGTGGCCGGAGCCGCCAGCGGGGGATTCGGGGAAGGAACGGGTGAGGGAGAACGTTTCAACGGGTCGGGTCGGCCGGGTTCGGGTCTGGCAGACCCGGCCCGACCCGTTAGCCAAACGGGTTTTGGGCTGGGTTGGGCTTGGTTTGGTTTGGGCTTGGTTTAATTACAAAATAGTTTTTAGGTGATTAAAAATAGGTCCGGGGCCCAATAAATTCCAAAAAAATTACCCTAAGTCCAGTTTTTCATTTTACACCCAAAATATTATTTTTATAATATTTTAATATATTTTAAAAACATTTAGTTTTATTTAATGTCCAAAATACGCTGGTTTTTAATTAGTAAAAATTGCCGAAAATTCCCAGAAAATTCTAAAAAATCTAGTTTTAAAAATCTTGAAAAATCAGGGGGTTTACAGATATACAATATTCGTGGTGGCCAGTCTTGCACGCCATAAAAAGTATTACGGGCAGGGCCATCACGCACGATCTCGGAATATCATTTTCTCCCCATGTTCTAATCAGTTTTTATGTTACATAATTAACCCTACAGTGATATGGAGTTCCCGGAGTTCCCTCATTGCTTTCCTAGCTTCGTCTCCGGTGGAAGGGACAGATGAGCCAGGCAGAGGGTGATTACCGCCTATGGGCGGAGCAGTTGCGTCGGAGTCCGCGTTGGTCCCAGGGTCCAAGCTTGCTTGTCCATAAACCCTTGCTGGTTGGGAAGTCAAGTTTGCTTTAATTTCCAGCATTGCCTAGGTCAGGGCTTGCATTGATAAACTTACCGTATGCATAATGGCCTCAAGAGCCTCGAGGCATTGTCGGTCGTTGGGGCCTTCGTGATCGTCCCCTGTCGTGTATACAGTCCTCACAAGGGAAGAGATGGATGGGACGGTAGACGTCGTATTTTTATCTCAGATTCTTGCCGGGAGTAGTCATCGGGTAGTGTCGCTTCCTCCTCAGATTCAGAGAGAATACTACCCCAGCGTAGGAGGATACGTCATCTTGACGAGGGTGGCCACCCCCAGGGACATCAGAGTCTGTTTCTTGGGAATAACCACCTTCTAGGAATGCCGAATTGTTGTATAGGTCTGGGGGATCACTACCCCCAGCTTGTGCAACCCCTAGGGGTCCTAAGGAAGAACTACCCCCAGTGGCTGATAGCTTTTCCTTCGAGCGGGTACCTTGGAAAATACCTTCCACAGGTCCCGCTACTGGTCCTCCTGGTGGTCGCATTCTCAATGCGCTGGTTGAGAGTGACAGACTAGAGGTACTGGCTTCCTTCCTCGCATGGTGGAAGGGTCCTACCGAGTAGAGTAACATGAGGCGAAGGGTAGCTCATCCTCCTTTGGTGTTTGCACCTGATTTCTAGTTTATTGCTAGCTAAATGCCTTCGGATGCAGGCGTTGGAATACCGACTGCATGTTTGTGGGTACTGTGTAACCACCATAAAATTTTTAATTAATAAAATAATATATGTATAAATAAATACGCGATTTTGTAATAATTGTGATACGTGAGGGTGACCCCTACTACGTTAGTATATTAGAACTTGAAATTTCTCGTAATAAATAAAATAATTTTGGTATTATAGAATAATAATAATAATAATAATAATAATAATAATTCTAGTGTTAATAATAAATAAAATAAAATAAAGTAAAATATAATATAATAATAAAAAAGTTAGTTATTAAAAAGAATATATGAAATAATAAGTAATATAAATAAATAAAGTATTAATTAAATAAATAAAAATAAGAAGAAAAAAAACTAAGCTACCGAACCCTCAACTCACTCGACCCGTACGCTCCTCTCCTTCTCTATATATATACTTCATAACTTAACCCTAACCCTAATCTAATTCTACGAATATGTAGCCAAACCCTAGCTCTACCCATGCCCGGCCTCCAGTGCCAACACCCGACCCCCAGCGACCGTCGCTGGCCGCCTGCACCGGGCGGTCGACCACCGACAACACCCTCCCAGCGCGCACGCGCGCGTGCAACAACCCCCTGCGACCCCTATTTCATAGGTATTTATCTCTCTCATCTCCGCATATTTTTACGAACGATTTGTCCGTATACACTCACAACCTGAACCCCTAGGAATTCCTTCAAGTGGAACGGATTTTGGAGCCCCGGATTGATCGAAAAATCGACCGAAAGTTGGTCGAAAAACTGTTTGAAAAAAGTTTAGAAATTCAATCCAACCGTCCCTGTTCATGTCCAATTTTCTACCAACCCGTTTAATATTTTTAAAATCTAATTGAAAGAACTTCTTCACAATATGACCAAGATAAAATTTGTTCTTTTAGTTTTATTTAGTTTGCTTTAATTATTAAATTCAACTTATTCAAACCTAGCCAAAAAAACCATATTTTTTGAACCAGAAAACTTGAGATACGGAGTGCACCCCACCAAACCAGGCCACCTCATCGTGTACCAATTGCACCAAAAGGTGCGTATGGTATTTCTGGACGTGTGGACTTTCACGAAAGCTGATTCGGACGTGTGTGCATGTCAGAATCAACCCGTATCGTAAAAAGTTTCCATATCACAACTTTTGTAAATAATCACCCTACTTTATGTACGCTCATCGGAACACAACAAAACTTGGCCATTGGATTCGTGGTATCACGTTGGTCTTGTGACCCAAGTTTCACACGATTCTGAGATAGTTGACCAAACTGCCTATTTGCGAGCCCATAGGTTGACTTGAAGGGTAAAATTTTGATCGGCTCACCGGAATCCAAAAATGGATATACCGTTGATTTCTTATCGAAGTTTAGGATTTGTTTGACCTATAATTTGTCTAATTTAGAGACTTTTATCCCTGACACATATTTTGGTGCAAAGTAGGCCACACATGGACCCCGCTTTGACCCAAAATTATTTTTTTTCCTATGTCCAAATTGTACGAAAGGGTAGTATTTTCTATCTATCTCGTTGATTCTGGGAACGTTGGTGATATTTATTTCAGCATCCGGAGACGTTCAGTCCGAGGTTGTGGGTTCTGATACTCTATACTTGACACATGGACGTTTATATTACGTAGTTTTCCTGCCAGGCAAGTATACCTTGACATTGTACTGTGATTTATATTCTATTTGGTGCATGCATTTGTATTTCTGTTATTTAGTTCATATATTTTAACTGTTATATAAATTGCGCGTCTAAGAATAACTTGGGTGCAACGACGGTGGCGTCGTATTTTATCTTTTTTATATATTATGTAAGTTGACCTAGTTTTATGAGACCCCCCATTATCATAAGGCATTCTTATGTTTTATTGGCCATGACACAGTTTTTACACGAGTGTGAGTCTTATATAGGACACGTACTTGCGTGACGGACTGGCCCCTGTGCGTATAGGACGTGCGACGGATAGGGATAACTATTGCATGATTAGAAGCCGTGGCAGTCATTAGAGATATCATCGTGTCATGGGTATGGTATAAATAGAGCATGGGGTGGGAAGAACAACAAGTAAGGCGTTTAGAATCCTTTGCACTTTTCCTTATGTAACCCGTACGCTCCGCCGGAGATGCGTGGTCAGATGACCCTTATATTATATATCTAAAGGTGGTCTCTGAGTTTTAAAAGACGTCATATCTTTTAGGTCCCTGATTCTCCAAGAGAATCATGCCAATCTCATTTTTAGCCAGATAGCCCACGTGTTGGAAAGTTGTTCTCAAAGTGTATTCACATAGACGGTTAGGCGACCCTTGGATGTTTATTTTTAGTACTTTATTGGCATGTTGTTTCTGTATCTTTTTACGTCCCTCTAAGGACCTGGTCCACTTCCAGGTGTAGACGGACAGGAATATCCGCAGGAGTACGGACCCGGACCTGACGCTTCTTACCAAATTGAGGAGGTCTTACCTTCAGAGTACCACTGATTCTTCGCAGCTGATGGAGATTTTAGTTGCTATTCTTTTATTGACATTTATCTTATAATGGAGTTTTGATATCTTCTCTCATTTAGTTTTGGTATAGTCGACTGGCAATGGATTTATTTCCACCCGACTATCATTCTTTGATACTTCATATTTGAGATTCAGTTATTTATTTTATATTTCTTTATTTGTGTTGTGGATGAGATATAGATTGTGTGTGACTTATGTCGACAGTATATTACCACTTGTGGATTTGATATTCATATACAGCGTATGTATGTGTTACGATCTTCCAATACATTGGAGTTATCGTATACATACGGCTGGCATGTTATGTATTCCTAGTCCTACGTATTTTGGGACTAGGGCGTGACATATTTTTGTGGTGGCCTATGCAGGTCCATAATATATTATCTCGGTTACATTATTGTACCAAAGAAGCCTGCGTATAGGAATAAAGTATAGAATCTCATCCACACTTGACTATAACTCATCTTACTTTCAACTTGTCTTATTTAAATGCTTGCATCATGCTTGATTCCTGTACTCTTTCTAATCTTTTCGTCCATCTCTTACAGAGAGATGAATTTGCGTAGTAGATGTACCACCACCGAGGGCGACACACCTCTAGGGGTCTACGACCAAACACGAGGAGAGGCCTCAATGACTCCTAGACTTCAGGGGCCGGATGGACAGACTCATAATCCGGTTCCACAAGATCCTTCTACTGCGCCTAATAGGACTTTTTCAGCTGCACCAGCATTGCAGGATGGCCAGACATAGCTGTTCCAATTCTTCCAAATGATGATGCAGGAACAGAGACAGTAGGCCGCCATACAGGCTGTAGAGCAGAGGCAGCAAGCGGCGGAGTAGAGGCTAAAAATTTTGGCAGCACTTGAGAGGTTTGATGTACTAGCACCTGCACCAACTCAGGCACTAGTTCCAGTGCCGCAAGCTCAAGTTGGTTCAGTCAAAAACTTTATACAGATGGGCCCCAAACAGTATAAAGGCATTGAGAGTCCAGAGGAGACCACAAACTGGATTACCAACACCAAGAAGTTATTAGAAGCATCACGGCTGCCTAAGATATATGGATAACAGGCGTGAGGACCCAGCTAGAGGGTAATGCTCATCACTGGTGGGAATCGATGGAGCGCTAATTGGGTACGCATCAGACTTGGAAGCAGTTCTTAGAGTGCTCTGAGAGGAAGTACTTTTCGGCCACCGTAAGGGATGCATTGTACGATCAGTTCCTCCATCTGGAGCAGGGGAACAAGACAGTCGACGAGTATGATACCGAGTTTAGCTGCCTCAGTAAATATGGCATTGCCCTAATACCCAATAACTTCGAGAAGGCTAAGAGGTTTTACTGCAGGCTGACTCAGGAGCTCCAGCACTATACTAGCTCACAGTCCCGGATCTCTTATGACGAGTTATTGACAGAGGCTAGGATACAATAGGCCATTAGCAAGGGAAAGGGAAATCAACCGAAGATCCAGCAGGGACCAGCAAGGACATAGCAAAGAGGGCCTATCGGATGCCCTTTGGCACATCAGCTGCAACAGCAGCAGTACAGAGCATGACCATACTAGATTCCGGAGAAGCCCCACTACAGTTATTGTCGGAAGTGCGGGCACATTATGAGAGATTGTCGGCTTCGCTTAGGACAGTGTATGAGGTATGGTTCTGGACATCATATGTCCAGAGACTGTCCAGTGCAGCAGGCATTGGCGCTTCCACCGCCGATACAGAGGCCAGCACTTCCATCACCAAAGCCATCTCAGCAGATGACTAGACCATGAGCGGGAATACCTCGACCTCCATCAGCCAAAGGAATTTAGTGAGGACCACCGCTACCTACTCAGGAGGACCAGTTCGCGAGGGCCAGACATGGACTACCTAAAAGGAATGGACAGGCTTTTGCACTAGAGGTGGATGACACGGAGCAGGAGATTGATGTTATAGCAGGTATTACTCTTGTTTCTACTTTTTCTGTTGAGACATTATTTGATACGGGAGCCATACACTCGTTCATATCTTCTAGTTTTGTTGCCAAGCACAATATTGCCACTATACCATTGCCTAGTTGTGTTAAAATTCTTACCGAGGAGGAGTTGTACCTGTTAGCCGTATTTGTAGATCATGTCCTGTAGTGATTCGCTGCAGAGAGATGAATACCCGACTCTTAGTCTTTTCTATGCCGAACTTTGATGTTGTACTTGGGATGGACTGGATAAGCAAGTACCACGCTTTCTTCGACTGCTATGGAGGAAGCATTCTTTTTAAGGTACCAGGCCAGCCGGAGCTCGAGTTTGTACGAGGATCCACAGAAGTTCTTGATGGCATTCAGCTGGCAATGGGCGACTTTATTTATTACAATATTATTTCAGAGCTCCAAGACGTCTTTCGAAAGTAATTGCCAGGACTACCTCCGGACAGAGACGTGGAATTCTCGATTGAGTTGATACCGGAAGCAACACCCATAGCGTCGCATGTTTATAGATTGGCAAAGAAGGAGATGGATGAGCTGAAGGCACAGTTGAAAGAATTAGAGGAGAAAGGCTTCATTCAGCCAAGTGCATCACCCTGGGGAGCACCAGCGTTGTTTGTACCAAAGAATGATGGGTCAGTGCACATGTGCATCGACTACAGAGCCTTGAATGATGTGACTATAAAGAATAAATATTCACTGCCACACATTGATGACTTATTTGATCAGCTTAGTGGAGCCAAGGTGTTCTCGAAGATAGACTTGAGATCGGGATATCTATCATACCCCAGTCCCAAAATACTAAGGGACTAGCCACGTGGCAATGGCCAGCAGCACAACTCCAATGGGCAAACCCAATTTAATGGACTGTTAGAGTGCACTTAAGCTGTAATACATATAAATGGTCTACGAATATCTGTCATAGTTTATATATCTAATCTCATCTACTATGAGTAACAAAATCACAAAGAGACAAGTCCAGTCACAATAATATAAAATGACATGTCCAACCAAAGTAATATAAATAATGTCATGGGGAACAACCCGTTATCAAAATGGAAAGAAAAACAACTCCAAGTACAATATCCAGAAGTCACTATAAGATCAAATATATAAGAACAATAAGCATAAATAATGAATGGTGTGAATATTGTGTGCTCAAGAGAAGTCCTCCGGAACAACCTTGTCCTCTGCAACATGTATGTCTCCAATAGTAGCACCTTCTCCGTAAACCTTGGGATAGCTCTCCTCGTCTACACCTGGGGACATAATCCAGATCCAGGTCCTCAGGGGACATAGCAAGGTACAATAAACACTTAAGCCAAATAAAATACAGTAAGTAAGAACAGATCCTCAGGACAAGCTATGTAACCACCTAAGTGAAATATAAATGAGAGCATTACCAGTACTCAGGGTGAGACCACTACAGGCTCTGTGTCGGGGAGCCCATAGCAGCAAGTAGTATCATGACTCCAGTATATGTGCCAAAGATCAGAGACAGTCTAAGGCACCTCCAATAGTATATATTTAATAATCATCCTGTAGCATGTGTGTCTCTCTCCACCCAATATAACCTCATGTCTCATGTCCACGACGTCTCATATCTATAAAATGCAAGATCATGACCTCTAGTTAGTACAACGAGTCAGTAATGATATCCATATAATATGCAAGTATCATATCACGAATCTTGTAAGCCTATATAGAATCACCATGAATACTCAAGAAAGATTCTGTCACAAGAAATAGTGTCAAGTATCATACAGTATGGCGTACTTGGTAAAGCAAGCACGTAAAAATAGGATCGTAGAATCAACTCTCTAAGTGACATTTCACGATTCCGCCTACGGCTTCGACACTCGAATCTTGTTTCAGATGCTAAGCAACGTCACGGTCCTAGGTTAAATAGGTACATCACAAGAGTGTATATATATATATATATATATTATATATATATATATATATATATATATTATATATATATAGGAAGAACACAAGCAAATAATACAACAAATCTACTGCAAGGTTGGCAAGGTACACTTGTCTGGGTTCTAAACTCCGTCAACTGCTCCTAAAAAAGTGGAATCTGCACGTTGAAATAAATATCATCAATGTTCTCAGAATACTTGAAATAGCTAGGATTGACTATCCATAAGTCCAATTTGGACATAGGAGCAAAATGGACAATTTTTTTGTCAAAGCGGTGTCCACATGTGGCCCACTTCGCACCGAAAAATGTGTCGAAGATAAATTTCTCTAAATTTATCAAACTTAGTGTCTACGAGTCCAAAATAATGATATAAACTTGATGGAACATCTAGAACTAGAGTCCGATGAGCCGATCACGAAATTGTCCGTCATGTGGAACCGTGAGGCCCACGAAATGATGTTTCGTCAACGTTCTCAGAATCGAACTAAACTTGGGTCACAGGACCAGCATAACGCTGTGAATCTAATGGCGCAAGTTTTGTTGAGAATCAACGAGTACACAGGAGGTTATGACAAGTGTCAGAACAGGTAGATACGGTATTTTTCGACGGATATGCGTTGATTTCGGTGTGCACGCACATCCAAATCAAGTTTTACGAAATTTTACATGTCTGCGGTGATGATACGTGCCTTTTAGTATAATTCGCACACGACAACATGGCCTCGTTTGGCGGGACGCACCCCGTATCGAAGATTTTTTATGTTCTAAAAATAAGTTTTTGGTCATTTTGGAATCAGAATAATTTAACCAATAAAGCAAACTAATAAAAACTAAAAGAACAGTAAAAATCTTGGTTATATTATGAAGAAGTCATTTCAATTATATTTTAAAAATAATTAACGAGATGGTAGAAAATTGGACATGAACATGGGTACTTGGACTGAATTTCTGAACTATTTTTGAACAGTTTACGGCCAATTTTTGGTCGATTTTTCGATCAAACCCGGGTGCCTAAATTCTTTCCACTTGAAAAATATCCTAGGGGGTTATGTTATGAATATACCAGCGAAGATGGTATACAAAATGGACGAGCGAGGAGGAAGAAAATTTTGCGCAAAGGGGGGGGTCGTACGGCTGTTGCTGCTGTGGGCGTGCACACGGGGGCGGATCTGCGGCGATGCTCCGGTGCTGCTTCAGGTCGGCGGTGCTGAGGGCGGTCGCCGTGGGTGGTCGGGTTCTGGCGTGGGTGATGGTGGAGGTGGTGGAGGCGTGGGTGATGGTGGAGGTGGTGTGATTTAGGGTTAGGTTTTCGTTGTAATTCACATATATAGAGAGAGAGCCAGGGGAGAGTGAACGGGTGGGCTTGGGTAGTTTTAGGTTTATTTGGGTTTGGATTTGTGTTAGGTTAGCGGATATGGGTTAGGGTTTAATGGGTTTTATTTTATTTCTTTTTCTTTTCTTTTTTTTATTTATTCAATAATTATATATATAAATTTTTTGAAAATAGTTAGGTACTTGAGAAAAATTCTAGAAAATTCATATTTTTTCCAACAAATAAATTTATATTAATTCAAAATATATTTACCAAATAAGAATGAATATTAAATTAGTTAAATAAAATCATAAATTTTATTTTTTACTTAATATTATATTGGAAGCATGCAGGGGTTCGAATAACGCAACTCGAGTGTCATATGAGTAATAGGACTAGTTAGGCTGATAGTATGGGTTTAGTTGGAATCAATGGGTTGGTGTGGCATGTTAAAATTGTACGCCACAATAAAATGGTTAATTAATCATCGTTTTCTCGTAATTATGTCGCAAAAGTTGTGCGACCAAAACAAGGCATGAGATTGCGAATTTATGAGGGACAGTCATGGCAGGAGCCTAATTTGACTCGTCTAAGTCGAGCATGCTAGGTTGGTTGGAAGAAAAAGGCTAGTGTTGCACTCAAGATCTTAAAACCATGGTGGTTGATTTCCAAAGTTTAATTAATTTATCGAATACATATTTAAAATAAAAAATGATTATTAATTACTGAACTAACCCTATATAAAAATTAGGGTGCTCACAATATCACCAGTGAAGGTGCGAAAGCAGGATATTCCGAAGACCGCATTCAGGACAAGATATGGATACTACGAGTTTCTGGTCATGCCATTTGGATTGACCAATTCTCCAACTGTCTTTATGGACTTGATGAATCGAGTCTTCCATTAGTATTTGGACCAGTTCATGGTTGTCTTCATAGATGACATACTTGTCTATTAGAAGAGCCACGAGGAGCATGAGAAGCACCTGCAAATTATCCTAGAGGCCTTGAGGAGAGAGCAGTTATATGTGAAGCTCAGTAAATGTGATAAGTTCTGTTCTTCTTTGACAGGGTCTCTTTTCTTGGGCATGTCGTCACGGGAGATGGTATTTCTGTTGATCCAGAGAAAATCTCGGCAAGTGAGACATGGCCCGTTCCTAAATCAGCATCGGAGGTGAAGAGTTTTCTTGGACTTGTGGGATATTATCGACGGTTCATGGAGAACTTCTCAAGGATAGCAGCACCAATGACTCAGTTGACGTGCAAGGACCAAGTGTTCATATGGACTGACGAGTGTCAAGCCGCTTTCGAGGAGTTGAAGAAGCGACTGACCATATCGCCAGTATTGACTATTCCATCAGGATCAAGAGGTTATATGATATACAACGACGCATCGAGAAAAGGCTTGTGATGCGTATTGATGCAGCATGAAAAGATTGCATATGCATCTAGACAGTTGCGAGTACAAGAGAAGAATTATCCAACTCATGACTTAGAGCTTGCAGCCGTTATTTTTCTCCGAAGCTATGGAGACATTACTTATATGGAGAACGAGTGAAGATCTACACCGACCACAAAAGCCTCAAGTATGTCTTCACGCAGAAGGATCTGAATATGAGGCAACGCCGGGTGGCTTAAGTTGATGAAGGACTTGAGATAGAGCTGCATTACCACCCAGGCAAGGCTAACATAGTAGCAGACGCGTTAGGCCGAAAGCCTGCAGCATTCTTCTTGACGACACAACAGGAGTTATTAGAGGACTTGCAAGAGCTTGGCATAGAAATTGTATTATCCAGAGCAAACGGGACACTAGCCAACTTGCAAGTACATTCATCACAAGTAGACAGGATCAAGGCAACTTTGCCTACAGATGCCAGATTCAGAAGGTTGAGAGAGAGGATAGAGGCTGGAGAGCAGATGGGATTGCGCATTCAAGATGACGGGATATTATGATGTGGTGATCGTCTATATGTTCCCAATGGAGAGATTCGGTAGGAGCTGATGGCAGAAGCTCATAGTTTGATGTATTATATTCATCCTGGAGGCACCAAGATGTATCATGACTTACGACAACACTTTTGGTGGCATGGGATAAAAAGGAAGAGCTCGCTTTGTGGTCAAATTTCTAGTATGTCAGCAGGTCAAGGCTTAACATCAGAGGACAGTAGGGCTACTATAACCACTTTCGATTCTTGGGTGGAAGTGGGAGCACATCACTATGGACTTCATCACGGGCTTTCGGAGGAGTCCAAGTGGGCGAGATATTGTTTGGATAATCGTGGATCGACTCACCAAGTTCGCACATTTTTTGCCTTTTAGAGTTGGCCAGTCTACAGAAGCTTTGGCTGACTTATACATGAGGCAGATCGTGAGATTCATGGCGTTTCGGTCACCATTGTGTCAGACAGGGATTTGTGTTTTACATCTCACTTTTGGAGAAGTATACAGGAGAGTCTTGGGACTCTTCTGAAGTTTAGTACGTCTTATCACCCGCATACAGATGGGCAGTTAGAGCGTATTATTCAGACACTGGAGGATATATTGAGGGCTTGTATATTGGACTTTGGAGAATCATAGGAGGACCACCTACATCTTGGGGAGTTTTTTTTACAACAATAGCTATCAAGCGAGCATCCAGATGGCTCCGTTTGAAGCATTGTATGAAAGAAAGTGAAGGTCTTCCGTGTGTTGGAGTGACGTAGGATAACGTCAGATATTGGGACCAAAGTTTGTACTCAGCACTGTAGAGACAGTAAAGAAGATACAAGGGCACTTGCGAGCAGCGCAAGACAGGCAGAAACAGTGGGGCAGTTCTTCACCGTCGTCCCTTGGAGTTTAAAGAAGGCGATCATGTCTTCTTAAGGATATCACCTACTAGAGGCACTATTCGCTTTGGAGGACACGGCAAGTTTAGTTCAAGCTATATATTGGACCATTTGACGTACTAGAGCGAGTGGAAGAAGTGGCGTATCAACTGGCAGTACCACCTTCACTCGAGGGAGTGCATGATGTATTCTACGTGTCGCAACTCAGGCGATATGTGGCAGATAACAGTCATGTTCTCAACTACTCTGAGATCACCATTGGGCCGAACTTGTCATACCAAGAGCAACCCGTGAAGATTCTTGATCGTCGAGAGAAGGTGTTGAGAAATCAGTCTATTCCCTTGGTCTGCATGGCATTGAGGCATCACTCGCTAGGAGAATTCAATTGGGAGCGCGAGGATGACATGCTCAAACATTTTTCGCATCTGCTCCAAGAGCAAGGTATGATTTACTTGGTTCTTTTTATACCGTATAATTTTTGTTTCCTACCATGGGTTAGTTTTAATTTCGAGGACAAATTTTTTTTAAGTGGGGTAGAATGTAACCACCCAAAATTTTCTAATTAATAAAATAATATATGTATATATAAATACGCGATTTTGTAAGAATAGTGATATGTGAGGATGACCCCTACTATGTTAGTATATTAGAACTTGGAATTTCTCGTAATAAATAAAATAATTTTGGTATTATAAAATAATAATAATAATTCTAGTGTTAATAAT